>OY723401.1:79480534-80080534 GCA_963210345.1 Inga oerstediana | reverse complement strand
CAACTGACCTAAACACTTTAAACCAAATTATTAAGAGAACCAACCAACAAAACAAAGGTTCACACGGATAGCACACTCCACAACCAAAGCATAAGCAAACAAATAATGACAGATAGGTTGCTTTGCCTGACGTAATATTGTGCCAAACTGACGCATAAGATCCTGCATTCTCTTTGCAGCAGCAGCTTCTCTACGTGATGCATCCTGTTGTTGTTTCTTAATACTTGGTACATGTTTGTCCTTCTCTTTATCTTTAGTAGCAGAGCTACCCTTTGATGTGTTTGCTTGCTTCTTGTTCGTGTTTGAGTAAAAATTCTCAATCTCATTTAACCGTTGCTCAAGCTGCAGGAAAAGTACAAATCTAAATCTATAAACGAACTTTAAGATTGATACAGCTAAAATATGATAGCATTTTAATCTCTATATACATTTAATGTTGAAGTGAATATCACCTAAAGACGTAATTTCTTTACCCTTACCTACCATCTTCCCCAGTCCTTTGTCTCTAATTCTGTAATTCACTGTAACTGTGTGTTTGGATTAGCTTTTGAAAATAGCTTTTACGATTTACGAGGTAAGTATATAAGAGGAGTTTTGTCTCGACTTACGGAAAATAGCTTCTGAAACAACGGATTGGGTGTTTCCCAAACACTCACTAAGCCAATTTGCATAATTCATTTTATGCAATAAAGAAAGGACCAAAATACAGAAACCTAAACTATTTTATTGTGCTTTATTCTAGATAACTAGATATTTTCCCCTGCACAAAAGTATAATAACTTAAAGCTCCTCAAAGATTGTGCTTAACTTTTCTAACATTTGAATTCTATTGGAATATGAAAAGTGATATTGAATGCATAAAACAGAGTTGCATGGAGCTATACAATGTGTGGAGAAAAAATCCAACAAAAAAGTTTACATAATGCATGAGAGGAGCCACACCATTCATGCTCTATGGATTTTAAATTTTATATTGATTTCCATATCAACAGAACTTCATTGATGATTCAACAACTCCTGCAACTCATCTGGCTCATACATACACCAGTTGGAGTAAGAGAGGAATTGTATTTCACTTGGATACACTTCCAACTAAAACTAACAATCAAACAACTTACTTCAATTCTTATCATTTTCGAAACATAGTGACTTTCTCTTCCAGAACATACCTTATCAACCTTTGAAATCATCTCGTCAACATGATGCCTAAAACCCTCAACTTCTACAACAGAGCAATCAGCATTTCTTGGATTGTTATTTCTACCATCTGAACTTGGCGCACCTGCTGTTTCCATCTGATAGAACACCATATGTAATACAAAATTTGTTACTTTTTAGAGGTGATATCTGATATTGTAACAAGGCATCCAGGACAAACATCGTCTTTGGTATTTATGTGACTGCGAGTGTGTGAATATGAGTGAAAATGAGGATATGGACAACACAACATGCAGAGAAGATAATTCCACAAAACAAATATATTCTACCACTGGAAATATTAAGGATTGTCAGACTTAAATCCAGCAGGCAAAAACTCTAGAACAGTATTGAACTATGAGACTAATGAGTTGGGAAATACAATAACATATTTCTTTCTTGTTTGTTTGAAGATGATTTTGAACATTAAGGAAGCCATAATTTTGGAAAGTAATTAAATATACTCAACTTTATCAGAAAATCAAGAACTCACAATCAAGTATTTTTGAGGAATGAAGAGATGCCTAACCATGATCATCAAGGAGATCTCAGGAAATGTATATTTCCATCTCATTACTTCTTTAGGAGTACAAAATGTAAACATGTAATTTTCTCTCTGGAAAATTTGAAGAGACATCATCATACACTAAAAATGCATTTTTTCCAAAATATTTTCTCTCCCTATGTTCTGTGAATCAAAAGTTAGAAGTCAATGGCGGACACACTAATCAATTTTAACAAGTACTGTGGTCACTGTATACCATGGGGAAACTAAAAAAGAAAACCTGAACTTCACATAAACGTTCCTTCAGATTATTGGCTTCAGACTTAGTAATAATAAGCATGATTTGTCAACATATACAAGTATGTATATGGTCTTATGATTTATCAGTATGTACAAGAATGTACGTGGTCTGATCTTTTTTTTCCAAAAAAAAAAATAAAAATCTTTTGTGAGCTCATGCAGCATGACTAAATAATTTATTCCCATAACCAAATTTACTCCTGCTAAAAGATAACTTCTCAGTTTTTTATAAAACCCTGCCATTTTTTCATGCTTTTCTTCTATCACCTATCTTTTCCTCATGCCACGATATCCAAACAGTTTTTGTCATCCTCTCATATTTAATGTGTTCATAATGTTTACAGGTAAACCAAGAACATTAGGGCAACAATTAATATTGTCTTTGATATAACTCAGTAATTAGGACAGAGTTATGCAGAAGAAGATAGAAGAAAGGAGAGGGACAGAAGGAAAGAACAGAGAGGGGGGGTTGAAGAAGAAGAAGGCAGAGAGAACAAAGGGATCCTGAACATGCACGCACTGTTATTCCATCATGACAAAATCTGTTGAATTACAATGGGGCTGACTATTTATAACAAGGCAGGGGGCAGGGAGGCGCTTAACTGATTTAGTTAGTTAGGCTAGTGCAACTAATTCCCTAACGGCTAGTTTCATAACTAACACTAACTAACATTTAGTCTTGAATTACAATTACACAACAGTCTTGAATCGCAATCATCAAAATTTTAGGCATTTCTTTTTCAATTCAAGTATATAACACTTTGTATCATGAAAGCACACAACTAGGAAAATTACAAATGGGCCATAATTTTATTTGTGGGAGGTCAAACAATGAGTGAAATGACTCTTCTTCAATTTTTTGTTAACATAGTTGTTTTTCATTTATCTTTGTAGGTATAAAGATATTCTAGTGCAATAGCTCAAGCCTATAGCTAAAAACTCACATTAATTAGTGGAGAAAGTAGTTTGAAAAAGCTGAAATTTACTCTACTGCAACTTATCTGTATTCACATTAGCTTTCCTCATCACACTATACTTTTAACATCAGGTTTAAAGCTTATTTAGGCTCGCCTACAATACACGCATAAAGAAGCAGACTAAAACACAAAGCACTACATTCAACTCTTCCTTCTAAGCATCAAATGCTGGTTGTTGGCCCAAGAAAGCAAGGACAAGAAAAAGAAGAAGAGGCATGAACTATAGATTCTTTCATACGTCGCAATTTCCTTGCACGTAATGGTTCTACTGCGTTTCCACAATCTATAAGTGCAACCTGAACATAAATAGAAACATTCTGACCAGTGTGTGACAAAACTCAAAACAAAACATGTCACAACCAGCAAGGGTCCACTCGGAACTGGAAATACCAGCTTACTTAAAAACACAAATCCCAATAGACAAAGGAAAATTACAATTTGAAATGAAGACGAAGACGCAGCAAAGTTCCAAAGATAGAAAAAAAAGTACCTTGTCGCAGGACATAGTTGATTTCCTGGATTTATCAAGTTGCTGAAACGAAGAATCGTACTATGATGGCCTCCAGTGCATGGCCACCGGAATGAACGATGGGTGTAAAAGAATGACAAAGATGAAGTTGAAGTTGCGAACTATCAAATACGAATATATAAAACACTTAAAAACCCTTCTTGCACCATGGAGAATGGACGCGAGTGCAGATCCCCTGCCCGGAGAGATGGGTCCAGGCGGCAACCTTTCTTCTTATAGATTATTTCTAATTTAGATTTCAATATATTACTTCAAATTTCAGCCGCTCCATTCTTTTTTTCCCCCCAACATTCGGCCGCTATATTCATCAATAAAAAATATATAATGCTGGCAAAAAGAAGAAGATACTCGTATTAAATATAAAATGTGCCACTTCATTTTCGTTTATTCAACTAAACAAGACAACACGGTCCTAAAGAAAAATAGTTTAAAAATCTCTAATTCTAAATTTTATTTTGCTAAAGATATTTAATTATAAACCATTTCCTTGAACAGGTACAAATTATGTTGGCTAGGGTAGCTATTCTTCAATTATATATAAATATCTTCCGTTTTACACATAATTAAATATTAAGTTACATACTACTGAAAAAGAGTTACATCGATATTTGAGCCTTTAAACAAATTTCAGATACATATTTTGTTTGAAATATGATATTCAAGCTTTACAAGAAGCCAAAGACCAAACAAGCATCACTTACCTTCCCTCATCTGTCTGCACCTCTATATAGGAAGAAAAACTAGTGGAGGCCGATCAAAGATTAAAAAACTCTCCTCTATAATGTAGGAGGATTATCAATAATACCTAAATGTTCACTATCTCTGTGTTTGACAACAACTTGACAATCCCCATGTAAAAGCACACTAACATCATTAAAAACATCATTGAAGGGATGAGACTCATTGCAACCCTAAAGAATTAAGTTAATGGCTTCACTATAAGCAGAGACAATGGCTATCTTTATGGCTTTTTGAATTTCCTAATATGCATTGAATCATTAATCTTCTTGAGATTGGAAACTGCTTATGTTCAGTTCTAAATGAAATTGATGTCTCGCTTATTAGTGGATTATGGACATGCACTAGCAAGAGCAAAGTTGCGTTACATGAGCAGCTAATCTTTTTGAACCATAAGCTCCTACTTTAGTTGAATCATCTTGTTAGTGAGTAGGATATGCAATCTATGTGATCTATCAGATATAAGGCCTATTTGAGTTAGCATTCAAAAAGCATGTTTACACAAGTTGAGACAAAACTCATTTCATATACTTACCTCGTACACCTTAAATCACGTTGGAAAAGCAGCTTTTACCGCAAATCCAAATGGGCACATAGTTGTTTGTGTATTATATTGTTGTTGTTGATTTAGGCACGAGGCAGAATATTACACTACACTTAACCATTGTTATGTAGCAACCATTGTTATGTGCTTGAAGGGTCACAGGTAATTCACTTAGATGCTCTATAACTACTTCCTCTATATATCTGCTATGTCCCACATGAAAGAAATATATGAAAGTTTTACCCAACTTTTGAACACCTCTGAAACTCTCCACAGTTGATCAAGTTGTTGTTTTGGACATGAAGTTAATGGTCAATAACTTGACATAGTAGTTCTTATCAACTAAACTGACCCCTTTGGGTTTATTATCATGGTCCTATCTCATCCACCATCAAGAAAGTTAAGCTCCTCTCTCGACTGTTATACTCTTTAGTGCTTCCACAACTGCTGCCATGTACTAGTTTGTTAGCCCTTACATGCACAAACTCAGGTGACAACCTAGTTCTGATAGCTTTGAGGTGGAGATGATATCTTGGTTGGCATCTTATTATTAGGTTTGCCGATATCCAGCCTCCTTAAACCAATAGGCCTTTTGTCACATTCAAGGTCAATGGGAGGTTTTACTTCATTGATACAGAGCGCTGTCCAAGACCTGGAAAGGCTGGCTTCACATAATGCAAGGCCATGATGAGTTATGAGTCATCTTCAGGACTTTGTCACTTGAAGCATAATTAACTCCTAGGTGGTGTTATGTTGTGCGTGCATGTATATACATAGGCCAGGATTTAGTTTTAACAACCTAACCTATCAGTTCTAAATCATGTTATACCCAAGAATTATTGGAGTCGCGTTTTACAGATGTCTGGTGGTTGGATAGTTTGAATAAGCAAGAGCCCTGGTCAATTGGCATAAATGATTTGATCGATTGAGGTTTTGGTTCTATGCATTGCATATTGTGACATTTTAAAGGATGGTTTGATGCAATTAGACCACTCGTTTTTTCATTAATTATATTTTAAAATGAAGCAAAATTATACAGGTAAACTTAATATGAAACAATTTAAGGAATGGGGATTAAGAAGTACATTCTTCATTCTTGTGGTGAAGAGTTTGGAAGGATCAATTTAGATTGTTGATCGAATACTCCTCAACAAGTTCAACCATAGTTTAATAAATGGTTTTTTTCCTTTTCTATTTTTTTTTTGGCCAAAAAGTTCAACCATAGTTTAATAGCCGAACCTTATAGCTAACCTAACTTCATATGGATTAAAATTGGGAATGAAACTCAACATTGCGAGCTCAAAAAGTGTTCCTGGAAGGCCTATGAGTAAACAAAGATTCGAATACGAGATTGGCGAAGAAAAGATAGAAGCCTGAGTTTGACTTATTCAAGGAAATCCAAATGAGCAAGAGTGGGAGAGAAGCACGTTAGAATTAGTTTACTTTTTTGACTATTATTATGAAACTCCCGAAGATGACAAAGTCGACATCACTTTTATGTATCTTGACGGTGATGCTCTTGACCTGTTTTCATGGATAATAGGACAAAGAACAGCGGTGTATTAAGAAAAACTAGTTAAGGCACTCCAAGAAAAATATGGGCCTCCTAAGTAATAAAATCCAAACGAATATTTATGCAATATTAGGAAGACTGATTCAGTGCACGAGTACCGATCAGAATTAGCTAAAAGGCAAGCCTATGTGAGGAATTGGCCAGACTACTATTTGTTGGGTGTCGTCACCAATGGCCTAAAGGAGTAGCTCAAGTTAGATTTTAGGATTCAAAAAACCAGGTCTATATACCGTGCAACCAACCTTGATCCTAAGTATGAAGCTAAACTCAATAATGCCACCAAGCCCAAGCCCAACTCGGCATATTCAACCCAATATCGTACAAACTTTGTCACACGAGAATTCAAAGGCAGTTTGTACACTCCATCGACTTTGGTGGCATCATCTTCAAGCACCAAGGCTTTGCCTGCACACCAATCCTCTAAGTTTCAGCGCCACCGTGAGAAAGGGATGTGTTTCTGATGCGGCAAAAATTTTCGGCTAGGTCACCGTGGTGCGAGTTCACTCTCGCTAATGGAGATTACAGAAAAGGGCGACGACATGATTGCCCCCATAGCTAAGGAAGTTGAAGCCGAAGAAGAAGGGGCAGGTGCAGAAATCTCCTTCAACGCCATACTCGGTAAGGCGCCAACCTCCACCATGAGATTAGCTGGAAAAATTCGAGACTGGCCTGTATTTTTTCTAGTAGACAGTGGGTCAACCCACAATTTCATCTTCGATGCGTTAGTCACCAAACTCTCCCTTTCCATCGAACACGCTTAGGTGTTTAGAGTTCAAATCGAAGATGGCAGATTGGTAAGATGCAACATGGGTTGCTTTTCTGTTGAGGTACAAGTTTCTGACTTGACAATTAAAAAAGAATTTTTTCCATTCTCTTTAAAAGGAACAGACCTTGTTTTGGGAATCAAATGGCTTGCATCATTGAACACGGTTCAGGCTAATTAGAATGACATGTTTATGATATTCTGGACAGAGGGAAAAAAGTATAAATTACCTTGGGTAAAGACAGACTCTAACATACCAGTACAACTCAGAAGTATGGGGTTGAAACATGAGACTGAGGAAAATCTGGGAGCAAATTTGAGGGTTGATTAGTTGAGTCAAGAGTTCTCCGATGTATTCACTGAGCCCATGGAATTACCACCCCCTAAAGGTCATTTCACACCATTCCACTGCTACCCAACGCCCCTCCTCCCAATTTAAGGCCATATCGGTACCCCCATTACCAAAAGGATGAAATTGAATCTCAAGTGGCAACTTTACTTGAGAAGGGTTTTATTAGACCAAGTTCTACTCCTTTTGCTAGCCCAGTCCTGTTAGTGAGCAAGAAGGACGGATCCTGGAGATTATGTGTTGATTACCGCAGGCTCAACAAGATTACCATTCCAGATAAGTTCCCTATCCCTAACATTGATGAATTATTGGATGAATTACATGGAGCGATGTATTTTTCAAAAACTGACTTAAGATCCGGTTACTACCTAATAAGTGTCTTACATTCTGATATGCACAAGACTACATTTTGCACACACTTTGGTCAATATGAATTTGTAGTAATGTCTTTTGGACTTACTGCCCTAGCCACATTTCAATCTATCATGAACGACTTGTTTCATCCCTATTTGAGAAAATTTTTTCTTGTCTTTTTTGATAATATCTTGGTGTATAGTGCTAATGCTCACCAACATTTTGAGCATCTGCGAGTGGTTTTTCAGATCTTGCAGCAGAATTCATTCTATACCAATTGCCAAAAATGCTTTTTAGGGCAGAGTCGTATCAATTATTTGGGGCATAGTGTGTGAGGAAAAGGAGTAAAGGTGGCTTCTGAGAAGGTGTTAACAGTGACCAATTGGCCAGTACCCACTTCAGTAAAAGAATCGAAAGGATTCTTAAGGCTCACTGGTTATTGCAGGCGCTTCATAAAAAATTATGGTATTATAGCTCACCCTCTTACCAATCTAACAAAAAAGAATGCATTTAATTGGTTTGTGGAAGCTCTACAGGAGTTTAAACCACTGAAGGTTGCACTCACTACCACACCCGTCTTACAACTACCCAATTTTCAAATCTCATTTGTGGTGGAATGTGCGCATCCATGAGTGGAGTAGGGCCTGTCCTCATGCAAAATGGACATCCTATTGCATATTTCAACAAAGGGTTCTCTCCTACAAATAGGTACAAGTCAGCCTATGACCATGAACTGCTTGCTTTGGTCTTGTTTCTCCAGAAATGGCGCCATTACTTGTTAGGTCGCCACTTTTTTGTCCATACAGGTCAGTGCAGCTTAAGATACTTGTTGGATTAGTGAATAGTAACTAATTCACAGCAGCGTCTCATAGTTAAGCTCTTACTATTTGACTTTACTATTAACTACAAGGCGGGAAAGGACAACACAACAGTTGATCCCGTTTCTAGAAGGCCTCAATATGCAGATTTTTTCCAATTGGTAATGCCCCTAGCCATTGATGTTCAGCAATTACCTTAATTATTACTTGAAGATCCCGAAACTTGAAGGAAAATGAAGAGTTTGTTGCAGGATCCTGAGGCCGTACCTAATCACAGTGTGATCAATGGGAGGCTGTATTACAAAGGTAGAATGGTAATTCCAAACTAGAGAGGGGAAATCGAGCTGAGTCCGTCGGGCCGGTTTGTTTAGGCCTGAGCCTATCAAGGGCTGGGCTTATGATTTAGAGCCTGCAGAAGAAGTTGGGCCTAAAAAAGTCAACCCTGTAGGGCCGGCCCTGCCAGTTTAATTTTTTTAAAAAAATAAGCCTAACTGTACTAGCTTTGGATATGACTCAATCACAAACCAATGAACCTAACCCTCACTTGGGAAATGAAAAGACTAGATATTTTTGCCCCTGAAGCTGAAGAGAAACCTACTTATAGTAAAGCACAATCAAATGTCGTTGATGACGTTGATAGTGATGACAATATTATTCATATTGTTTAGTGTTTAGTTTATGATTATGACTTTACCTGTTTATTTATTTGATTGTGGTTTATGTACTTGTGGTTGACTGATAGTTGTGCGTGGACATTAGTTTTGGTTTAGACTTAGGTCTTAGTATTTGTGTTTTGTTAAACATGGATAATGTTTGATGTTTAAACTTGGTTTTGATAATATTTATGTTTTAAATTAGGTATTTTAGTCTTCAAGCATATAGGAAGCAAAAAGGTGCTAGATGGGCCCGAACCCCGTGGGCTTTAACTAAGCTGGCAGGGCCTGAAAAATTTGTACTTTTTTTATACTTGGGCCTAAACGCTTTCAAGAAGCCTATGAAAATGCTAGATATTTTTGCCCCTGAAGCTGAAAAGGAGCCTATTTATAGTAAAATACAATCAAATGTCGTTGATAGTGATGATGGTCATGCAGAAGAAAATGGCAATGTTACTCATATTGTTTAGTGTTAGTTTTATGATTATGAATTTCCTACTTATTTATTTGATTGTAGTTGTGGACTTGTGGTTGCGATCTTGTGGACTTGTAGTGATTGATTGGTTGTGGAACTGGACATTAATTTTAGTTTGAACTTAGGTCTTAGTATTTGCGTTTTGTTAAACATGGATAATGTTTAATGTTTTAACTTAGTTTTGATAGTATTTATGTTTTAAATTAAGTATTTTAGTCTTCAAGAGTATAAGAAGTAAAAAAATGTTAAACAGGCCTGAAGCCCGTAGGCTTCATTTAGATGGCCGGGTCGCCAATATCGGAGGTTTTTTCCAGGTTCTTGAACCTGGACCGAACTGGCCGGTCCGGCCCAGAAACCGACGAACCGGCCGGTAAACCGATCCGGTTCCCGGTCCGGGTTCATATTTTTAAAAAAAATTTAAAATTTTTTCTTTAGAATTTCATACTATAAGTATAAAATTTTCAATTTCTCACCAGTTTGGTCCCGGTTTAGCTCCGGTTTGGCCCCGGTCTGACCCACTGACCCTTAACCCAATACCCGACCGGTTCAATGCCCGGTCCGAGTTTTAATACCTTGGTTTTTTTGGACTTGGGTCTAAACGGGCCTGGCCGTTTAGGCCTGAGCCCGTGCAGGGCCGCCATGACCCGTTTTCCCAATACTATTCCAAATAATCCTTCTTTACACACCAGCTTATTGGAAGAAGTTCACTCAACACTAATTAAGGGGCATGGTGGGTATCTTAAGACACTCAAATGGGTGACAACACATCTATATTGGCAAGGGATGAAAAATGATGTTAAACGATTTATTTAATGATGTATACTTTGCTAACAGAAAAAACCAGACGCTAGCTCCTACAGGATTACTACAACTACTTCTAATGCCTAAAAGGAATTGGGAAGACATCTCTCTTGATTTCATCACTGGCCTACCAAAATCTAGAGGCTATGATGTCATTTTGGCGGTGGTAGATAGGTTAAGTAAGTACAGCCACATCATCGCTCTGTCACATCCATATATAGCTAAGACTGTAGGCAGGTATTCTATCAAGAGGTAGTTAGGTTGCACGGCATGCCACGTTCCATCATTTCAGATCGTGAGTATGTGTTCCTTAGTGCTTTCTGACAAGAGTTGTTTCAATTAAACCAAACCAAATTGAGTATGAGCATAGCATATCATCCTCAAACTGACGGGCAAACGAAGGTAGTAAATTGATGCCTAAAAACTTACCTAAGGAGCTTTGCTCATGATCAACCACTCTTATGGAGTAAATTTCTTTGCTGAGTTGAATTTTCATTCAACACTAGCTTTCATGTCGCGACACATAACACTCCTTTTAAGCTGGTATACGGGAGAGAGCCTCCACCTCTTTTCCCTTACGTTAAGGGAGAAACTGTAGTGGCAACAGTTGAAGAGCAGCTAGAAGAACGTGATGATATACTCAAAATCCTACATGATAACCTGCGTAAGGCTCAAGACCGGATGAAGGTTCAAGCAGACCAACATAAAAGAGACCTCAAATTCTCTCTAAGTGACCTAGTTTGGTTAAGAATTCAACCTTGCAAACAAAGGTCATTAGCTAAAAGAAGGTACGAGAAACTATCCCCACTGTTCTTTGGTCCCTATAAGGTTATTAGAAGAATTGGTCAAGTCGCCTATGAATTAGAATTACCAGTAGGAGCCAAGATAGACCCAGTATTCCACGTTTCCCTACTTCGACCTGCACACAACCAACAACCATCTCACCCTCCAGCTCGGTTACCTCTTTCTGTAGAAAAAAAGTTGCTGCTGACTCCTCTTAAGGTACTAAAACATCATTGGATAGACTAAGACAAACTGGAAATTTTGATCCAATGGGGAAACTGTTTTGTAGAAGACTCGACATGGAAAGATTATGATTTATTTGCAACACAGTCTCCTCAGTTTTGCCTTAAGGACAAGGCGAGTTTTCAGTGAGGGAGTAATGATAAGAGCCTGAGTTTGACTTATTCAAGGAAATCCAAACGGGCAAGAGTGGGAGAGAAGCAAATTGGAATTAGTTTACTTTTCTAATTATTATTTTAATTAATTCCAAGGATTCTGTTAGTTGCTTAATAAGTAGGATTTACACTAATCCCAAGTCCCTGTTAGTGATCCTTATTTTCAGTATTTTTATTTTATTAAACAAAAAAACCAAAAATATGCTATGTAATTTTCCTATAAAATGGTTGAAAGCCCTGAGCAATAGACATTGAAATTTACAGAGTAAGCCGTTGATAGAGCTTATTCCAGGCTTTGAAGGTTTTGTGGACATAAATGAAAAGGTTCAAGATTATGTTAATCCTTGGGGTGAGTGGGATGTGGTTAAATTGAGCAGGTAGTTCCAACGATCAGTGATCAATTGTATTATGTGTGCACACCCCTTGTGAGGAGAAAGGAGAGGATAAATATTTTTGGAAGCCTTCCTCTAACGAATATTTTTTTGTTAGTTCTGCATATCACTTTATTTTTGCAAGTCCTCAGAGCCAGAATGAACCGGTATGGAGTTTGTTATGGAAATGGGCGATACCTGAGAAAATCAAGTCATTTATGTGGCTTGCTACTCATGGCAAGGTTCACATGGCACAGTTGCAAGCACAGAGGGGATTGTAGGAACATTTTGGTTGTCCTTTTGATTGCAGCGGAGAAGAACACCTAATGCACTTGCTAAGGGATTGTGTCAACGCTCGAGAGAGGTGGATTTCTATAATCAAGCCAACATTGTGGGAAAAATTTTCTACCCTGCAAGGGTTGGAGTGGATACAATGGAATCTCAAGCATGAAGCGGGCAAGAACTTTACCAAAAAGGTTAAATGGGCAACTTTGTTTGGTTATGTATATTGGGACATTTGAGTGGATCGATGTACGAAGCTTTTTGGGGAAGAATAGGAGATTCAACAACTAAATGCCCACTCTAGTTTATTTTGAGCCAGTTGGGATATATACTTAACCAATCATTATCAGTTTTATAATCATCTTTTTATTGGAAGTGAAGGTGTTATTAGGGGACAACCTGGTTTTGGCAGTGTAGAGATAGATGACTCTATTCTAGCTTCAGGCCAAAGTGGATGTGCAAGAGTTATTAAAGGAGAGGATGGAAGTAGGATTTTTGACTACATGAGCAAGCTCACTCAAGTACCACCAGTGGTGGCTAAAATTATTACAATCATACAAGGCCTTCAAATTTGCTGGAACAAGAATTTGAGAAATATCTTAATTTTTACTGACAATCTTGAGGCTGTTAATTTTCTCTCTAGGGGTGGTAATACAAACCACCCGTTTAAAGATGTTACTGAAAATGCCAGACTCTGGGTTTTAAAGAATTGACAGGTCATTATCACTCATATTTCTAGAGATCAGAATGTTTTAGCTGATCATCTAGCTAGTTTAGCACATAGTATTACAAGGAATTTTATTCTTTTTGATCAATTACCACCTTCAGTTCAGGAGGCGGTTGTTGCTCAAGGATAAGTATGTATTGTTATTTTGCCTCAAGGTTTTACATAGCCCAGTTTTTGTATTAGTCCTATAATGAGTTCATATATTCCAGTTTTCATTCAAAACAAAAATTACTAAGAGGGTGTTCAGATATCTTATAAAAAAGCACTTTTAGCACAAAACCTAAAACATCCGAACACCCAAATAAAAGGGATAATCCCTTTTTGTACCAAAACCATAGTTTTGGGGAGATGCTATTTTTTTTTTTTGGCTTTTTGAAGATGTGGGCCCCACCCTCTGATTCTTATTGGTCCTTTCCTCCTATCTTTAATATAAGACTTATTTATCTAATTTGATTATATTAGAAAAATGAGTTAAGTTAATTAACATTACATATAGACAAATTTATTTCATTTTTGGTATTAATTATGATATTTAATATTAAATTATGGGTTAAGATGCATCCTTTTTAATGCCGCTAGGAGTTTTCTTCTCTTATAATTTAACGTCTTTAGGTCAAATTTAATGGTTTTGTTAAATTTACATCATTTTTAATTATTCATTGTTATTTTTGCATTTTCTAGAATTTATTTGGACTAGATGCCCCTCAGGAAAAACTTGACTGTTAAATTTGGACCTTAACCCTTAAATAATACATAAAATATAAGCTTATTCTTTATATGTAATTATCATAAAAGTTAATGTCCTTTTTAGTAATTTGACCATGAAAAAAGCTATTCTGATCAAAACATTCAAACACTCTCATTTTATCAAAAGTCACTTTTTTCCATAATCTATTCTCCTCATAATCTATTCTCCAAAAGCTATTCTTCATTTTTTCTTCAGAAGCTATTCTCCAAAAGCTAATAAAAACACATCCTAAGTAAATTACCAGTGTGGAGATCCTCCGGACTATTAGAGAATTAAAGCGAGATCCTTACCGAGCTTTTCTAGTAGATTTTCTATTCCTTTACCTTCAGTTTGTAAAATCAGAGTTCGGTGCCACCAAGAGTGTGTTTGGATTAACTTTTAGAGAATAGATTATGAGGAGAATAGATTCTGGAGAAAAAGTGGAAAATAGCTTCTGAAGAATAGATTTTGAGCAGAATAGCTTCTGGAGAATAGATTATGAGTAGAATAATGATTTAGGAAAATTGTGAAAAAATCCCTCATTGCCAACTTATTTGCCAAATGGGACCTTCATGTGCAGATTAACTAATTTTTCTAATATAATCAAATTAGATAAATAGATCTTATAAGATAAAAGGGAGTATTAAAATTTTAAAATTCTTAGAAAAAAAAGGGATTAAAGAAAAATCGGTGAAATTCAAAAGAAAAAAAAAGAAAGAAAAAGAAGAGAGAGTGTGGTGTAGAGCCCACATTAATAAAAAGGACCAATTAGAGTGAGATGGTGGGGGATCCACATATGAAAAAAAGCAAAAAAATTAGATTTTCTCAAAACCTTGGTTTGGGAAAATTTAGGGTGTTTGGATGATTTTTGCAAAACCATGATTTGAGCTCAAAACCACGATTTGGGAAAATTGGGGGTGTTTGAGTGATTTTTCTTAAAACCAAGGTTTTCTCCTAAAATAGCTTTTTTTAATTGAACCCAAACATACTCCAAGAAACGGCCCGAGAGGAAGAATACGCTCTTCGAAGTCTATTCCTTACCTCCTATCATCCGTACTAAACTAAGGCTCACCAGCAATGAATTAAAACTCAGACCGGTCATTGAACCGGTCAGGGTACTGGGTTAAGGGTCAGTGGGTCAAACCGGGACCAAACCGGAGCTAAACCGGGACCAAACCGGTGAAAAATTGAAAATTTTAGACTCATAGTATGAAATTCTAAAGGAATTTTTTTTTTTTTTTATTAAAAACACCAACACGGGCCGGACCGAGTTTCACAACCTGGCTCACCAGAAACATTTTTATTAGCTAAAAAAACAAGAGCGTTATAAAGTCGTTGCTTTTAGGAACCTAGTTCTAAAATTTTAATTCAAAAATTCACAAAATTAAAACTCTTTCAATTTTAAAATGGATAGCATAGAAACTGTACTTACTTTTATATAGTAGACACTCTTTCTTGGACTGAATAAAAATACATGGACCAAATCCTTCCAGGCAACCAGGGTGGGCATCACAAAGCGACCTCTCATAATTTGTTGGAAACTAAAGAGCAAGGGGCGGCAATAGGACAAATCAATAAAATTCAATGCCTAAAATAGAGAACTAGACGTATTTCAACGTTTCAAGCATCAAAAATGAAATAACAGGACAAAAAGATCAAACCATATAATTTCGAATCCAGAAAAGGTTGATAAGCGACAGCCAAAGCAGTGTCGAAGTATAGTCGAATATCACACCGCATTTTTCAGAAATAGAACTCTCAAAAATACAATTAAGCATGCAGAAACGAAAGAGCAAATAAGCCTCGCCACCGTCTATCAAGCACCCAGTTCTGTGAACCGAAGCTCATAGACGAGTGAAAGGACTCAACACAGTAACCGATAAACCTAAAACAAAGACTCTGAAAAGACAACATACTAACACAAAAACATTTATTGAGACGGTAATAACAGGCTTCATCAGACAAACCAGCCCGCACGATTCACTTGCCACCCTTCTTCTGAGCAGCCTTGGTGACCTTGGCTCCAGAGGCATCCTTCTTCTCCACGTTCTTGATGACTCCCACAGCCACCGTTTGCCGCATGTCCCTCACAGCAAAACGACCCAAAGGAGGATACGCAGAGAAGGTCTCAACCACCATGGGCTTGGTGGGAATCATCTTAACCATACCGGCATCACCATTCTTCAAAAACTTGGGCTCCTTCTCAAGCTCCTTACCAGATCGCCTGTCAATCTTGGTCAAGAGCTCAGCAAACTTGACGGCAATGTGGCAGGTGTGGCAGTCAAGCACAGGGGCATATCCATTGCCGATCTGGCCTGGGTGGTTCATGATAATGACCTGAGATGTGAAGTTGGCAGCTTCCTTTGCTGGGTCGTCCTTGGAGTTTGAGGCAACAAAACCACGCTTCAGATCCTTCACAGCAACGTTCTTCACGTTGAATCCCACATTGTCACCTGGAAGAGCCTCTTGGAGAGCCTCGTGGTGCATCTCCACAGACTTAACTTCAGTTGTCAGTCCAGTGGGGCCAAAGGTAACCACCATACCAGGCTTCAGAACACCAGTCTCAACACGCCCCACAGGAACAGTTCCAATTCCTCCAATCTTGTACACGTCCTGAAGGGGCAACCTCAGAGGCTTGTCTGAGGGCCTCTTGGGCTCATTGATCTGGTCAAGCGCATCAAGAAGGGTTGGTCCCTTGTACCAGTCAAGGTTGGTGGACCTCTCAATCATGTTGTCTCCCTCAAAACCAGAGATGGGAACGAAGGGGATCTTCTCAGGGTTGTAACCGACCTTCTTCAAGTAGGATGACACTTCCTTCACAATTTCATCATACCTGGCCTTGGAGTACTTGGGAGTGGTGGCATCCATCTGTTGCACAGTAAAATACATAAAAACCACATTAGAAAGTGACAATAGAAGCAATTATCAAATCTATGTTAACATAGACCAAGCAATTCTAGTTAAATACCTTGTTGCAGCAGCAAATCATCTGCTTCACACCAAGGGTGAAGGCAAGGAGAGCATGCTCACGGGTCTGTCCATCCTTGGAAATACCAGCCTCAAAACCACCAGTGGTTGAATCGATGATGAGGACAGCACAGTCAGCCTGTGATGTTCCCGTAATCATGTTCTTGATGAAATCCCTGTGTCCAGGGGCGTCAATGACTGTGCAGTAGTACTTGGTGGTCTCGAATTTCCACAGAGCAATATCGATTGTGATTCCTCTTTCACGCTCAGCCTTGAGCTTGTCCAGCACCCAGGCATACTTGAAGGACCTCTTGTTCATCTCAGCAGCTTCTTTCTCAAATCTCTCAATAACACGCTTGTCAATACCTCCAAGCTTGTAGATAAGATGGCCTGTGGTGGTTGACTTGCCAGAGTCGACATGGCCAATGACCACAATGTTAATGTGAGTCTTCTCCTTACCCATAGGGTCTAAACTTCGAACGAGAAAGAACTACTGAAAACAAACATAAGGAATCTTTTAAGACCGCGCTATTAAAACATTAAAAATAGGATGAGTTCGAAATCTTTACCCTCAGAAGTAATACAAACATTGAGATTCACAGGAATATCGAACGATGAACGTGTTGGCAGATTACGATACATCATCGAATTTTAGGGGGAATTTTTAAGATAGTTACATATTCTGGCACCGATAGATCAAGCGAACTTGATCCAACAAAATAGCAAAGAACCACGCACAAAAGTAAATTAGAAATCCTACAACTGCATACCACATGCATCGATGTAAACACGAACCAGATTAGCAATTTATGAACATCAAAACATAAGGATCCATTTCCTCAAGATCTGCGCTCCTTATTGAAGATCCAGGCCAGATAAGAAAATATCATTCATCGACAAAAATCATAAACAAGGAATCAAGAAAAGAAAATCTAACAGAGCTACATGATTGCATAAGATTATGTATAACAAAACAAAATGAACGAACGCTCAGCCGAAAAGCATATCAGAAGACTGAATTATAATAACCAAAAAGGAAAAACAAAAGAACGAACTGAGTGTTAAATCGTTCAAGGAAACGATCTATGATTCAGGCCATAGGTGGAGAAAGACATCTAAAGAAAGAAGAGTCAGAGCGCGAACCTAAAAGAAACGCAGAAACAATAACCCTAGCCGCAGTCGAGCAATGGCAAGAAACAGAGAGTGGAGGAGTGATGAGAAATGAGGTTCAAGGGAATATATAGGAGACCGAGTTGTGATTTTTTCTTGGGGCCCAAAAATCATTGTAGTGACAGTTATACCCCTTTCCGCCTATATGGCGGCAACCATTCAATCAGCGCCCCTGAAACAAAACCCTAAAAGCGATTCATTCTTAATTCACCAAACAACCCATGAAAATTGAATCGATTATTGTATCCTATCCGAATTATCGAAACAAAACCCTAGCCGCCTAGTAAAGAATAAATGTGTGTTTTGATGAAGAAAGGATAAGTGTGTTTAGTGTCAAACTAGGGGTGTTTAAAATCGGGATCGGGATCCACCACTTCCGGTCCCGGTCCCGGTTTTTGGCCGGGATGCAAATTGCATCCCAGTCCCGGTTTGGTCCCGGTCCCGGTAATTTCGGGCGGGACCGGGATCAAACCGGGAAATCCCGGTTTTTTTTAAAAAAAATTAAATTTAAAAAATATTATTATTTTAGTTAAATTTTCTATAATCTAGTGTTTAAAGTAATTATTTAACATTTAATAAGGCCATAATAATCACACAAATTGATCTAGAATTGAAGAATAACATTTTATTATTATTTTATGATTACCTTCATTATTTTTGTTATTATTTTTATACATTATATAGTAGGATTAGTATCACAATATATATAGTTTAACTCCTACTAAATATGTGATACACATTTTATCAAATGATAACTTAAATTATGGGATAAAAAATATAAAAATAAAACAATAACTTAGTTTTTAAGAAAAAAATTTAAAAAAAATAAAAAAACCGGGACCGGGATCACAAGGTATGTGACCGGTCCTGGTCCCGGGTCCCTTAGATCCCGGTCCCGGTTTTCCCGGTCCCGGTCCCGGCCGGGACGGGAAATTTCCGGGATCAAAATTCCGGGACCGGGACACTTTGGACACCCCTATGTCAAACCATGGTTTTTTTAAAAAAAATTGAGAATCACGCTTTTTTACCAAAAACTATGATTTTGGACAAATTTATTGTTTCTCCATTTTCTCTTTCCTCTCTCATCTATTCTCTATTTCTCTTCCATCTTTTCTTTTTTCTCATTCTTCTCTTTCCTCTAACATTTTATTGGTTCTTTTATCTACTGCTATTTTGCCTTTCCGCTCTTCCTATATATATATATATATATATATAAAATTTACTAACTTCTAAGCTAATATGAAGATGATAGGCATTTGGAAAAAAAATTAAAAAACGGAATCTAGGAACTTTTAATTACTATTTAGAATGTACAATTTATTAAATACTATTTAAAAATGATTTCTCTATGCATTTTATTAATACAGATATATTTGAGCTATTTTATCATATTATAAAATTGAATAATGTTATAATTTTAATTTTGTAGACAACTTATTTAAATCTTGATATTTATTATGTAATTAAATATTAAAAAAGGATGAAATGGAATATTATCTTTGACATGCAATTATCACATGAGCTAAAATGTTCTTTTTGGTAATTTGATCATGAAAAAAGTTATTCTGATAATAATTATCTCAACACTATCATTTAACTAACTTCTTTAATCTAATCAGGGTAAATATGTTGGGAGTATAACCTTTAATGGTTCTTGTGTCGGTTGACCGAGTTTATATTTAGGGTTAACTTAGTCAAATTTAAATAAGTTTTTTAATACTACCTGCGGTCCTAATTATAAGATAAAGTTGACTTTTTTTGGAGAAATTAAGAAAGTTAAATAAGTTACTTAATCATATCATATGTTATATATCCTTAAATTATATATTAATTTATTAGTTAAACTAATTAGTTTGAAGAAAAAAATATAAATATAAATACTCTAAAGTAATTTAATTAACTTCCTTAATTTCTTCAAAAAAGTCAACTTTATCTTATAATTAGAACCGGAAGAAGTAACTTATGATACTAGGTTGTTAAATAGAGCAAACTAATCCAGCGTGGTGTCATAAAAATAGTTTTACATTTTCTCCTGTGGGAGTTTTTAGCCGCAGTCAGTGGGTATTTGATTTGGCATGTCTCCCATTTTTTTTCATTTACTTCCCTCTCAATTCTCACATTATCAAACTTTAAATTTGAATAGCTAAAATTATGAAATTATGAAAATAAATAAATAACTTTATATTGTGAGAACTTAATCTTAAATAGTCCATAATTATAATTAATAAAAATATTTTATAAAATGTTAAATCCTAACATTCAAATCCCACTAAACCCCATACTAGTAAGAACTAAGGGCTTGTTTGGTATGAAGGGAGGGGAGGGAAAAAAATTTTGAGATGGATTTGAAAAAATGAAAGACGTGGAATATGAAGTTTTTAATTAAGTATTCTTACTCTCTAATCTTACATATTATTTATATTAAAATTTTATAACCCTATTTCTCTAATTTTCTTAAATCCAACTCATAAAATTTTTTCTTCCCCTCCAAATCCCTCACACCAAGCAAACCCTAAGGCTATGTTTGGTACGAAGTAATAGGGGGTAGGGATAGGGATTGGGTGAGGGATTAAGTCAAAATATATCGTTTGGTACCAGGGATTATGAATAATCAGGGATTGAGAATGCCACGAAAGAGGGATTGCTACAAAGCCACCTCCCCCCTGGTTTTGTGTTTTCAATCCCTGGATTCCAAAATTGTAGAGACAAAATTACCCTTGATTTAAATTTTGTCAGACAAAAATACCCTGATTTTAACCTAATCAATCTCTCTCACAATCACTCCCTCTTCGATTTTTCCTCACCAGCCGCGAAACCATCACTCTGAACCATACAATCAATTTCTGCAGTATTTAACTGAATGTGGCCTATTTGGTTTGAGTGTGCACTGTGCGTCTTCAAGTATATGGCTTGTTTCTATCATCTGTATTGCGACTCAAGTTCGATCTGTTGTATTCTTCAGGAACCATTCAATGCCGAGCCGCCGGCGAAGATAAACGATGGACGAAGGATCCGGAAACCGTCGTAAGTGGAGGGTCCGGTCGTATTGGTGTCATAATTCCTTCGATCGATTGTTTGGGATTTTGGGTAGGGTATTGGTGTCATTTTATAATTAATATATATTTATTAAATAATATTAGTAAAATTATTCCCTCCAATTACCACCTCATACCAAACATATTTTTAAAGTATCAAACTCAATCCTAATCCCTATCCCAATCCCAATCTATCAAAATTTAATACAACGTACCAAACATAGCCTAAGAGTCAGTTTGATTCATAGAAAGTATTGGAATAGAATGGAAAGTAATGAAAATATTTTGCCACATAAGTGTTTGATTTGAACTGGAAAATAAAATAGATTGATAAAAAAATTTTGTTTGGTTTAAAAAAATGAGATATAAAAATAGGCCAAATGACATTTTTGCCTCAGTTTTAAACACTTATGTCACATCGTCAATCACATCCAGGAGCTTTTGTGCTTTTAACCCATTTTCTTACACTCTAGTGAATTAGTTCCCACCATTTTTATGGGAATCTATTTTCAATCATGCAGCTGAAATTTGATTCTTGCGAGAAACTATTTTCAGCTGAAAAATGTGAATCAAGAACATGCTGTCGGGGAAAATTTGATTTTCCCTTCTCCACCTCAATTTTTTTGTGAACCAAAGGTGCTCTAAGAAGAATCTTCAATATCTTTGTTAATCTAATTATTTTTCTTTGTTTTTTAGTTCTCAAATTAAGTAGAGATATTTATACGTCTTCGCTTTTATTCTTTCTGGAATTTTCAATGTGCTTGTGGTACAATTAGAACATGTCCTACAATCTTACTTGACTTGCCTTGCTTGGAGTCTGATGATGGTCAGATCTATAGTTTATTTGTTTAATTTTTGAAGTTAAATAATACCTCCGGTTCTAATTATAGGATAATATTTGGGAGTTGATTTGGTCCTAATTATAGGATAAAATTTTACTTTTTGTCAATTTATTCCCAAACTACCCCTATTGATACTTTCTTAGTAATAATTAAACACAATAATTAATTTACTAACACGCTTATATTCTATCAAGTGAGATATTCTACTTTCTTTTTTTTATTTTTAAATGAAATAATTTTAAGATTTCTTTAAAAATATGTTTCTGTAATTATCTGTCCAAAGTTATTGATTTTTTTCCTAAAAATAACCTAATAAAATATTAATTTCATTATCTTTTTCCCTTGCCTAAAAAAAAGATTGCATTTGTATTATGCCCAATTAAATAGACGTCCTCTTGATAGAAAAATTTGAGAGGCAAGAGAGGTATGATGAAAACAGAGGTACAATGTAATTGATGTCATTTTAAATTTTAGATAAGGGTATTTTAGGACATTAAATATGATTAACTAATTTAACTACTATCCTTAATTTCTTCAAAATTAGTTAACTATGTCCTATAATTAGGACCGGAGGGAGTAATGATTAATCAAATGAAATTATTCGAATCCAGAGACAATTGGAAACCCATTGTCAGTATGTGACCAGCCCAACAATAATTTGTGTTCTCTGATCACCCGCATTACTAACGTGCAGAGGGCGAAGGTTCCAGGATCTATAGTTTTTCTCAAATTCATTTTTTATATCTTTATTTAAAAAATTTTCTGCACACAGTCACGTAAGACTATTATTTCTTTCTTGGTAAACAAGGAAGAAGTGAATTATCTAACCTTTTTAAATATTTCTAACTGTTTGTTTGCAATTTAATAATCTCATTTTGCATGTTCGGTTTATTTTCTTTTAAATAGTACCATTTTGTTTTAACCTTTTTAAATGCCTTCTTTACCACATCGTTGATGATAAAAATAAATCACTTTTTTGTCTTAATGTAAGATTGATTATTAAATCCTGACAAAATGCCGAATTACTCAAGATAATCTCAACATTTTAGGTATGTTATCAAGAATGATGCCCTTGTTATATTTATATGTATGTATGTATGTATGTGTGTGTGTGTATGTGATTTAATCAATCAACCAATCATTAATTATATTCTTAAAAACTTGTAATACTTTATTTATTAGAAAACAGGCCGGTTCGGGTCCGTAATTCACCGATTAATTAATCATATTTCTTTCTATATCCCTTAATTTTAGGAGAAGTAATTTATTTCCATCTTGGATTATATTACTTTCTTTATGTGATTTTTCTTTGAATAGGGGAGAGTTATAAAATATTCTTTCAATTTTAACATCATTGAATTATATTTAGCTCCCTTGTTATTAATAAAAATATCTTCACAAAAATCATTCCTAGTATACAATCATACTATTTATCAATTGAGATTTGAAATTAATAATACTGAATATGGTTCGATAATATTAAATGACTGTTAAAATACTAATTTACTCTTTTATATGTTTATACCCCTCACAGTCCTCTCAGCAATAGCAGAAGCCAAAAGCAAAAAATGACAAGCTATAAAATGTGGCCTAACAAAATAAGCCCAATGTGGAAAAAGATAAACCAAACATAGACAAAAAAAATTAAAAGCTCCTAATCCCACTTTTGCCCCCCAAATTTTCTTCTAAGCCTCAAATAAGCTGTTCCAAGCACGCTACATATTTTTTTAACAAACAATATTGTGAATTCACTTAAGAGAATATCAATTTATTTTCACGAGATATAGCCTCTAAAACCAGCTTACACAAGCTTTCTTTTTTAAAAAAGAAAAAGAATCCACTTAAGAAGAATATTAAATTTATTTTGGGTCAAATGGCCACATGACAGTGTGAAGGAGTGTGTGATGCCACTTGGTAATGCCTAATGGATCAGATTCAGATCTTGTCCCCGGAGTGAGCCTGTGATGGCCTCATTTCTCTCTCTTTGCTTAGTGGGTGAGAGTTTCCCCCCACTTTTTGCGCTGAAAATTCTGTGTTGGTTGTTTTTCAACATCTTGATTTGTATGCTCATTGCTCAAGGTGTTTTCATTGGGTTTTTGAAAGCTATTTTAGGATATTCTACAAAATAAACAAGCATGTGAGAAAAAAATCACTAAAAGTTTGTTACCATTGCTATTTGCCAAAGTGGTAGATGGCAAAATTGTAATTACAACTGTGATAACCACTATTTGTTAAAATGTAATGTTATTTTAAGAAAATCCTATATATGGGAAGGATGTTACTCTTTATGAAAATGTTATTTTTAATTATCATTAGTTATTAAAATTATGATGTTTCATGAAAGAACATATGTTTATGACTTTTTTTTTTTATTGAACAGATATATTTCTCCCAGATGTACCACTCTATTGTCTATAACATATGTTCAGAGATGAATATCAAAACTCATTATTTTTATCTTTGAGTGCATCAAAGAAATGAGATCAAATTATCATTTTATAAAAATCATTGTTAGCTTAACTTGAATTTTAGGGAACAAATCGTATTCAAGATATCATCATCAAAGAAATTCACCATTCAAACCAATTTGCACCAAAAATTGGAATAAATGGGCCAAATTAAGTATGCAAGTGCTACAAAAGTTTGTGCACAGCTTTCTTCTCCATCTATTGCCGTTATGGAAACTGGCTATTTTTCTGCTGTTGTTTGAATCAATGATGGATTTAGAACACATGATTCATGCTGGTCCCTGGGTTCTTCAAGGCGCTCTCACAGTAGTGCTCAAACTTACAAGGAAGGCTGAAATATCTGACTTTTTGTTGCTACATTCTTCAATCCCATGAAACAAGTACTTGTGTGAAAGAGTGTTGAGAAATTGTCGTATTCCATCTACCATTGCAACACTCAAATGTTTGAATAGAGAGAAAAGTGAGCAAAAAATAGAAAGGAAGATTACTAAGAAGGAAGGCTGCCAAAAATAATAAAAGAATTTACTATTTTTTGAGAGTTTCCCTCCTAATAGTATTTTTCTCCTAATTTTATCTCCAACCAAATATAGCAATAGTGTCATGGTTAAAGCTATTTTACTGAAAGTTGTATTTGTGTCATTGAAGTTGCTCTTGATTTGGCAAAATTTGTCTACTCCACTAAAACATCTCCCATACAAAAGAACATAAGTGCAGGCTTTGGGAGATATGCCATTCTATTCGTTACCTTTAAGGAAAAATTCCAGAAAAATTCGTTTAAAATAGGTAAAAGGTAAATAAGGGAGTCTAATATCACAAATCCAAGCTAAACCTGAAGAAGAAATATGGAATTAGCAATGTTTGTGAGCCTAAGGTAAGTTTTTAAATCCAGAACCTCTTATTTTCCTCCCATAATCCCAAGGTAAATTAAAAAAAATGGAGGGTTTATATTTAATAGTTTTTAAAATTATTATTATAGTATCCCATAAAAATAAAGATATTTAAATTATTTAGTTATTTTTATGAAATATTATAATAACGGTTTTATAAAATATTAAATCTAAATCATTATTTTTATTTGAGAGTATAAATATTAATTTTAATATAATAAATTGACAATTAGTCACCGGCAAGTTTTGTAAGATTAATTGTCAATTTTTCATATTAAAGTTGTTGAAAAAGCCAAAACCAACCTCTTCCATACGGCAAAGATCCAATTACGATTTACGACCATATTTTTAACTATTTAATTATATTCTTGAGGCCCAAGCTATGGAATTGAGTATGAATATTTTTTCTTTGTCGTGACCTGGTATATTAATTAAATTTAAAATACTTAAAGATCGACTTTATGTGATAAACATACTTAATTATGTAAAGTAGGTTTCTCCAGCAAAATGGCATATTTTTTATTCTTTGCAAGACCTAAGTGGAATTTGCAACATGAAGCAGGCATGGCACACACAAAGAAAGTTCTGTGGGATAAATTGTTTGAATATATCTGTTAGGATATTTGAGTTTCTAGATGTAATAAATTGTTTGGAGAGGACACGAAAATGAGTTGTGTAATGTAAACAATAGTTTCTTTTGTACTTGTTTGGATCAATAGTTGGTAGAGCATTTTAGTTTCACTACTACAAATAATAGTTTCTATTTCCCCACAAGACGTCCGTTTTTAGAAAAATATACACGATGGCATTTTTGTAATTTGTTAAAAAACTTTATAGTCTTTAAACGTCTCTTTAAGTTTTATGGACGCATAAAGGAGATTTTAGGCATCCCAAAACAAAAAAGGACGCCTAAAATTACCCTTTAGACGTCCCCAAATAAAAAGGGACGCCTAAAGGGTCCTTTAGGTGTCCCCAATAATTTTGTGGACGCCTAAAGGACCCTTTAGGCGTCCCTTTTAATTTTGGGGACGTCTAAACAGCGTCATGTGCATATCAGATTTTTTGGCGGTATTTTCAAATTTTTTAAACATGTATCTGACAGATTTTATATTCACTTTTTTATTTGAAAGAGGAATCCCCAAAGATACCATCTTAAAGACACCATCTGGAAGAAGACGATTCAGTTAGCAGCATTGGGTGAAGCTCCAAAACGATGCGGGAGCTAGCATTAGAGCGCCAGAAGCATCTTGAAGACACCATCGACGACGCTTTTCAAATCCTTTCTTCCACCAACCACGAGCTTCTAACACCGCCTCATGGTTTAACCCCTCTCCCATTTCTCCTTCTTCTCTCTCTAATGGCGTCGCAACGGCGGATTCACCTTCTGATAATGCCGAGAATGCCGTCGGTGGTGGAATTAAGGCTCTGTTTTCTCTATTATGGAAGGTACATTTTAATGACTTCTTGTTAATCCTTTGGATTAGTGTTCCATTGAATTAAGTTTTTTCTTCTAATCAACTCCATGAATTTGACTTCGTTTGTATCCAGGAGATCGTGCATTACAATTATGTGTTTTCCCCATCAAGCACACTACGAACAAAAATAATTCCATAACGATGTTAGTGCTCAAGACGTTAGTCAAAAGGTCTGACATCTATCACGTGATAGAGCATAAGAAACTTCACAAAGAAGACTCATTCATTTATTTTTCTTGAATTGTATATATCCATGATGTATATGCCTACACGTGGCTGCTAAACTAAATGGGAGATTACAGCTGTACATCACAACAAAAGTACAAAACTAATTAAATATAATTATTTTCCATACCATAACAAGGTGCTCATAATTTAGAAACCATTTAGGCGTCCCTTTTGAAGAAGGGACGTCATAAGTCATTTACAATGTCCTTATTTTTAAGGGACGTTATTATTAAATTTTATTACGTCTCTTACATAAGCCTCCTACTGAAAAAGGACGTAGAAAGGGTTTAAAAGAGGACGTTAAAAGTGTTTTTTGTAGTAGTGTTTCTACAGGTATGGAAGCAGAGTGACAGAGACTTTACAAGGTGCTGGGGGTGACTTTATGAAGCCAGAAGTGGACGGCTTGGTGCTGTGGGACGGGCGAAGTGGTTATGGCAGAGTTATTCGAGACCAGCAAGATTGATGGATTTGTGGTTTTAGCAACAAGTTAACTTTAGTACCTCCAGCCATCACGGAGCTAATTAGAGTAATACATGGTGTAAGAATTATTGGGCATATCTGGAATGTGACCATTAATATTCTGTACCCACACTAATCGGATCATAGTAGCGGAAGCGATTATGACGCACAGCAAATACACCACCGACAGGAAGAAGAAGAGAGAAATATAGTAGATAGAATAGGGAATCAGAGTGACAGAGTTTCTGTATGTTATTTCAAGTGTCTTACAATATCTCAGGCTTTTTGTTGCTACATTCTTCAATCCCATGAAACAACAAACAAGTACTTGTGTGAAAGAGTGTTGAGAAATTGTCGGAGTGTTGAGAAATTGTCGTATTCCATCTACTATTGCAACACTCAAATGTTTGTTTGAATAGAGAGAAAGTGAGCGAAAAATAGAAAGGAAGATTACTAAGAAGGAAGGCTTCCAAAAATAATAAAAGAATTTACTATTTTTTGAGATTTTCCCTCCTAATAGTATTTTTCTCCTAATTTTATCTCCAACCAAATATAGCAATAGGATCATGGTTAAGCTATTTTACTGAAAGTTGTATTTGTGTCATTGAAGTTGTTCTTGATTTGGCAAAATTTGTCTACTCCACTAAAACATATCCCACACAACAGAACATAAGTGCAGGCTTTGGGAGATATGCCCTTCTATTCGTTACCTTTAAGGAAAAATTCCAGAAAAATTCGTTTAAAATAGGGAAAAGGTAAATTAGGGAGTCTACTATCACAAATCCAAGCTAAACCTGAAGAAGAAATATGGAATTAGCAATGTTTGTGAGCCTAAGGTAAGTTTTTAAATCCAGAACCTCTTATTGTCCTCCCATAATCCCAAGGTAAATTAAAAAAAATGGAGGGTTTATATTTAATAGTTTTTAAAATTATTATTATAGTATCCCATAAAAATAAAGATATTTAAATTATTTAGTTATTTTTATGAAATATTATAATAACGGTTTTATAAAATATTAAATCTAAATCATTATTTTTATTTGAGAGTATAAATATTAATTTTAATATAATAAATTGACAATTAGTCACCGGAAAGTTTCGTAAGATTAATTGTCAATTTTTCATATTAAAGTTGTTGAAAAAGCCAAAACCAACCTCTTCCATATGGCAAAGATCCAATTACGATTTACGACCATATTTTTAACTATTTAATTATATTCTTGAGGCCTAAGCTATGGAATTGAGTATGAATATTTTTTCTTTATCGTGACCTGGTATATTAATTAAATTTAAAACACTTAAAGATCGACTTTATGTGATAAACATACTTAATTATGTAAAGTAGGTTTCTCCAGCAAAATGGCATATTTTTTCTTCTTTTCAAGACCTAAGTGGGTTAAGTGGAATGTGCAACATGAAGCAGGCATGGCACACACAAAGAAAGTTCCGTGGAATAAATTGATTGGATATATCTGTTAGGATATTTGAGTTTCTAGAAGTAACAACTTGTTTGGAGGGGACACGAAAATGAGTTGTGTAATGTAAACAATAGTTTCTTTCGTACTTGTTTGGATCAATAGTTGGTAGAGCATTGTAGTTTCTACAGGTATGGAAGCGGAGTGGCAGAGACTTTACAAGGTGCTAGGGGTGACTTTATGAAGCCAGAAGTGGATGGCTCGGTGCTGTGGGACGGGAGAAGTGGTTGTGGCAGAGTTATTCGAGACTAGCAAGACTGATGGATTTATGGTTTTAGCAACAAGTTAACTTTAGTACCTCCAGCCACCGCGGAGCTAATTAGAGTAATACATGGTGTAAGAATTATTGGGCATACCTGGAGTGTGACCGTTAATCTTTTGTACCCACACTAATCAGATCACAGTAGCGGAAGCGATTATGGCGCATAGCAAATACACCACCGACAGGAAGAAGAAGATAGAAATATAGTAGAGGGAATAGGGAATCAGAGTGACAGAGTTTTTGATGTTATTTCAAGTGTCTTACAATTGAATCCCTTACGCCTAGTTATAGTGTTCTATGCACCCCTTCCTCTCTACTAACATATCATTCCATTAGAGAGACAAGATATCCTTTTGATTGAGAGACATATTGTATCGGTGAAACAATACCACTTTTAGAATCATATTCTATTGGTCAAATAATATGACTCATAATAATTTAGAAAATATTATATATATCTACCAAAGCTTTTATATTATTTATACTTTGACCCCAATCCTATTGCGCTTAGGCCTAATCCACCAAGGGTGGACTAGGCTATTTTCCAACATCTCCCACTCACACTTGATGGATTAGATATGTCTCTTTTTCTTCATTCTTTCATACTAGGTGCTTTGCCATGACCGCGTAGGCATGACATCTGCATATAGGTGTATGTACTAGAAATCTCCTTTATAGAGACCAGCACAGGACAACATTCATTGTGTAGCGTGATTTTAATATTGTGCCATAAATATCCTAGATTCACTTATATACACTTTTACATGGCTAATCTAATCCCTTTCGAGTCAGTATAAAATTCAGATTGCCTTTCTAGTATGCATAGTATCCACACTTATGAAATTATCAAAAATAATATCATAAAGGACATGTCTCAGACACTAGCATATTTGTGTATATTTCAAGTAATCTTCCTTTCGCCCAGATATCACTTCAATATACAGTAGCCGCTTTCCTAACATAATACCATAGATCGCATCTATCATGATCATAAGACATATGCTAAAGTAGCAGATGTAATACCCCAAAATTTGATTAAAAGATTAAGGACTCCAAAAGTGGAGGTGATTATTGATAAATAAACACTTTGGGAGACTATGATGTGATTTGGCACTCGAATGTGATTTGTATCAGTTGTAAGCACCGCCGAAATCCTGTATTTAAGTTCAATTATGAATTAATATCTAAATTGACTTAAAATAGAGGGAGGGCTCATAATGTGGTGACATGGAATGATAAAATGAGTTTGGTGGTGATTCAGGAGGAATTACCGTAATCAGGGGCAAAACGGTAAAGTTACCGACCAATTGATCGGTTATCGGAGAGGAAGCTCATTGGTAACTCAAAGATCAATAGTTGAGATTGATTGTTATGTGATTAAAAGGGTGGAATCCCATGTGGTGTGCTTATGTGAGCTCATGAGAAATGAGGCAAGATCTTGACACTTGGCAAGTTGAGAGCCCTTGATTTTGGGTCAAATGTTCAACTATGTTTTCTTTCTCCTCTCTCCCTTATTTGGTCGGCCAAGACAATTTGGGCAGCCCCAAAATCTGATCACCATCTTTATCATCCTCACTCCCCCTTCATGCTCCATTGGCGTCCAAAACTAAAGAGGAAAGAGAAAGTGATAGGTGAGTTTTTGGTTGGGTTGTTGTCCTCTAATGCCTAAACACCCTTCTTTAATATTGTTCCTAGTGATGAGAGCTTCATTACTGTGGTTTTATATTTGTGAAATAAGGTATTTGAAAGCTTGAAGAATTTGGAAAGTGGAGGAATCAAAGAATTGGCATTGGGAAGAGGAAGATGTGAGTATTTGATGACTTTTGACATGGCTATTGTGGTTATTGGTTAAGTATTGTGATTTGTGAATTTTGCCTTGATTTTTGTGGTATTTTCGTGTGGCATGTAGTTAGGAGAATTGCATGTTGATTTGTGTTGAAAATGGTGATTTGTTGTGTAATTTGGGCATTGGAAATGGAAAAGTTACAATGTTAGGTTTTGAAAAGTGAATTGTGTTGACATGTTGAGAGTATTGTGGGAACATGTCAATTTGATGTGAACTTAGTTGTTTTGGTGTTTCCAATGGATTCCTTGTGAAAATTTGTGTGGGAATAGAGTTTGGTATGAAATTGGGATCAATGGAAGCAAATATGCCAAAACTGGAAATGATGCCATTGAAAGTCTATTTTAGGCAGTCTGTTTGTCTTGACGTTTTGAATAGGCAAATGATGTCAGAAAATTATGAAACTTTTTAGTTTTAAATTTCACATCTCAAGCTTCAAAATGGACATATAATTTGTACTATTTCGTTTTGTGTGCTTGGAGTAATGGTTGTCCAAAGTTTGGAATTGAAACTGAACTCTGTTTTAGAATAGTTTTGAGTTTTGTGCAATTCTGTATTTTTGTGGTGATTTTCAATAATGACCTATATTTTTCCTATGAAGAGGACTTAAATACCTTTCATTTTGTTTTAGAATCACCTCATTTCAATTTTTCTGGAATTAGTTATGAATTTTGGAAGTTCAGCCAAGAAACATAATTTCCTTGGCCGTGGCCAGAAGGTTTTGGGCCGCAGCCCAAATGTTTCTAACCACTTTTTGGCCCCAGCCAGTGGATTTGTGGGCGGCGGCTAACCCCCAAAAATCAGTATTTTGGACTTTTAAAAAGTGAACTTTGGTCAAGTGTTTCCCAAGCCTTTAGGCATATGTTTGGGCTTATAGTAGTCATCTAAAGGTCTTAAATGATAACCAACTTTGATGTTTGGAAGTTGAGGAATTGGAAAAGAGAATAACCCTATGTCCTTGATTTGATTGTCAGGATTTGGTATTTGCCCTGATCGTGATTTATTTGTGCCGGAGCACACGTGGAAAGAATAAGGTAGTGACTCATTCTCTTATACTGTATATGATACATTGTATGTTTGATTTAGCATTGTATTGTGAAAGCCAGAGTGGCTATGTGATTGCCAGAAGGGCAATGTGATTTGTGCAAGCCAGAGCGGCTATGCAGATGCCAAAGAGGCAATATGAAAGCCAGAGTGGCTTTGTGCGTTGTCAGAGAGGCAATGCAATATGTGTATGCCAGTGAGGCAACATGTATCTGTGACAGTTTGTGGGCTGTAGTTGTACTGCTATATTGTATGATGATTTTCTTGCATGCTATGTGATTATATGTGGTATGAGTGATTTGTTACTACTGGGATTCTTTTGAATCATATTCTTTCCATTGACTAACCTTTCAGACAGGGCAAGCGGTTCGAGAAGAAGAAAGTAACCAAGGGCGGGTTAAGTTCCTGGTTAGGAGCATTAGTTAGTAGTTGGTTATCATAGATTGAAAGTGTTGTATAATTTGTATTCGTCTTTGGATTTGGGATGTATATCTGGATATATATCAAGGATGATATTGTATAATCCCCTAAATGGGAATTTGTATACTCTTTAAAGAATATATGGAACCCGGGGTTTGCCGGGGATTGTGTTGTGCACTCTGATATACTTGAATGTGATTATCTTCGTGAGATAATTGAATTCAAAATGCGAATATAAGACCAGGTGTATTAGATTTGAAAAGATGTTTTTGAAAACCCTATAGTAAATATGGGATTTTAAATGCATTTTGAATTTCCATTGGTCTCTAATTTGTTATAATCATGTATTTCGAATGATAATTATGAAGGGGATTACAGCAGACGCTGAAGCACACCTCTGTGATATTGTCAAAGTCAAAGGATATCAATGGAATAATTAGAAACTTCCTCGGACTCACACAACAATTAAGAAGGGATCTTCTTACTTGCTTCCCGTTTACGGTTCTTTAGCACATTCGATATGAATCGCATGCTACGGTGTTACTCTTACACCATAAGAGCGCACGTCGTTTTGCATTTTGTTGTTAACACTGTACAGACTTACGTCTAGACACCCCCAGCATCTAAACCCAAATTCTTCCTTTCTACTCAAAAGTCAATATTAAAGAATTTGTTATCTGGTTACAGGCATCATGGAAGTGGATATCCATGATTTGATCCATACTTATATTCATGTTTATGGATCTTATCTTGACATGCTACACTATTGTTAAGGCGATATAATTTGTGTTTCTTCTCTACCATATCAGCATTCTTGTAACATCCTTATTTTTATGATTTAAGAATTAGTTACATGAAAGATATATATATTGGTATTTAAGTGATATTTAAAAAAATATATAACTAAAAAGAGTTATTATTTAGATATTTTAGAGTTATTGAGATAATAATTAAATAAAATTATAATAACAAACTAATTATTTAAAAGCTTAGGATTAGTTTATACAACTATTTAGATATTATTTATAGTTAGTCAATTTTTTCCTATAAATAAACTTTTGAAAATAAAAGTGTCAAAAATTTCTTTTTCTAATATGACTAAAATAAATAAAGATACAAATCTTTTTAAGAGCCCAAATTGTGAGAAGCCCAAGAGGTAAAAAAAAGCCCTACATTATTCCCTTTAAATTCCCTTTTCCACCGCTGAACATACTCCCCAATCTCTCTGCCGCCGCCTAGCTCCCACAATCCACACTCAAGCTGTCAAGCATGTACCTCTTTTCTCTTATTCTTTGATTCAGCGTCCTTTTCCTCTATTGACATAATTTTTTTTACTTCCATCTCCCTTCCTTCCTCAATTTCCTATTTGTCCTCTTTTGAGTGCCTTGTCACCTCAAATGTTCTATCTCACATTCAAAGGTCAAAGCGTCCCCACTTCTTTTAAATATTTACTGTGTGGGAGTATATTTTATTCATACTTTCTCGTGGTTTTAAGTAGTGCGATATCTTTATTTTAGTCTATGAGCCATAATCTCCCAAATTCATACTGGGCGTGGGTGTTGTGTAGATATAATTTAAGTTTTTTTTCTTCTATCAATGTATTAAGTGGATGTATATATGTACCATATTATTCAACACCCTATTAATTGTTGCCTTTTCTATTGAGCGGACATAGACACAATACATATTTTTATTCCTTTCCATTAACCTTGCATCCTGTTCAAACTTTCTTCCATATTACCCCTTTGTACATTCATATATATATAGCCGGCTATTAGTATGTAGCTTCTTCCCAGTTCCGTTTCCATTCCTTTCCGTCATAGTAACTTTGTTATAATGATACATCCTTCCCTCACTTTTTTGAATGATGAGTCACGGGTTTTCTTGATTAAATCTTGTGACTATGTAAGTACATAAGAGTTTCAATTCCTATATATTATTAAGTTTTTAATATGAAAACATGTTGATGCGCAATAACACACACAAAGTAAGTTGATCTTTAGAGAGTAGTCTTAGGGTAGTCTAAAAGTAACTCTTAGGTAGTTTTAGATAATTTATTGATAAATATTTGTGTTTATAATATTGTAGACTCTCATTGAGAACCTTGGAGTAACTTTTTATAATTATTTGTAAGCTACGGAGTAGCAGGTAACTCTGACTATTCTTTTATATACTTGTGAATTGTGTATGATCGTGAATAACTATCTTTTATTAAAAAAAATGGACTGAATTATATGTATATGTGTATGTATTATAAATTCCTAAGTAAGTAATGTTACAAGTAAATTTCTTTATAAGTCACTTTATTCACATAGTTAATAATTTAATTATAATTAATGTATTGTTGGATTATTGTTTCCCTTTCGACATGTTTGAATATGTGATGATATTTTATTCGAATTGAAGCATGATTTATTGTACCTTGTCTTTTAATTATATTATTGGTGATTGAATATAACTGTCATGGTGGTTGCATTTGTGATGGGTTGGAGTAAGGAGGAATTTGTATGTTGAGATCTTTTACTGCGTGGTATGCCATCACTCGGTGCACAGTGGATGGTACTTGTCAGGGCCCCTTCTTCCATGTTTTCCTTTGGCCGGGATTGTATTAGAGATGTGGGACATGTGACACCTCCTTAGTTGTGTTCTTTTAAGGAGGGGAGCCATAGTCCAAACTTAAGCTCTACACCTTTGGCCGGGTGTATCTTAAGAACTGGTGAGCTTAGGACAATCCAGTCAAATGGATGGGTTTCTATTGGACTATGTGTTAGCCTATGGCTCCAGTCAATAAAATAAGGATGGACGGTGATATAAGGGAGGTTGCATCTTACATATTGCATAATCGTATATTACATGTTGTGATAAAAACACAGATTGACATGATGATGATTAAACTTGTTTTTGTCTTGTATGAGGATCATAATATATACAAATATATATGTAATCAGTTCCTTCTTTTTATCATATGTGATTTGCTTGTGTACGGTAGAAACTTTCAGTATTTACTGAGAAGTTGAATCTCATCCTATTATATTAACATTTTTCAGGTGAATATTCTAGTAGGAAGCGAGGGAAGGCACCTGTGAAGCGAGCCTTGAAGGCTTTATTAGGCTTCTTGTGCAACTTTATGCCACTTTATATTTAATTTCCATGACGCTAGGATTATTTTTCATCTTAAAATATTTCGGTTGATTAGTATTTGTTTGAAACTAAAACTTTGAACTAATAGTTGAAAGTATCAAGTAAGTGTTGCTCAAGTTTTGTTCGGATAGAGTCCCTAAGTTTATAAGTGACGTTTTAACGGATTGAAAGTTAAGCATATATGTCGTTTCGAATGAGGTGTTACAATTCTAGCCGCTTTACTGGTGAACACAATTGTCTCATCTTTGCACACCCCTCCTGAGTGTCAAAGACGGTTGCTCGTGTGAGAGAGACAACCTCACAAGCATGTACGACATACTAGACATTGTTATACTTTCACACAGACATATACATTAATAATGATAAGTACTTCAATTAATCATAAATGTAATAGATAAAGTCTGAAATTTTACATTTTGCGTATACCAAGTGTCCTTACATGTTTTTCAAATGTTTCCTTGGCAATTGGTTTGATCAGGGGATCAACGACCATACTTTTAGTTGAAACTTACAAAATTGTACTTAATGTCTATATGCTTGGTCTTACTATGATACTTGAGATCTTTAGTATAGGCTATAGCTGCAGTATTATCACAATGCATTAATACTGGATTGGTACTCTCATTGCCAAATCCAAGATGTTCAATGAACCTCTTCAACCATAAAGCCTCTTGTGCTGCTGCAATTCATGCAACGAACTCGGCTTCCATAGAATGTAAAGCAGTACATGTCTGCTTCTTGCTACTCCAACATATGGTGCCATTATTCAGTAAGAAAGTATAACCTAAAGTCAATCTTCGCTCTTCCTCATCTCCGCCTAAATCAGCATCGGAGTATCCAACCAGGCGTAGATCACTTCCTTCGTAGAATAGTGCATAGTCAGATGTGCCTTTTAAGTATATGATTCTTTTAACTGCTTTCTAGTGACGCTCACCTGGGTTGGACTGGAACCTACTTACCAATCCTACTGCAAAGCAGATATCTGGCCTTGTATACATCAATTCATACATTAAACTACCAACAGCACTAGCATAGGGAACTTTCCTCATTTTCTTTTGATTTGACTCAGTTTTGGGACACATCTCATGGCTTAAGGTTATACCAGAAGCCATTGGAGTATCCAAGGTATTGCAGTTACTCATGTTGAATCGTTTGAGAATCTTTTTAATGTAATTTTCTTGTGAAAGATATAAGATTCTTTTTGAATGATCTCTTTGGATCTTAACTCCAAGTATATACTCTGCTTTACCCATGTCTTTCATCTCAAAATTTGATGAAGGCCATTCTTTAATAGCTATAACCGAATTCATATTATTTCCAGCCAATAGTATATCATCTACATATAAGGATAATATAACAAAATTACCCTCAAACCGTTTAATGTAGACACAGTGGTCCTCTTCAACCATTTGGAAATCATAAGAGGTTATTGCTTTATAAAACCTCAAATACCACTGTCTGGATAAATTATTCAGTCCATAAATAGACCTTTTAAGTTTACAAACTTTGTTTTCTTTTCCTTTTTCAATAAAACCTACTGGTTATTCCATATAGATTTCCTCATCCAGATCACCATTTAGAAATGTGGTTTTAACATCCATCTGATGTAATTCTAAGTCTAAACTGTTTACTATTGCTAGAATAATTCTTATAGAATTAAATCATACCACGGGTGAAAAAGTATCTTCAAAATCCATACCTTCTTGCTGTGTATACCCCTTTGCAACTAATTGTGCTTTATACTTATCAATTGACCCATCCACTTTTCTTTTAATTTTGAGAACTCACTTGTTTCCAATGGCTTTTCGCCCTTTTGGTAGGTCAACCAATTCCCAAACTTTCTTCTTTCTCATTGAGTTCATTTCTTCTTCCATTGCCTTTTTCCATTCATCTTTAGCAAAACTCGATAAGGCTTCTAGTACCGAACGTGGTTCATCATCCTCATTAGGAGTAACAATAAGTGCTTCACTTTCTATTTAGAAGCGTCTTTTAGGTATATTTTCCCTGTTACTCTTTCTTATAGGAGCTTCTTGTATTTGTCTTTTCTTTTGTCTAGGTCTTTGCATTGACCTTTCTAAGCTCCCACTTAGATCAACATTTTGGGATGATTCAGGCATACCAATATGTTCTATACTTGTTTGTTCGTGTGTCTCATAAAGAGATACAGTACGGTCAATGTCTCCCTTATTAGGGAATTCATTTTCTAGAAATGTTGCATCTCTAGATTCAATTTCAGTCACTGTTCCATCTTCATTTTCACCTATAAAGATGTATCCTTTGGATTATTCAGAGTACCTTATAAAGACACATTTCTTTCCTCTAGGACCTAACTTGCCATACTTATGAGAATTATCATGAATATATGCAACTGACCCCCATGGTCTAAGGACACTTAGATCCGGCTTACGTTTTATCCATAACTCATAAGGTGTTAAAGTAACTGATTTTGAGGGCACACGATTAAGTATGAAGGTAGCAGTCATTAAAGCATCACCCCAATATGAAATTGGAAGAGTTGCCTATGCCATCATTAACTTAACCATGTCTAGAAGTGTTCTATTTCTTCTTTCAGCAACTCCGTTCTGTTGTGGAATGCCAAGGATAGTTAGCTACCTAATTATCCCTTTTTCTTCACAGAGCTCTTTAAATTGATCAGGCAAATATTCACGTCCTCGATCCATACATAACACTTTAACTTTAATGTCTATCTTATTTTCTACTTCATTAACATATCGTTTAAAGCATTCAAGAGCCTCATGCTTATGTGTGATCAAATAGACATGACCGTATCGTGAATAGTCATCAATAAAAGTGATAAAATACCAAGCTCCATGCCTTGCCCTCATACTCATAGGACCGCTAATATTAGAATGAATTAATTATAATAGTTGTTCTGATCTGGTTCCCTTACCAAAAGGTTTTCTAGTTGCCTTACCTGCTAGACAACTTTCACACAAGGACATTTCCATATTGGATATGGATCCTAGCAAACCTTCTTTTGCTAGTTTAATCATTTTATTTTGATTAATATGCCCAAGTCTAGCATGCCAAATAGCCATATCAACAGCTGAATCAGAGGAAGTAGCAAAGCAATCATGTATATTATAATCATCAATAATATTCATTACAAAGAACTTCTTTGAAAGGAAAGTTAAACCATAAAATACAAAATTATAAAATATGTTTGCAACTTTATCATGAAATTTTACATTAAACTCATAATTTACAAGATATTTTACAGAAACTAAATTCCATCGGATGTCAGGAGCATGAAGCACTTCATGAAGGATCAAAGTCTTTCCACTACGAAAAGTTAATTTGCAAGTTCTAATGCCTTTAACTTCAATCTTTGCATTATTGCCTACATAAAGCCACTTACATCTGTCAAGAAATCGACGGTATTCTACATAGGATCCTCGATCCCTCGTCACGTGGTCTGTTGAACCTGAGTCCAAAATCCAAGAATAACATATATTCTCTGTTAGAAAAACAGTGCTAGAAACATAGGAAACATGTGAATTCATATAATTCATTGGTACCTTTTCACTCTCGTTTCACTCGGTGCAATCCCGTGTGAAATGACCCATCTTTTGGCAGGCGAAACATTTGACCTTCTTTAAGTCATTTTTCTTCTTCTTCTTCCCGCTCTTTTTTCCTTTCTTCTTGAATTCCTTTTTGCCTTTTACAAATTTAGTCTTATCCTTCTTTCCATTCTTTTGGAATTTATTTCCCTTCTTGAAATCGGACTTTGCATTAGAAGGACATGCACCCTCTGTGTAGTAGGCATGGCCAGAGTACTTGAATGCCTCTAAGCGCTCATCCTCAAGTTCTAAGTGTTTAGCGACATCATTTAAATTTTTGATCCTTTCATTGTGGGTTAGATTAACCTTCATGTGCTCCCAACTAAATGACAATGATCTTATCACTGCATGAACTTGTTGTTCATCAGACACGGTATGCCCAGCTTCCTTCAATTCTCTAATCATATTTTCCATCTCTCTCAGATGTTATTTCATGAAAGTATTTGGCCTAAGCTTATACGTATCAAACTTAATAGTTAATCGCCCAAGCTTAGAGGTGGATGTACCGCTAAACCTATCTTTCAACATTGCCCATATGGCCTGCGCTGTTTCATTTTTCTCATATTGACACATGAGGTCATCTGCCATTGTGCCTAGCAATGTAATTCTTGCAATGCTATTTTTCTTTTTCCAAGTCTTATAGACCTCTTGGTCCCTCCTGTGCTGGGCCGTATTCCCAGCAGCAGGTTGTGCTACAACTGTTGTTAGAGGTTCCATTGCCTCTTGTTCCTCTAAAATATATTGCACTTTTCGGTACCAGATATCCCAACTGTCACCATTTAATTTGTCCCCTTTATTTAACTCAGCGATGATGTTCTTAGTTTCTATTTTCAATTCTGTGACAAATCTATTCCACATTCAATATGTCTTTCTAAGGGAATCAAACTATTGAACATATCATCGACAATATATATAACACAACACAATATACAATGTCATGTACTTATACTATTCTTAACCAAAAAATAGTAATACTACTAAATTCATGATTAGGAGTATACGCTTGTATCTCCCATCACATAAAAATTAGTAACATCACTAAAAATTCTGTCAAGAATTATATATAAGTACTTTTACAACTCTAACTTTTAGGACTAACAACTCCTTAAAGCTCCCACTTGTCAAAAATATATAATAATATAATGAATAATCAACTAAATCATATTTCATTATAACATAAATAAGACAATATTCTCTCTATAATATATGAAAACATGTTTATAATACATTTAAATATAACAGAAAAATATTAAAATCAACAAATGAATTTTAGAAGTTTCAAAATGGTTTAAAACATTAATAAACGCACTTAGAATATCATAAATATATATCAATTGGCATATAAAATACTCATATAGCATATCATATTAAAGATCAAGAATTTGGGGATTTTTAAGAACAAACTGGGTCTCATCCGGACACTGCACGCGTCTCCACACGCCAAGAGAAGTCAGAAAAATTGAAAAAAAACAGAAAATACACACTCTCACAGTGTCCACGTGCCACATTCCGACAGCAATCCGGCGACATACGCCAGATCGTCAGCCTCCACGCGCCAAGCACTGTCGGAATATGTCTACCACGTGTCAAACGAAGATGCCACATGGCCTCACGCGCCACGTGGCTTTTCTGCCAAAAAAATGTTTTTTTTGTTTCAGGCCTCACTATTTAGGCCTAGCAGATTGGGCCTAAAATAAAACAGAATTCGTTTTTTCTTGGCCCAAACATCTTTCAAACAGAAACCATTTTTTTTATAATACACCGAAACGACATCATTTTGAGGCGGGAGGTCATCTTCAACCTCCCGCCGGGTCAGACCCGACCCGGAAGGAGGGAAGGGTCGGGTTCGTTGGACCCGAAACTTCTCTCCTCTGTCCAATGTCCGTTTTTTGTGTTCTTGGTGTCGTTTTCATTCATTTTTTCGAGATCTATGCAATTGGACTAATTTTTAATCCTAATTCTCTTATTTTAAAATGACCCAATGCTAAAAACAAATTCTCTCGATTTTGGTTTTCATGCTCTCTCTCTAAGTTCTTCAGTTTTGGGGTTCTAGGCTTCTATTATACTCATTCTATGTCTAGAATCATATTTCAATAATAAGACACAGTAAACAATGACAGAATGTAAGACATGCTTAATACTCATAGATTGAGATTCAACCGAAAATGAAGAACTTCAATATATACTCTAACCATGTATAAGGATGTGTATGTTATATCTAGAGAGAAAGTTTTTGATCCCTCACAAATGATAGAGAACAAAATATATATATATATATATATACTCACACAAATACATATACATGACAAAAAATAAGAGAAGTATATGGAGTCATGTATAGGCCGAGAAAGAAAATTTGGATTAACACATGCTTCTTATTCACATGAACCTCAGAATTACATTTCATACTCAATTTTGCATATTCATATGGAAAGTAAATCTTGACTCAGAAAATAATCTCATACAGGTTATGGAAAAACCATGCTCTGATACCATGTAAGAATTATTGGGCGTACCTGGAGTGCGACGGTTAATCTTTTGTACCCACACTAATCGGATCACAGTAGCGGAAGCAATTATAACGCACAGCAAATACACCACCGATAGGAAGAAGAAGAGAGAAATATAGTAAAGGGAATAGGGAATCAGAGTGACAGAGTTTCTGTATGTTATTTCAAGTATCTTACAATTGAATCCTTTATGCCTATTTATAGTATTTTATGCACCCCTTCCTTTCTACTAACATATTCTTCCATCAAAGAGACAAGATATCCTTTCGATTGAAAGATATATTGTATTTGTGAAACAATACCGCTTGTAGAGTCATATTCTATCGGTCAAATAATATGACTCATAATAATTTAGGAAATATTACATATATCTACCAAAGCTTTTATATTATTTAAACTTTGATCTCAATCCTATTGGGCTTGGGCCTAATCCACTAAGGGTGGACTAGGCTATTTTCCAACACATGGTCTGTATATATGTTGGGGTAGAGGTCACAAAGCAATATACATCTATCCAGATTGCTTGGAAGCTATAAACTTGATGGTCACACCCATCCTTTTAGAGGTATAGTGGAGGAAGCTAGGATGCTTGTTTATAAAGATTGACATGTTGTATGCAACCATCTCTATAGGGAACAAAATGTTGTTGCGGATTACTTGGCTAACCTTTCTCATAAGATTGTCAAAAATTGTTACTTCTTTGATTAACAACCACCTCTTAATCAGGAGGCGGTCATTGATGAAAGGAACTAGGCTTGGTGATTCTTTTGTTCTTGCCCTTTTTAAGAGGGAATAGAATATGTTTTTATTCAAAAATAAAAAGAGAGATTCAAATGCTTGGAGATAGAGCTGAAAAAACCGGCCCAGCCCATCGAGCTGGCCCATTTAGGCCCTGAATTTGTAATGGCTGGGCCTAAAATTTTTGCCTCGAAAGTGAAAGTGGGCCTAAAAGGGCCAGCCCTATAGGGCTGAGAGCCGGCCCTTTTAGGCCCTTATATATATTTTTTATTTTTTAAAATTATTTATATGATAATAATATTATTGATTTTTTATATTTTGTTAATGATATTGCAAATATTTAATTGTTATTATCTTTTTTAGAATTAATTTTTATAAGGATATCTTGTATTAAGAATTCTAAACATTAAAAACTTATAAAAGATATTTCTTATTTCATAAGTATTCTTACCAATTTTGTATTTTTTGACTTATTTTTTTGTGATTGTTTTATTTATATCTTGTATTGTTTATTTTGTTGACTACTTACACTTTTCAAGACATTTTTATAAGAAGTATTTTTAATTTTGTTAAGTCTTCTAATTAATTATTTGTAATTGTGGTATGTAGATAATAGTTTACCTTTGATTATGATTTAATGACAGTGTTTGTTTGTTGCATAATGCATACCGTTTACACTATAATTTTGACAGCATTTATACATTAAATTAAGAATTTCATTGTTGTAATTTAAAAAAAAAACTGAAAAGAAATAAAATTTGTTAAATTTTGTGAAAAAGACTTTAAGTCCTGCTGGCTGACACTGGCCCTTAAAAAGACCGGCCCTTTTAGGTCCAGAGTAAGAAAAATTGTTGTTTTCCAAAAATATATTTTTTTAATTAAATTTATTTTTTCTTGCACATTTTGACTAAAGTTGTTTTAAAGAATTTAAGAGTTTTTCTTATCTATTCCTTAATTTCTATTTTTATTTTTACAAGTAGTTATCTGTTTGATGATTTTAGCATTGGTTAATGTAAATATCACAAACGTTGAATATTCAAGCAAGATTTTAAATAAAAATATGCTTATTCAAGCAAGATTTTAGAATCGGACCTAAACAGGCTGACCCGTTTAGACCCAAGCCCTGACGGGACCAGCTGACGGGACCAGCCTGTATTCCCATCTGTACTTCCTTTTCTTTCTTTTCTTCGTTGTTTTTTCATGTCCAGTCCAGATACTGAACCAGTCAGTGCAAGTACGCCTGACTCGAGATGGCAAAATCCGAGATAGAAACTTAAATCCCATCCTGGGGCGTTCTGATATTCTTGTCATATACATCATCATCCATTAAACATAATTAGGCAATTTGTTTATAGAGTATAATAAAATTCATTTATAATCAACGACCACAGCCTGACAAAAAATTACAGAATTCATGTTTTGCAAGATTTTAATTTGAACAAAACCCCTTATTTTTTACCTACACAGCATATAAATATTTATTTAATTAAAATAGCTAACCAACCGAGGATTTGCTACCATGTGGAAATATATTTTTCATTTCGCCACAACACAAATAAAAAAAGAATATTAAAAAAATCCCCTAGTGAAAAATATATGCCCACAAGAATTTTGACAACAAAAAAGAACAGGAGACAATAAACTCAACTGGTAGATATCAAGATACAGAAATGCGATCATAGAAGTTAAGGATTAATGAAAACAAAATTTAAACATAAAAGTTCACAATTGACATTCAATCGGCAGTGTATAAAACTAGTCCTATACAATACCGCAGCTTTCAAAGACAAAACTCTCTGCTAGACGAAATAAACAAAGATACCAGAAAACCTTGCCACCGTCGATCAAGCAGCCAGGTCAGTGAACACAAGCAGCTTGATGGAGGCAAGAACTTGACACAGTAAACAATAAGCCTAAGATACGGATTCTGAAAAGACAACATGCAAATAGGAAAAAAATTTTTGCAGCCATCATAAACGGCTCCAAAAGATAAACCAGCACGCACCATTCACTTGCCACCTTTCTTCTGTGCAGCCTTGGTGACTTTGGCTCCAGAAGCGTCCTTCTTCTCCACGTTCTTGATGACTCCCACAGCCACAGTTTGCCGCATGTCCCTCACAGCAAAACGACCCAAAGGAGGATACGCAGAGAAGGTCTCAACCACCATGGGCTTGGTGGGAATCATCTTAACCATACCAGCATCACCATTCTTCAAAAACTTGGGCTCCTTCTCAAGCTCCTTACCAGATCGCCTGTCAATCTTGGTCAAGAGCTCAGCAAACTTGACAGCAATGTGGCAGGTGTGGCAGTCAAGCACAGGGGCATATCCATTGCCGATCTGGCCTGGGTGGTTCATGATAATGACCTGAGATGTGAAGTTGGCAGCTTCCTTTGCTGGGTCGTCCTTGGAGTTTGAGGCAACAAAACCACGCTTCAGATCCTTCACAGCAACGTTCTTCACGTTGAATCCCACATTGTCACCTGGAAGAGCCTCTTGGAGAGCCTCGTGGTGCATCTCCACAGACTTAACTTCAGTTGTCAGTCCAGTGGGGCCAAAGGTAACCACCATACCAGGCTTCAGAACACCAGTCTCAACACGCCCCACAGGAACAGTTCCAATTCCTCCAATCTTGTACACGTCCTGAAGGGGCAACCTCAGAGGCTTGTCTGAGGGCCTCTTGGGCTCATTGATCTGGTCAAGCGCATCAAGAAGGGTTGGTCCCTTGTACCAGTCAAGGTTGGTGGACCTCTCAATCATGTTGTCTCCCTCAAAACCAGAGATGGGAACGAAGGGGATCTTCTCAGGGTTGTAACCGACCTTCTTCAAGTAGGATGACACTTCCTTCACAATTTCATCGTACCTGGCCTTGGAGTACTTGGGAGTGGTGGCATCCATCTGTTGCACAGTAAAATACATAAAAACCACATTAGGCAGTTAAAATCTATGTAATTATCTAGAGATATGTTAACCACACCAAGCAAACCAAGTTAAATACCTTGTTGCAGCAGCAAATCATCTGCTTCACACCAAGGGTGAAGGCAAGGAGAGCATGCTCACGGGTCTGTCCATCCTTGGAAATACCAGCCTCAAAACCACCAGTGGTTGAATCAATGATGAGGACGGCACAGTCAGCCTGTGATGTTCCTGTAATCATGTTCTTGATGAAATCCCTGTGTCCAGGGGCATCAATGACTGTGCAGTAGTACTTGGTGGTCTCAAATTTCCACAGAGCAATATCGATTGTGATTCCTCTTTCACGCTCAGCCTTGAGCTTGTCCAGCACCCAGGCATACTTGAATGACCTCTTGTTCATCTCAGCAGCTTCCTTCTCAAACCTCTCAATAACACGCTTGTCAATACCTCCAAGCTTGTAGATAAGATGCCCGGTGGTGGTTGACTTGCCAGAGTCGACATGGCCAATGACCACAATGTTGATGTGAGTCTTCTCCTTACCCATAGCGTCTAAACTTCAGACAATAAGGGACTGCTCAAGAGCAAAAACACAGATATTAATACGTAAAACTATGAAACTTCGTAATTTTCATGCTCAGAAGAATCACAAACGTTGAGACGCAGCTACAGGTAATTGACTTTAAGATTTATTGATTATTGTGGTTTCAGATGCAAATAGTTAAAATACAAAGAAAACTGGATTTTATGGAAATCGTCATTTTTATGCAACATATTCTGGCAGATCTAGTTAACTCGATCCAACCCAAAAGCTAACGACTACATGAGACAAACAACAGTTAAATATAAAAATCGGTATCAGCCAATAATAAATCATCCATAATTAAACCCACTCCAAGATCTACATCATATAGGAATCTTATCAACAGAAATATCCCAAGTCCCAACGACATAATGAAAAGCATAAATCGATTCATCATCAGATACATAAATAAAAATCAATCAAAAAGACTTACATAAGTCTAAGGGAAACAAAAACAAAACAAAAGAGCGAACGAAATGATATGAAATGTTGAATTAAAAAACATGGAAGAAGATATAGCAAGCAGAATAATCCGGTGAAAGGATCGAATGATGAAGCCATATGATTGAAGGAAAGGCACAGAAATAGTAGAGTCAGAAATCGAACCTGCAAGAGAGTGAGGAGCAAAGACCTCAGCCGCAGGGAAGCAAGTGAAGCAAACAAATCGCAAGAAATTGAGGCTCTATAGGGTTAGAGGGTTTATATAATTCTTATTTTTACAAAACAGCCCTTGCTTTAATACTTATTGACAATTATATCCTTTCCTTATGTGACGGCGGCTCAAAACCAAAACCCTAAAAAGAGGAACAGCCGAACAGCGAAACAGGGATTTCTCGAAAGATTTAATTTGTTTTAATGGAGTATTAAGCGGTCAGTGGCGAGTTCGAATAGGCCCGGGGAGTGAGAATTGAGAGAGTGAATCATCATCATCAGTGTAATCAATATTTTTATATTTTTCGATATTTTTTTAATTTATCCCTATTATACTATCTTAATATTAATTAAGGAGGATGGAAGAAATTAAGGAAGATAACTATGATGTTTTAAAAAATACATGTTATTTTGATTAATTTAATTAAATTTTTTAATTTAATTAAATTAGGTATATATATTTTAAATTAAGGATTAGAAGAAATAGTTGACCAAAACCCAAAAAAAAAAAGGACCGGAAGGAGTATGTTCTTTTATTGTTTTTTGTCCTAAAATTTAGATGTTCATTTTACAAAAATTAAAAAATTATATGCTTCTTACTTAAACCAAAAAAGTAATACTACACCTTATCCTTAATATAAAATTTAGTTAACCTTTTTATAAAGATTAAGAAAGATAAATGAGTTAATTAATCATAGCATATACCATATATTATTTAATTATATATTAGTTTAAAAGTTAGATAAATTAGTTTAGTATAAAAAAATATGAATATAAATAATTTAAAGTAATTTATTTAGCTTTCTTAATCTCTTAAAAATAATCACTTATATCTAGTATTAAGGACTGGAGGTTGTATTTTATTTACCTAATTTCATTAAAGTAATAAAGTAAGTTAAGTTAGTTAATATAACATTTATTTTCTAAACATTTTAGGCATATTTCTTATTTTCCTCCTTCCCTCTACTTTCTAATTATTGTTAAAGGACCATCAATAATAATAAATTAAGAAAATATTAATAAATATAAAAATACCAATAGATTAGTTTTTTGGAAAAGTTACTGAAAGGTCCCAATGATCCAAAAAGACCACACAAAAATTTCAATCCAAATTCCCAAATTAATTGGGAGTGTGAAATAACTATATTGCCTAAATCAATTTTGATAAGTTCATGAGTCATTTTGACAATTGCATTTTCACACCTGAAGGACATTAGAAATTTCACAAATCCCAAATTTCATAACTGCTTATCAAAATTTTAACAATTGTTTGTGCCTATTTTAACAAATGTATTAGTGATTTTGTTAACTTTAATTTCATACTTGACTGAAATTACAAGTTTCATAAGTCTTAACTTTGACAACTGTATATTCCTTTTTTAACAATTGGTTTTGCCTATTTTCACACTTGATGAGTCATTTTGACAACTTCTTTTTTATATTTGACTGAGATTACAAGTCTCACAAGTTCCAACTTTCAAGACTGTATATGACAATTTTAACAATTAATTTTGCCTATTTTCACAACTTGATGAGTCATTTTGACATCTTCTTTTTCATACCTAACTAATATTACAAGTTTCACAAGTCCCAACTTTCACAACTGCATATGACAATTTTAACAACTGATTTTGCCTATTTTCACAACTTGATGAGTCATTTTGAACTCTTCTTTTTCATACCTATGTGATATTACAAGTTTCACAACTCCCAATTTTCACAACTGCATATGACAATTTTAACAATTTGTTGTACCTATTTTCACAACTTGATTAGTCATTTTGACAACTTTTTTTTCATATATGACTGAGATTACAAGTTTCACAAGTCATAATTTTCACAACTGCATATGACAATTTTAACAACTGGTTTTGCTTATTTTTACAACTTCATTAGTTATTTTGACAACTTCTTTTTCATACCTTGATAAGTCATTTCCCTCCCTGGAGAAGTTTTGAATTTTCACAACTACATGTGCCAATTTTAGCAAGAGCTCACGCCTGTTTTCAAAGGTCCTAATGCATGTATTCACAACTGCATGACTTATTTTGACAAACTGATTTAACATATCATAATTTCACATGTCCCACCTATCACAACTGTATATCAAGATTTTAACAACTGCTTCTGCCTATTTTGACAACTTCATGAGCTTACTTTCACAACCGAAGATCATATCATATCATATCCAAATATCATATAACATTCAAATATTAAGTTGTATGAGTAAGTGGTTATTTACATCTACTCATTTAACTTATTATCATATCATTTCAAAATATGAAATATAGTTTCATGTCCTTATCTATACTATAATTACACCAACTTCTGGACCCATCAAAAAAACCAAAAGGGTTTACAAGAAGTCACCAATCCTAGGTGTATATAGACATAATCACAAAAAAGTAACTATCAAAAGCATGTATATGCATGTACAATTTGTTTTCAGCTTGGATTTGGATTTTTACAAGCCTTCACTGTGTATCCAGTCTCATGGCATCTCCCATAATGATAAAGCTAGCCATCTTTCATGACAATCTAAAATATATACTTTGTATTAACAACTGCAATAGCTGTATTAATAACTGTAATTGCACGTATTAACAACACTTTTTTTATCTCATATCAATGTTTTGTAAGTAAACAAACCTTTATTACATTCAATCATTCTCACTTTAAACAGAGCAATGCCTCTGTTAGCCTGCCCAAAAACATAGCACAATTTTATTCACACTACCCAACCACGGTGAAACTTCAACTTTAATGGTCAAGATCATATCTTTAACAAAATCTTAGCATTACTTACCTAGCTCCTTGCACATAGTTCACTAATAAGTCCAAGCTTCAACCTTTAACCAACCCTTCAATCTAAATGCAACAAACATGCACAACAAAAAGACAAAAAACAACCGCAATCAATATTCACGCTCTAAAACAATAGATGAAAGCTGCAAAGTCTAACATTTACCTAGGATATGAACACCACACTTTTCCGTTCAATTATGGACTTGCAACCACCGTAGCTTTCTCCATTTTCTCTTTTTCATTAATGAGAAAAAACGCACAAACACTCCTCCTATTGTGCCTTTCCTTTTTAATTTATTAGGGAGACTATTAATTCGGAATGTGAAAGGACTAATAGGGACTTTTTTGATTTGGGAATTTGGATTGAGATTTTTTTGTGATTTTTTTGAGCCCTTAAGACCTGTCAGTAATTTTTCCTATTTTTTTTAATAAACAAGTTCGCCTCACGACACTGCGTTTCTTTTACATTGCGCATGCCTTGGTTGTGACTTGTAAATGCTATGGCTTACTTCGTGATTGTGTAAATCACATTCAAGGTGGAAACGTTGGCCCAAAAAATCAAGGACGGAGAGAAATTATTTTATGATTATAAATTCTTAGTTATTCTTACAATTTTTTATATTTAAATTAAAATTTTATCTAATATAAAATGTCTAAAACAAAAAAAAAATCTCTATTTACATATTAATGTTACATTGAAAAATAGAAAATGAGATTTTTTTTATGCACAAATTGATTTAGATTTCTTCAATTAACTAAGCTCTCTCATTTGAGTCTCAGTTGAGATAGATATATTAACCATTCTATCATGATCCAATAATGTTGCGATAAAGAAATTTGTTTATTTTTAGAAAAATAAAGGAAAAATTCATTTGAATATCCTTATAGATTTTTCTAATTTTTAATTAAATTATTAGGGTTTTCCCTTTTCAATTATTAACTCTTGTAAGCTTGCATGGTACGGTCATATCGTTAGCCTTAGGAGTAGGACTCTTGACAGATTAAGTATTTGTTTGGATTAGCGGTAGAGAAGTTGCTTTTTTTGCAATCTCACTTTTGGAAAAGTCAGATTGTAAATGTGATTTGTGTTTGAAATGATGGTGGCAGAAGCAGCTTTTTTTCTAACATTAAATCTGTTTGAATTAGTGTTTGAAAAGCCTATTTAGGTGAAAAATAACTAAAAATGACATGAATCTTATTGAAATATATATATATATATATAAATTATTTGTATATATTGTGATAATTGAAGTGAAAAAAATATAAATAAAATCTGATAAAATAAAAAAAGTTCAATTATTATTGAAATAAATAAATAAAAATACACTAAAGTACTTAATTAAAAATTGATAAATTTATATTTAGATTAGAATGCATACATGAAATGAATCATTATTGGATCATCTACCCCTAATAAGTTGGTCTCTAATTGTGTCACAAATATGATTCATTTGTGTTAAAGATAATCTACGGATAGTTGATATGAATGCTACATCAACTAGATCATTATTATCTTCACCATGTATATTTCCTCATTCAACTTTTTGAAAATCCACATCTGTTTGGGAATTTCTACGGATCAGATTATGTATAGCCATTGTTACACAAACTATGTGGACTTGTGTTTCAAAGCTATATGACTTTATTTCCCCCAAGAGTTGAAACCTATTCTTCCAAACTCCAAACTTTCTTTCTATAATGGTCCTCAAACTTGAATGATGATAATTGAACATCTCGTTGGGATTTGCAAACCCCTGTTGTCGCTTGAAGTCTGGAATGTGATAACACTCACGTTTATACGGACCAAGATATCCAACTGGTGTTGGATAGCCAGCATCGGCCAAATAATATTTCCCTGATAAATACACGCAATTTTTTTACACTATAAAATTATAGCAAATTTGAGGAAAAAAACAACCACACAATATAGGTGCAGGTGATGAATAGATACCTTGAGGTGGATAGGGGAAATTCATAGATGGAGTTGAGATAGCAATTTGGAACATACGAGCAACATGTGCAGTTCCCTCTTACCCTGCCAACACAAAAATGAAGCATATATCCCAATCACATATGGTTATATGTTGGATATCCCTTTCTCCTGATATATATCTCTTGCTTAGTCTGACTGACCACACACCTTATGTGAGTTCTATCAATTGCTCCTATTGCATCATTGAAATATGGGTAATATTGCCGATTGTTGTAGATTTTTGGGTGACAATGACCGAACTTGGGATCAAGCGGTTTGATAATTTCTGTCGATAGATTCACACAAGCATGTAAAACCATATGGAAGATCCTACTGACATTTTCTCCTGAATGTTGAAATCATTCTTGTAAGATTCTATTTCCTTGTGCATGTCTAACTGTATATAAAAACATGGCAACCATTTCTTCAGTTCCAATGTTATTAGCCTTCCGTAATCCATATTCTACCAATTTAAAGCATAAGAGAAAGAAGACATGTTTTTTCACTCGGAAATTTTTAGGACAAACTCTGTCGTGGCCTTCCAATACCTCTTGCACCCGCTTTGCACCTGTTTGATTACTAGTTCTGTATAACTCTTTGCAAACATAAGGCACGAGATATTGAGCCATCAAGACACCCACATGTTCATACTTTGTCATCTCTTCATCTAAAAGGGATATGAGCTGGGACCTTCTATCTGCACAAGATGATCCTACTTCCTCCGTTCCCTCTGAAATATCATCACCACTCGAACTTGCCATAGATGATGTTATCTGTGTGATTGACAAGATTGAATGAAATCAAATACAATTATAAAATGTGCAAGTAAATTGACATCATATAGCAAAAGTTGGTAACATTCACAACTAGCATAATAATAATAATAATAATAATAATAATAATAATAATAATAATAATAATAATAATAATAATAATAATGCGTCGTCTAACAAAAGTAAGTACTACTATAACATACATAAGGTCAGGCATAGTATCATAATTACACATAACCAAGTTTGCAAAAGTGACATAAAATGAAGTTTATTCATTCGGGGCAATATGAAGATGTGGGCTGTTATAAGCATGGTGCCATAACCACTTTAGCAAGGTAGGTTTATTTTATTTCATTCCAAGAAACATGTCGCAGGCAATCTGATGCATCATCATGTTACAACATCGGAAAGAAAAGTCATCGTCCTCAACAACTTTTTGAATGGTCAGTAATTCAGCTACGACGTCACTCACTTGTGCATCATGCATGGAGGTCTTTTTTAAGGCATTTGCTCTATCCTTAGATGCTGTAGCTATCTTACTAACCACTTCTGCTATTACCCTTAAGGTTGGCGCTTTTTTCTTTTTTGCTTTCTCTGACCCTTCAACCCTCTTTCTCTTCCCACTGCTTTTTGAGTCAGAAGGTGTAGTTAGTGGAATGTTTGTTGTCAAGGTGATTCCTTCAAAATCAACTGTCACTCCCACACTACCTCAAGTAGTATGATCTACAAGATCTTCCTCACTATCTCTTAATCCTTCTTGTAGATACATCGTGGGTCGGTAGACGTCATCGTCATCATCACCCAGTGACATCCACTGTGTAGAAGACAGTGTGAACATGTTGGCACCCGATACCATAACATCCTTAAATAGTATGTCCAATTCTTTGGCAAACATGAGGCCTTTGTACCCATACTTTGCGTAGTATGCATTCTCCTGCACGTATAAAAGTTACCAAAATGAACAACTTATCTTTAATAATAATAATAATAATAACAACAACAACAATTTTGTATATCACAAATAATGATAACAACAACAACAATTTTGTACCTTTATTTTCGTCTCCCATCACTTATCTTCTACAATCACCACATTCCTTGCAGAGTCAAAAGATATACCAATCTCTTTTGAGAACAACTTGTCCCACACCTTCCATTCTTTCTTTAAGCTATCTAACCAATTTTTCAATTGTTTCTTATCATTCGACTTTCCTATTTTTCCATTAATTCCGGAAAAAATATTCTTCCATCCATCCTTCTTGAATGATGATCCTAGATGTTCTTTCTTGTATATTTGTTCAATGCAAAGTTTGATGAAAATCGCAGTGGAACTTACATCCCACAATGCTTTACCTTTATCCTTGTGTATATTTCTATGTTAACAATTGACCAGGAAAAAAAAACAATTGTCCCAGGTGAAATTCATCAAAAATTTCAGCAGGAAATGACAATGTATAATACACACACATACAGAGTGGCACAAAGAATAGACAATGAAAGCAATTATATAATTGAGAGAGTACACTGTTTGGTTATGAAATTCAGCAAGAAATGGAAATGCATTATTAAATAGGCTACTCTAGCCCTAATTAATGAGAACTTTATATTGAGCTAAGAAGATAACATTGAAAATGTAAGATGACAAGGAAATCCTAAAAAGGAAAATCATAATCCTACTCTCTCTCTCTCACACACAAATCCCAAATAAAATTAAATAAAGAATAATTATAATTTCCAACTCTAGCGTAATTTATCCTTAATTAAAACACTCCTGATATTATTTAAAACACTCTTGAACAACCCTACCCTAGAAAAATTCTGGCATTCTAATATCCATTACTATTTCAATTCAGAGACCATCTAGTAAACCTATATGTTGTAGATTGCTCTCAGAAGCAGTTAATAGCCCATAAGTGCAATCTCCATCTTCTAAACCCATGTCAATATTACACAAAATATTATCAATATATCAAATACGCTAGGAGTTATAAATAGAAGATATCAACAAAATGTGTGTGAAAGGGATTAAAGAAAGAGCATGTGGGCTACCAAAACAAGGACTCTTCATACAAAAATAACGCATGAAACCATCACATGAATCGGTACACAAATGAGTTTAAAATTATTTCTTTTCAGAACTTACACTAAAGTCTAATTAGGATATTATATTTTTTTAATAAAACTATACATGCCATTCCATTAAGTTCAAATCAATTAAAGATTCAATTATGAATATTTAACTTGTTTTCTTCTCTTCCAGGAAAGACATATAGATGAAATTTAGCTCCCATCATCATCAACTCCCCCTCACTTAGCTATAAAAACCAAGCTCAAGAACTTACTTTCCCTTTCTAATCCTCTCGTCAATGAAACACAAGAATTTCAGAGAAAATAAACTCACCGGCAATGTGGTCCAGGCCTCCTTCAAATTCTACCGAAAAAAGTTATTCCAACTTTTCAGGAAATTATGCACTCCACCATCATAAGAAGCCTCACGTCTCAGGAGGAAGGTGAGATGTTAGTGTAATGTTAGTGTTAATAGGTACACAGATTCAGAAGGATAATGTGAAGCTCTTTAGTGTATAATAGGTCTATGGATTCAGCAAATATAATTCTAACAAAAAACATAATAAATTTTCTTACCCAAAGTTTAATTGCTGCTGGCCTGGAGATTTGAAGCATGGAGAGGGAGAATAAAAGCAAACTCTCGATGGCAAGATACCTTAAACCAAGTCACTATGGAAGCAAAAGAGTAGAGCAGAGCAGAGGAAATCACTGAGAAGGAGATCCGGCCACCACACCAGATCCACCACCGCAGATGCCTATATTGACCAACAGATCCAGCCAACCGAAAGACAAGCCATTGGAGCAACAACCGACGGCTTGCTGCATAAGGGACAGACAATAACGGCCTCTCAAGGGGGATCCACCGACTGCCGGTGACTTCTTCCCACCTTTGACGGCGCTGACACTCAACGCCGCTGACACGGTACTTGCATGCAAGGATGAATAAGGGAGCGGTACGAGAAGCACCACCTCTCAACTTTCGACCCACCCACCGATGGCGACCTCCACTTGGCACGTCCGACGACCCCTTCCACTCAATAGCGCCAACACTGTGTTCAAGATCTAAGGACGAAGAAGAAGCAAGTTGTCCTATGCTTTGTGAGGCAGTTGAGAGGAGTTATTGTTTGCCCCCAACGGTCGCTAAGAGGATTAGATCGGGAGACTCTGGTAGCTGAGAGGAGTTTGGATGGCATTAATTGCCCCCAACAATCGCCATAGATGAGCTTGTACTCGTGAGAAGCACCTCAAAGCAGCTTCTCAAAGAAGCTGCTTTTTTTTAAGCCCAGCTCCATCCGACGCTAACCCAAACGGTGTCAACTAGGCTTTTGGGCCTTTTGGCAGCCAACTGGGCTTTTTTTCAACCCAGTCGCGTTCCCAAACAGACCCTAAAAGTATTATAGAAGCTAAGTTTAAGTATTGTTTAGTCATTGCATTTTCTATTCCATTAAGCTTCATTAACAACCGAGGAGCATGTCACATGAGATCATCGTCGTCAAGTAAAGCGTCAATCTATCAACTTTGTTCACATCTTCTCTTCATTCTTGTCAAATATTACAAATTCTTACCTGCATTATTTTTTTAAACCTACAAGTAGCATCATTAGAGGAGGTCATGCTTGATGAAGTCATTTGTAATGGAACAAAATTGATCAATTAGTCTCAAATCCAAGCTCAATTATGCAGGAATCAAATTGAATTTCAGATCCTTTTTACCCAACACCAACTTCTTTTGACCACACAATAAACATGAATTTTTAAGATTATTAGTGAGATTAAACCTGGAACTTTCAACTTATAGAAAAGTTTTCATGACATTAAGTTACAAGACCATTGACAATTAACAAATATTTTATTTTTGTCACAGTAAACCTTTTTCATTTTGTTATGAAAATGAGAAACATATAAGAAATTGAGGGTGAGAAACGTGGAAAAGATAAGAGAAAATATGAGGAAAAATAGGGCGCATTTCTCAATCATCTAATTTTACAATCACTTGATACATTTATACTATTTATAGATCCTAAGTCATTAAATTACATTTCAAGAGTTACGTAAGAGACTAAATGTATATAATTGTGACATATATTATATTGGGAGGTTATGTGTAATAGTCATAAGAAACTCCCAAGAGGCTATTCATTTGTAGGTTATATTGATTTAATTGGAGAACCTCAAAAGACCTGTTGAAAAGCTATGGAAATCCACACTAAGTATACAATATCCATAAAACATTTTCTTTACATTCATTTTATATGAACTAGTCAATAAGTAGCAACAAGCATCTCTCTTAAAAGAAGGTTTGTGGTTTTACCCTTTGCAGGTAGCCCAATGAAATAGATATGGGGTGTGTAAACTTCCTTTATATTAAGTAGGGTTGTAGACATAGGTGTATAAGAAATTTCCCCTTAAGAACAAAAATAATTACTATCAACTAGAGTAAATAAGAATTATTCTTTTTTTTTAGAGTACATATGCACATTTGAATGAAGCAGACCAAAAATCTTTGCACCCTGTGGATGGGTTATTAAGTATTCTAATTCTAAGGCTAAATTATACAAACTCACGAATTTTGGATCAGTTGTATGTAACCTCCGATATTTTAAAATTTAAATTTAACCTCCATAATATTTGATTTGTTTACCAAGAACCCCTTGCCGTTGTTATCTTTTTAACGGAAACTGTCTCATCATATCGATATTAGACACCTCACATCCTACAGTGGCATTCTATGTAATGTGATAATTTTATAGTAAATATGTATTTATTTACATGACGGTTAAATTGTCATTTTATTGTTAAAAAAAACCTAGCTTGCTTCCCTTGTGCCTCCTCCTTTCCATCTGCATCTGCCTCCTTCCCACCTTCCATTGTTAAAAAGGAAAAAAAAAACTCCTATACAGATCCCAAATTGTCAAAATGAAGCACAGATTTCCTCCATTGTGAAAGAATTGTGTGTCCAAGCATCTTTGTGAACTGCGTGTGTGGCCGAATTAACCTCATTATGAGGTCGTCCAAAATCATCCATTAATCATTGGTTAAATATCGATCTCAATGGAGGAATGTTCATCACAATGAAGGAATGCGATTTGCAGGGGAGGTTTTTCTTTTCCTTTTCAAGAATGGAAGGTTGGAAGGAGGCAGGTGCAGATGGTAAGGAGGAGACACAAGGGAAACAGCTGTTTTTTTAACAATAAAATGACAATTTAGTCCTCATGTAAATAACTACATAGTTATTATAAAATTATTAAATTACATAGGATGCCATATAAGATGTGAGTGGTCTAATTTTGATATGATGTGGCAATTTCAGTTAAAAAAATAACGATGAATTAACGATAAGGGTTTTTTGGTAAACAATTCAAAGATTAGAAAGGTTAAATTTAAACTTTAAAATATAAATGGGGTAACATGCAATTTACGCAAAGTTTATGAGTTTTGTAGAATTTAGCCTAAATCTAATACCAAAATTGTCCCCATGTGCTTGATGAACAAGACAATAAAAGTTGTTAGCCTCTTGGAAAATATGATCAAATGTAAGATGGACATTTGCTGCATTTTTAAAATATCTATTTTGTGCAAAATGCTTATAGCGTAAAACTTCGTTACTAAAGTTAGACCTAGACCCAAAAATCATTGTTGAGTCAAGTATCACAAACTTGACAACATAGTTCGGCGAATCCTTCCCTTTCCCAATCAAATTCCTCCCCAAAATGAACCCTAGTGAAATTTATACTTATGGTCAATCGTAATTTAGAAGTGGCGGACATAGTTAAGATATATCCTTCTCTCTCTCTATTTTTTTTATAAAAAAGATATAGGGAAAATGATACAAAAGTCCTAATTAAAGAAAATAATATAAATCTCATAATTTATCAATAATAGTTCAAATAGCCAATCGTAATTTAGAAATTTAGAAGTGACGTACATAGTTAAGATATATATATATATATATATATCTTTATTTTTTTTAATATAAAAGATATTAGGAAAACGATACAAATGTCCTAATTAAAGAAAATTATATCAAAAAAGTATCATAACTTGTCAATAATAGCTTTTTCACTTGTCAATGACAAATTATGGAACTTTTCTGATACCATTTTTCTTAATTGGGACCTTGATGTCATTCTCCTAAAGATATACCCTTCCCTCCCCTCAAAGCACTTTTTAAATAAAAATATCCCCTTCTTGACCTCCATTATTTTATCCCAACAAGGGGATTAAAAAAGTGAAATTTTGACATCAACAAATTATCACCAGATTCTAATTGAGGTAGTAAAAATGAAATGAGATGTGAGTGTGACCACGTCAGTAAGATTGGAAGTTCAATCCCCTTGATATTCATTTATTTTTTCTAAAGAAAACTGAACAATTTTTTTGTAACAGAAAACTCATCTTGTTTTGGTTGGAATAGAAATATGCGTGCATGCACAAGATTTTATATAATGAAATTTTACCTTGAAAAAACTACTCATAAAAACACAACCAAACATGCTTAGTGTGGTTATATAAAAACTATTACATCATCTTACCTCGTAAATCATGCAAACCAAAAATGCGTTTAGCAACATTGTACTCACACACATACTTAGGCTCTAGGCTCCAGGAATTCGGGGAGGTAATAGTTAGATCCATCCATGACCCTAAGCTTGAGTATTCTCCTCCACATTTTACACAAGACACTTTATCTTGAATCACTTTAACATTGAGTTAAAAATTCTACTAACGGATGATCCCTAACTATAATGGAATAAATATAACAAGTGACGAAAAAATCATAACATCCATTCACCGTATCATGGATATAAACATAACCTTAACAAAAGTGAATAATTTAAAACTACCAATAAATTTTGACCATACAAATAAACAAGAAGGGGCAATAAACATAACCTTACAACTATCAACATACGAAAAAGGGATCATAGAAGTCAAGGATTAATTAAAACATAAAATTTAAACATATAAAAAGTTAACATTTGACATTCAATAGGCAGTGTGGAAAATTAGTTCTATACCATACCGCTGCTTTCAAAATTGGAACTCTCTGTTACACAAAATAAATAATACCAGAAAACCTTGCAACCCTCGTACGAGAACCCAGTTCAGCGAACATAAGCTGCTTGTCGAAGGCAACTTGACACAGTAAACAATAAAAACTTAAGAAAGCTTCTGAACACAATACAAATAGAAAAATATTTATTGGTCCTATAATGATCAGCACCAATAGATATAAACAACCAACACACCTTTCACTTGCCACCCTTCTTCTGTGCAGCCTTGGTGACCTTGGCTCCAGAAGCATCCTTCTTCTCCACGTTCTTGATGACTCCCACAGCCACCGTTTGTCGCATGTCCCTCACAGCAAAACGACCCAAAGGAGGATACGAAGAGAAGGTCTCAACCACCATGGGCTTGGTGGGAATCATCTTAACCATACCCGCATCACCATTCTTCAAGAACTTGGGTTCCTTCTCCAGCTCCTTACCAGATCGCCTGTCAATCTTGGTCAAAATCTCTGCAAACTTGACGGCAATGTGGGAGGTGTGGCAGTCAAGCACGGGGGCATAGCCATTGCCAATCTGGCCGGGGTGGTTCATGATGATGACCTGAGCTGTGAAGTTGGCAGCTTCCTTTGCTGGGTCGTCCTTGGAGTTTGAGGCAACAAAACCACGCTTCAGATCCTTCACAGCAATGTTCTTCACGTTGAATCCAACATTGTCACCTGGAAGAGCTTCTTGGAGAGCCTCGTGGTGCATCTCCACAGACTTAACTTCAGTTGTCAGTCCAGTGGGGCCGAAAGTAACAACCATACCAGGCTTCAGAACACCAGTCTCAACACGTCCCACTGGAACAGTTCCAATTCCTCCAATCTTGTACACGTCCTGAAGGGGCAACCTCAGAGGCTTGTCTGAGGGCCTCTTGGGCTCGTTGAGCTGGTCAAGGGCCTCAAGAAGGGTTGGTCCCTTGTACCAGTCAAGGTTGGTGGACCTCTCAATCATGTTGTCTCCCTCAAAACCAGAGATGGGAACGAAGGGGATCTTCTCAGGGTTGTAACCGACCTTCTTCAAGTAGGATGACACTTCCTTCACAATTTCATCATACCTGGCCTTAGAGTATTTGGGAGTGGTCGCATCCATCTGTTGGAGAGGAAAATACAGAAAAATCACATTAGTAAGTGACAATAGAAGCAATTATCAAATACATGTTTACATACACCAAGCAATTCTAGTTCAATACCTTGTTGCAGCAGCAAATCATCTGCCTTACACCAAGTGTGAAGGCAAGGAGAGCATGCTCACGGGTCTGTCCATCCTTGGAAATACCAGCCTCAAAACCACCAGTGGTTGAATCGATAATGAGGACAGCACAGTCAGCCTGTGATGTTCCCGTAATCATGTTCTTGATGAAATCCCTGTGTCCAGGGGCGTCAATGACTGTGCAGTAGTACTTGGTGGTCTCAAATTTCCACAGAGCAATATCGATTGTGATTCCTCTTTCACGCTCAGCCTTGAGCTTGTCCAGCACCCAGGCATACTTGAATGACCTCTTGTTCATCTCAGCAGCTTCCTTCTCAAACCTCTCAATAACACGCTTGTCAATACCTCCAAGCTTGTAGATGAGATGGCCGGTGGTGGTTGACTTGCCAGAGTCAACATGGCCAATAACCACAATGTTGATGTGAATCTTCTCCTTACCCATAGCGTCTAGACTTCAGAAAAAAAAGGGACTGCTCAAGAACAAAAGCACAAAAAATATTATGACTACTGCATTAATACGTTAACAGCTATGAAACTTAGTAATTTTCATCCTCAGAAGCATTACAAACGTTTAGATGCAGCTGCAGATAATTGACTTGAGTATCAATTGATGAATGTGGAATCAGACGTAAATAATTAAAATATATAGAAAACTGAATTTTACGGAAATCGTCAGTTCTCTGCAACATATTCTGGCAGATCTAGTTAACTAAATCCAACCCAAAAGCTAACAACCTCATAACTTACAACAATTAAATTAGAAAATCGGCATCAATCAACAACAAATCATCCATAATTAAATCCACTCCAAGATCTGTACATCATATAGGAATCTTATCAACAGGAACATCCAAACGACATAATGAAAAGCATAATCGATTCATCATCAGACACATAAATAAATATTAATCTAAAAGACTTACATAAGTCTATAGGAAACAAAAACATAAGAAAAGAACGAACGAAATGATAAGAAAAACAGAGTTCAAAAACATGGAAGAGCATATTGCAAGCAGAATGATCCAGTCAAACGATCAATTGCTAAATCCATTGGTTCAAGGAAGGCATAGAGAGAATACAGAGGCAGAAATCGAACCTGCAAGAGAGTGAGAGCAAAGACCTCAGCCGCACTGGAGCAAGTCAAGCAAACAAATCGCCAGCGAACACGGCGCGATAGGGTTAGATGGTTTATATATCCAAATTTTTACAAAACAACCCTTGCTTTATTGCTGTATTGACAATATTATCCTTTCATTATGTGGCGGCGGCTCAAAGCTAAAAACCCTTGGAACGAGGAACAGGCATTTCGCGAGAGATTTGCTCTTTTTTTAGCAAAACCCGAAAGATTTGTCCTAAAGGGAGATTTTCTCTTTTCTTTTAATTTAAAATTTGTTTATTTGAAATACATTAAGTGAGTGTTTGAGTGAGCCCCAAATCGTAGTTGTAAAGCCTTTTTTTATAAATCGAGACAGAACTGCTCTCACATACTTACCTCGTAAATTGTAAAAGCTATTCTCTAAAAACTAATCTAAACACATACTAAGTGTCTTTATACAAAAATATATATATATATATATATATATATATCTCTCTCTCTCTCTGATACCATAAGTGATGCAGATCTGGGCAGTATGTAAATTTTGCAAACGGAATTTGAAGAAATAAACAAAATAAGAGACATGGACTCACTTACAGAAATCAAAATATTTACGAGGAGTAAATAAAGAAAACTAGAATAATTTTTGATTAAGTATAACCCGGGTTATAGAAGGAATCATGTCCTCTTTCATACAGGGACCATATACAGAGAATCCTCCTTTGGATATCAACCTTCTTCCTTCAGGTTACCTTAGTACAGCCTGCCTTCGTTTCCTACAGGAGGTGTAGTCATTCTTTTTTTCATTATTTCTCTCCAAACTCTTTTTTTTTTTTAACATTCTGCCCGGTAACTTTACTTATCGAATCATTCTCATGAATCACGTATAAAATTCCCCCTAGATCCCCAAAGAGATTTTAGCCACTCATACCTTATTTGTCTTCAATAATAATAAATTAAACATGATGTTGCAGACGACCACTGTTAAGAACTGCTCGCAAAGTTCAGAAAGTTTTGAGAGAGAGTATGAAGGAAAGTTATTTTTTATTCAAAGTTGGTATGTCCCTCAACGGAACTTACAAGATGTTTATATAGACTCCTGAGATCAACTCAGGTTACATGGCTTGAGTTAAAACTAAGCTTGGTTACCTTAACTAAGGTAACAATTACATGATTGCTTACTGCTTACATGACTCATACTTCAACTTTTTATCTTGTCGGGAATCTGCTTTTCTTCTTCCACGTTTTTCTGTCTTAGCTTGTCTGGTTGTGCCGACAATTATTTGTGTCTTCTTGTGCCGATGGTTTTACAGTAGGCTTAGATCCAGAGTAATATTTGGATTGCTGTCGCTTTCTCTGATTTCTTTACAATGCCGACATTCATGATTAGGATAATCTCCTATTATTTGACAAATCTTCTTCTCTGTTTCTTCAGTATTTTCCATCTCATTTTTCTTGATCTTATCAAACCACATATTAAACTGCTTGTCATTATGGAGTTTGGTTCCAAGAGAATATATGCATGTCTTGTCACTGGTTCTGAAGACCCATGGTTGTTCCTCTTTTCCATCAAGCTTTATACGATTCATTTCTTGGAAAATTATATAATAGTCTTGAGCTCTTATATTTGAAACTCTAAACTGGAAGTTTTCATCATCTTCAATTTCCTCTTTGACTTCTGTTTCATATTCCAATGGCTTCTTCGTAGTTCCAAGTCTGATTAGATTTATAAGCATATAGAACTTATCTGACGTAATCTCAGTAATAGTTGAGTAACACCTTATAAAGACTTGATTTTTTGTTACAATATTATAATACTTTTCTACATATTTGGTAATAATTTGAGGTAACTCAGATATTTCCTTCATAGAATGTGATGGGTAAATACTCTGAATGAAACCATATTGATATAAAGTCCTTACAATACTAGGAGGAGTTTCAGGGTATATAATAGCTTTATTAAAAGCATAATGAAAGACATATTTAATGGACTTATGAGACAAGGCTAATAGGTTCACTTTTTTTACAATGATCTTATAGAAATTATACTGTTTGGGAATATCAAAGACATTATTGGCCTCTAGTATAGGACTACTCTTCTTTGGCTTTTCTTTCTCTTTCTCTTTTTCTTGTAAGGCCATTATTTGGGAAAAAGACAAGTTTTCTTTTTGGATTACAGGCATACTAGAATTAAGTCCTAATGACTCAATTAAATTTTGGGTTGCGTGAGTAGATGACTCACCAAGGGTGAAAGACCCTTTTACAGATGGCTCTGGACTGGCAATGATTGCCTCTTTGCCCTTATAAGTTGCATTATTTGTTTGGACATTTGTCCTTATACTTGGGTTGGCATTGTCTGCCTTACACAGCTTGAAATTCTCAAATTGAATATAGAGATCGTTAAGAGAGTCATTTATACTAGAAATAGAGCTGGTTAGCCCTTATATACTAGTACTTACTTGACTACTTAATAAACTCATATTCATTTCAAGAATATTAATCTTCATTACAAGTTTGTTCATCAAAGGCAATGATTCTTCTTCTTCATTCATTTGATTTACAGGACTGTGCCTTCCAAATCTATTTACTGATTCCATCTACTCAAATAATCAGCAATCAAGTTATTTTTTCCTTTGATATATTCAACTTCATAATCATAATAAGCTAAATTTGTCTGCCACTTAATTAACATTTTATTACTCAATTTATTTTGTTTTATTCCTCTTGATAACCAATGTTTTACTTTAGTATTATTTGTTCTTATTACAAATATGCTATTTACAATAAACAATTCTAACTTTTCTATGGTTTTTACGAACACTAATAATTCTTTCCAATTAGAATGATATCTACTTTGAGATTCATTAAATTTTTCACTTGTATATCTTGTTATTTTTTTCAATTTCATTTTCATCTTCATGATATAATGTTGCACCCCAATAATTATCTGAGGTATCAGTATAAATTATCCATTTTATATTTTCTTTTAGAGGTAAAGTTAATTTAGGCAAATCTTTACATAACATTTTTATATTTTCTACTACTTTTTCTATATTATTATCCCATTTTCATATAGTTTTTTCTCCTGCTAACTTAGATATTTTTGTTGTTAATTTCGATAAATTAGGTATATAATTTCTAGCTTGATTTACTAATCCCAAAAATGATTGTAATTCTTTTTTGCTTGTGATTTTCTTAAACTGAAATATCTTCTGACTTATAAGATCTTGTAATTCGATTCCATCTTTTGTTAATATTTATCCTAAGAAATTTATTTTTTCTTTTCTTAGTTCCATTTTAGAAGGCGATATATTTAAACATTTTTCTTCAATTAATCTTGTAAATTGTTCTAAATGTTCTTCATGTTCCTTTTCATCTTTTGAAAATATTAATATATCATCAATATAAATTACTACAAAATCTCTTATAGGTAATAACATTTTTGACACATATTCCTGAAATATACTAGGACTATTATGAAATCCCATCGGTAATACATTCCATTCATATCATCCTTCTGATGTACTAAAGGCTATATATTTCTTACTATCTTCTTCTAATTTTACTTGAAAGAATCCTGATTTACAATCAAACTTACTAAATATAGTTTTTTCTTTTATTAGATTGAACAATAAATCCATCTTAGGTATAGGATATCTATTTCTTATTGCTAATTCATTTAATTTTTGATAATTAATTACCATTCTAGTCTTTCCTCTTTTTTCTTCATTGTGTTTAGAAACTATTATAGCTGGTGATGAATATTCTGATCTACTTTCTCTTATTAAATTATACTTCTTCATTTCTTCAATATGCATTATAAATTATTTTCTATAATTTTCTGTCCATGCATAAGGTTTACAATTTATTTCTTTACTATAATCTTTTAATTCTATTTTTGCTATAAGCTTAGATTTTTCCCAATGAATTAAAGGATTATCACTATAATTATCTATAATTCTTTGCTCTATAGTCTTTATTTCTACTATGTTTAATGTTGCTAACATATGTTGTATTTCTACGGGATCATTATTTTGTAAGAATTGTACTTCATGGTCATTTATTTTCTTTTGAAAATTTTCATCTTTTCTTCTATATGGTCTGATTATTCTTATTCCCCAAGCTTCTTGTTTATATGGTGTAGCTAATATTAAAGCTTTACTAATAATATGTATAGGAAAATATTGTTCTAAGAAATCTAGTTCTAAAATTACATCACAAGATGGTTCATTATATTGATTTAATTCATTTATTAATAATTCATAATTTTCTATTTGTATATTTATGTCTTTTGTGTCAACACATGTTTCCATTTCGATAATCGAAGAGTAATAAAGACGGAATTCAATGGGCATACAGAAAAGTACAATTATACTGATAAAAATATTCATTTACGATCCCAACGTCGTTCGTTTACAATTCCGATATTGTTCGTCGACGGAAACAGAAAATACAGCGGAAGTTTTAATATTTACAAATTTCACCAAAATATCACAAAATAGACTAATTATGACCACGATCTTGTCTGCGCCTCGAGACACGTGCCGCTCACTTACCGGCGTCTACATCTTTTCCCTTTGGCCCATTGACATCCTCTGAGGTGTTTATTTAAAAATAGGGTGAGATTCCGGAGAATCCCCGTAGAGACATAATATCGTTCATAGAAAATGCGAAAAGTAAATATGACATGCGTCAAGGTATGCACAAATTAATGAACAATATAAACACATCATCGTCATGTATACATGAGTAGGGCCCAACCCCACAATCTACACCGGTTGGACTTCTGCCAACTCCCAGTGTAAGTGCACCTATGGCACTAACTGCCCCTCTCTAGGCAAATCATGTTGATTAATAAAGTGAATTTACAAAACAATGGCATCCACACAATCACATAACTTATGGCATAGTGTATGAAGGATAATGTCCCTACCTCAAAGCTTTAATATCCCCTATTTAATAGTGTCTCGTAAAGCGTGCTGTCCCGACATCCGACTCGGTCCTAAAATATTAAATGTACCAGAAATAGGTTATAACCTATCCAAGTATAATTTTAGACTATTCCATAGTGTTTATTGTGGTTATATTAGTCTATGGTGAAAATTTATAAAAATGCCCTCGGGAACCCGGCCCGGCCCCGCCATACCCGGCCCGATGGCACGTTTTCCCAAAATTTTGACTAAGGCTATTCTGACTTATTTTCGCCCAAGGAATCCATTTCCGGGCTGGAAATCACCAAATTCACTGTCAAATTACGAAAATACCCTTGACAGCCCCTATTTAGTGATTTCAGTGGCGTTTTAGTAATTATGCTTTTTCGGCCTCTACCGAAAAAGTGCCCAACTGTAACCCCACCTATTTTTGCCCACTGAGTCCAATGGAACCATTTATTTCATGAAAATCCAACTCCTACTACCAGTTCTGGTTCTTGCCGAAATATTAGGGGGGAAAAATGGAAAAATGAGGTTTTGTGTTTTAGCTCCCAAAACTTGTACTTTTCCACTTCTAATCCTTGATTAACTTATTTAAACACTTCTTAAACATGATTTAAAGGATTTTGGGCAGCATAACCCCTTAGGGTTATGGCTTTTCTAATTTTACAACTCAACCCAAAAATCATAAAAACCAAACAATAATTATCAACAACAACACAAGAAGGCAAGTTCATGAAGTTACCCTCTTTGACTTCTTGGTTTCCTCTTAATCTAGGCTCCTCCTCCCTTTCTTCTTGATCTCAAAGTGTCTCTTCACCACCATAGATTCATGAGAAACAATAATTTAGAGAAGGATTTCATTGAAGATCACAAGGAAAAAGCTTAAAAGACAACACTTACTTTAGCTTCTCCTTCCTTGAGCTCTCCTCTTCTCTCTATTTCTCAAGCTCTCTCTTCGCTCTTTTTTTTCTATGTCTTGGCCGAATGGTGACTTGAAAAGAGGAAGGAGTATGTTTTATTATTTTGATCTTCCATCTTCCTATCCATTGATTTGATCAAGGGCTTCTAATGTGCCACTTGTCACACTCTTCTCTTCCTCATAATTTCTCCATTGTCTTGCCATTAATTTAATTCAATTGCTTCCTTTTCTTCCTCCTAAAAATCCGTCCCTCTCATCCTCTCTTACAAGACAAGCTAGCTTCTTACATGTGATCAAGTGTCCTCTTCCAATCACTCAAGTATTCCACTCATACACTCAAGCTTCTCTTCATGCATTCACCATACCTCCCTTTTGTGTGCACTCCAACTTTGCCATCATTGAGTTGTGCATGTAGTTTTGTCAACATCACCTTCATCTTGCTTCTTGGATTTACAATTTCCCTCTTCTTTCCATGTGTTAAACGAATTTGAGGGAAGGTAGTGGAGGAAAAATGTTTTTCATATATTCCATAATTTATCTAATTGAACTATGTATAATTCCCCCTAATTCCCCAAATTCTTGATTTTATTCCACCAAGAATAATCACATTATGCATTTTCCTTTATTTTCCTTAATTAATTGAAATTAACTCCAATTAATTAGAAAATAATAAATCTTGGGCTAAATTGGCAAAATTATGATTTTGCTATCCTCTTTGTAATTTAATTCAATTTTTGAATTAATTTGCCCATTTCCTTATGAATATGAATATTTCAAAATTCACAAGATCCAAATTCATGAATATTCACCATTTTATTGAATTATTCAAATAATTACAATATATTTTTGGTGAATAAAATTTGGGGTGTTACATTTTGCTTCAAGTTCTATCATATGAATTTCTTTTCCTGCACTTTTCATTCTAAGCATTTTATTCTTTCTCTTCCATAGTTCTGGTGGTAAAACATTATATTTGGCTACTATTAGGTTTGCTCCAATATCTATTAAAGCATGATATTTTCTGACTCTATATTTTTTGGGAAAATTCCAAAAAACTATATTGGAAATAGCAAAAGGACAATTCAGTACATTGAAATTACAAAAGTACAGATCAGGCTGTGTCAGACGGGCAAAGGAATCTGGCATTTTGAAATTTCAGCCAAATGACGAAAATGCCCTTCAGCCCTCAGTCGGAATAACAACATAGGAGTTGTTAATGGCGAATCCGGAGTTGTTAATGGCGAGATCGATGGTGTTATTGGCCCTGAAATTTGTTAAGTGCGAAAGAAGAAAATGGAGTTGTTAATATCGAATTCGGAGTTGTTAATGGCGAGATCGGTGGTGTTATTAGCCCTGAAACTTGTGAATTGTAAAAGAAGAATTGAAGTTGTTAATAACGAATCCGGAGGTGTTAATTCCGAGGATCATGTTGTTATTCTGAAGTGGGCCTGAAGTGCTAAAGGGCATTTTCGTAATTTGGCCGAATTTTCAAAATGCCAGATTCCTCCTTTTTCTGACACCCGCCTGATTCGTCTTTTCTGAATTTCGATGTACTGATTTGTCCTTTTTATATTTTGAGTGTAGTTTTTTATAATTTTCCCATATTTTTTATAATTAAATTTTATCAAAATATAATATAAAGGCATACTCATATCCTAGATAAAACTTCTAAACGTTTTTTCAAGATTCTCTTTACATTTTTTCTTCCTTCTCTTTCTCTTACTACCATATCATATATTCTTCTTGATATAATAATGGATGTTGAAAATATATATACTCTAATCTTTGATTTTCATACTTATTAGTTCTTTTTATCCTTTTTAATATTGATCTTAAGAAACTCTTATATTTTTTGGTATAATAGTAATATTCCCTTTTTTATAATATTGCCAATTATCATCTTCTATCAATAACCTATCCATATTAGCGTGATACATATCTAACATCTTGATAATAATTCTAGTTTTTTTAAATTCCTTTTTAATTTCATTCCTCTAGTTTTTTCTTGTTATTATATGATTTAATATTTGTAAATATGCTACTGCATCATATTGATTCTCTTCTATTAATTGTCTTAGAACTTCTTCTTTATCCTTATTTGAACTATCAAGTCTGTTTATTAAATTCTTTATTAATCCTTTTTCTGTTTTAGGTATTCTTATTTCTATGTCATCTTTACAATAATACCATTTTTTTTTTGGTAAAAACAATAATACCATATTTTATCATCATATAATGTTATCATTCTATCCATAAAAACTAAATTCTAGATAGTAATTCAAGTTTTTCTTTAAACACTTTTTTAATTTCATTCCTATTTGCCATATTATTTACTAGTGCTTGATATTCTTGTACAGAATTTTGTGGTTCTTCAAAATATATTGTTCTTAACTGTCTTTCTTCTTTTTGATTAGATTTGTTGATACTATATACTATATAATTCATCATCCCTCTATCAGCTTTTGGAATTATTATTCTTTCTTCATCTATGTAATAATAATCTTGTTCTGCTAATACTATTTTTATTACTTTAACTGTCTGATTTATGATTAACATCATTTTAACTTTGGTATTACAATTGTTTGATGATTTATGTTAAATATTATTCTGTCTTTTTGATTTCTATAAGGTCTTACTTTTTCTAAAAAATCTTTTCCTAAAATTATCTTATATTTTTATTTGTATTTTCTTCAACCCATATTGTTAATTGTATTATGTCTCTTTTATTAAATCTTACAATTATGTTTGTTTTTATTCCTTCATCGGTTTCTTCATAATCATTTTGTGTATATCCTATTTCAATATTACTTTTTTCTCTAGTTTCATCTATTAAAGTTATCATTTCTTGCCATATTCCATTCTTTTTTATTTCCATAATAATTTTATCTTCTTCTTGTTCTTGAGTTATATCTAAACTTTCTATTTTCTGTTTTATTTCTACTAAATTTGTATTTATGGGAGTATCTATTAAAGGTATTTCTGCTAATCTATTACTAATATTACTTCTTATATCTATGCTTTTTCTTGGATTTATGTTTATTTGTAATGGTTCAGATAGAATATTATTCCTTAATGATCTATTTCCTAAATTATTATTAGCTATTAATCTTTTTCCTTTATTATCATTTATACTTACTGTTTTATCTAATTCAATTTCTAATAGTTTTGGTAATATAATATTTATAGGATTCACTTTTATTTCTTTTAATATTAGCATAAATTGTTTTTCTATACTTATTCTTCCTATTGATTTATTAAATATTTTATGTTCATTTGTGAATACTAATCCTATCATCGCTGTTATACTTATAGTTTTTGCTCCTTGTAATAATTGTATTCCTTTTAATTTATGATATATCATTATTGATTGATCTACATGTTCATCATTTCTAGATATTGCAAAGTTTGTATTTAAGGTAAATTTTAGTTTTTGATATATTAAATTTCCTTCTAATATTCCTAATACACTATCTTCCACACTACTTATTATTCTTTCATCAGTAATTAATAATTTTATAGGTGAATCAATTCCTTCTCTAAAATATGCTTTTACTAATAATTGTACTCCTGCTATATATATTTCAGTTACTTCTTCTTTGAATGGTAACTTGGATATTTCATTTTCTATTAGTCCTTTACTTATTAATGGTATTCTAAGTATTCTTTATGTTAAAGATGATTTTATAGGATGTTTCTTTTTTAATATCACACATTGAATTTTTATATTCTTCTTAGATTTTAGTATTTTACTAACTTTTCCCATAAAGTTTTCATTTGTTAATTGATCTGGTTTTAAATTTAACGTCATACCTTTTATTTTAACATATTATTTCTCATTAAATATCATTCTTTTTTCAAAAATTCTTTCTGATACATTTCTATATTCCTCATAATCTTCATATTCTTTATCTTCTATCATTTCTTCTTCTTTTCCTTTCATCATATATAATTTTAATTCATCTTCTTCCTCATTTTCTAAATATTCTATATCCGATTCTAACAATTCTTCTTCTGTTTCACTTAATTCCGAATCACTTAATAATTTTATTTTATATATTTCTATTTCTGGATTTTCTATATCACTATAAATTTCTTCATCGAATTCTAAATGTTCTAAATCATATTCTTGTGCTTGTTCTAGAATCTTCATTGTTTTCTTATCTCTCAGTTCTTTACATTGTGTTGATATATGTCCTATTTTACCACAATTATAACATCTACATTTCCTTGGTCTTTTACTATAATCAATTTTCTTCCCTTTCTTAAAATATTTTCTTGGTTTATATTTTCTATAAAATTTCTCTTTTGGATATTTCTTAAATTTATATCAATATTTATTATACTTTCTCATTGGTTTTCTATACTGTTTATTTCTCTTATATTTTCTTTTTATTCTTTTTTTACTATCTTTACATCCCCATCTAGGCTTTTCAAATTCTCCACATCTTAATATTAATTTATTTTGCTTATAATATTTCATATTTCTCTAAGCTTGTTTACATTTTTCTGATAAATAATTTCTTAAATAATCTATTCTTTTTCCTAGAGAATCTACATAAGGTATTATATCTGGATTATCTTTATATGTCTTATAATAATCATCTAATATTACATCTCCTAACAATCTTGGTAACTTTCTATAAAACATATCTAAATATTTTATTCTTTTATCATTTGGACTTTCTTTTATCTCATAATAATATTTTTGAAATTCACATATCTATTGATTTATATATTTTGGTTCTAAAGAGCATATTTCTATCTGATATAAATGTCTTACAGCTTCATTACTCATAGTTTGTTCTTCTATTACATGACTTCTTCCTACAAATTCAGTTCTTAACATATATTCATATCTTTTTACTAATTTGACATAATATTTTTTTTTACTATTATATTCATTTTTATTCAAATGTCTTACTTGTTCTCTCCAAACTTCATCTTGACTTTTCCACCAATTCAATACATTTCCTAAAAAGCTTGATTCTATTAATAAATTTGTTGATTGAAAATCTAAATTTCTTCCTATTAATGCTATTATTTGTGCTTTAGCCCATTCTTCTATCATTTTTTCAGGTTCTAATATACAATTTAAATATAACCATATTCCTGATATAAGTATACTTCTTGTTTCATATTATTCTATAGGTGGTGGTATAAATCCTATTTTACTAGGTGTAAATCCTAGCTGATTTGGTGTATTAAATTTCATTTCAAAACCCATATTTTCTTCTCTTATATTTTTCAAATGTTTCATCTCGATCTTTTGCAATTAATCCTGATTCTCTTTGTTTTCTAGTTCTCTTATAATCTTCTTTAGTTCTTATTTTTTTCAGAATCTGTTTCCATCTCTGTACTAGTATCTCCTCTTTCTTGTATTACAACTCCAGTATTTAATTCTGTATTATTTTCGAAATCCCCTGTTATTATAGTAGCATTTTAAAAATCTTTTTGGATCTGTTCTAATTCTTGTTCTTCTATTCCCATTAATCTTTCTATTTCATCTTCATTATTATCTATAGCATTCATCATATTCATTTTTTGTTTATATATTTTTAAAATATCTTTGGGTTAAGGTGCAAAAATGCACATGAGCTTTTATCAAAAGTGCATCCAACACCAAATACTTTTTTTAGGTGCAAAAGTAACTATGTGGTTATAAAATAGGTGTAAAAGTCACAGTAGGTGTTAGATGGAAAATGCTGACCGTTAAAAGCAACTTAGCTGACTAACTTTGCTGACATGGTGGATGACTAGGCTGCTGACTGGAATTAATGAGAAAACTTAGTGAAAACTTGGCAAAAACGCAGTGCAAATGAGGGCAAAAAACGCAGCATGTGGTTTTTGTGAAAGAAATCAGAAACAGCTACTGTCGAAGCACACCTGGGGCGGAAATCTGCCACGGTGCCAAAATTCCAAGCGCGAGCAACAATCGTGAAGGAATCGAAGGGAGAGGGTTCATGCTGCCACTGCAGCAGCTGCAGACTTATGCGGATCTTCCTTAATGTGTCCAGGTTTTTTAGGGAAAGATATTTGCTGTGTGTACATTAACGGAGCTGATTGTTCCCTGTCTTTTGGAATAAAGCTTGGAAACAAGACATCAATGAAAAGTAGGTCCAATCATTTGATCCCAGTTGACATTTCACTAAAAAGAGCAAGAGAACTTCAAAATAAATCACCGAATTTCGATAAATCCCATACCTGAATCTAGCTTTGGAGTTGATCCAGCTTAAGTTCCTGGAGGCAAAACCATGTAAGAACCACAAACTAATAAAGGACTGTACCTTCATAAAGATAAGCAATATTAAAATAGAACCTGATCCTGGAAAGCTTCTCTTAGGTGAGACACAAGGCTTGCCCTCAATGATTCTATTTCTGTTAATTGCACTATGCAGTCCCTCAGTGCAGCATTATGTCCCTGGAGCTCATCCACCACTGCAGATTCATGGAATTGTCCGACTCAAATTAGTGAACAGAAAGACATCCAATAAGATGCAAAAAAAAAAAGTGGTAAAATCATGACAGTTACCTAGTTTGATTTAAATCTACATAACCATTCTTGTTCAATTTTTCCCTTTAGTTTTGATTATTTATTAATCCTTAAATCCCATTTTGTGTTGCTGTGTAGATACAAAAAACCGTTTGGCACAACTACCAAATAGATCGAATAAAAATATTAGGAACAGGTTATGCTTACCCAAATACAAGTAATTCCAGGATTAGATCACATTTCCTACAAACTACAAACAGAGAAAGTTATACAATTGATATACCTGAATTATTATCATGGCCAACTTCCTTCTCCACTTTTTCTAGACAGCTAATGATATTTCTGCATCTGCCTAGTACAACATCTTCATCTGTCTCACCTCCATAAACACATCTGTCTCACCTCCATAAACAACATGGTAACCTGAAACTATTTTCTCCAATGAATTCCCAGCAGATGGCCTCTGTTACAGGAATGTAAAAGGGCTTAGAGTTGGAACCAACACAGAAAAACTTCAAGGCGGCTGGCTGGTTCACAAAATCATGTTCATATAACTATCACAAAATCAAGGTCATAGGGTTCCCATTACGAGTACTGTTTTCTACATATCTCCAAACAAACTCTTCCTTAAGAATTTGACCACGAGAACCAAAAACTTTTCTCTCTTCCCATATACCTATCTGCATCAAAGAAAAAATTGCAATTCATCAATCAACAAATACCATGTCAATGTTTCACATAATTTATTTTACTATTGACATTTACAAACATGAAAGAAATCGTGAAAGAAATAAAAAAACCTCCGATTCCTTCACGATTGTTGCTCGTGCTTGGAATTTTGGCACCGTGGCAGATTTCCGTCCCAGGTGTGCTTCGATAGTAGCTGTTTCTGATTTCTTTCACAAAAACCACATGCTGCATTTTTTGCCCTCATTTGCACTGCGTTTTTGCCAAGTTTGCACTGAGTTTTCTCATTAATTCCAGTCAGCAGCCTAGTCATCCGCCATGTCAGCAAAGTTAGTCAACTAAGTTGCTTTTAACGGTCAGCATTTTCCATCTAACACCTACTGTGACTTTTGCACTTATTTTATAACCATATAGTTACTTTTACACCTAAAAAAAGTATTTAGTGTTGGATGCACTTTTGATAAAAGCTTATGTGCATTTTTGCACCTTAACCCAATATCTTTTATATCTTCAGAATAATATATTATTTCGGCAATTTTATTTCCTTCTTCTAATTCTTCATGTTTCTCTATATTTATTTTTGGTTTTTCTATTATTTGTTTTTGTTCTATCTCTGTTTTACTTAATTTATCATTTATTGACCACAAATTATTATTTAATACTTGTTGTCCTTTTATTAATTGTTCAACTATTATTCTTGTTTGTCTTACATTTTCATCCATATTCTGTTTATTTATTTGTTCTTTAACTTTTTCTATTTTATCCATTTCATCTAATGCTTTCATCATATTTAATTGTCTATGCTTATTAAATATAGGTTCTATTTCTAGATCTGGTTCTGATTTTTCTATTATCATTGCTGGCTCAAATTCTTTTACTCCTAATGAATTCATTATATTTGTTACATTATTTTTTATTTGTTTTAACTCTTCTCTGTTATATTCTACTTTTTTCATGATATTATACATTTTTTCATCTAAAGATTGACTTAAAAATTCTAATTTATTACTCCTATTCTTAGGTTTTTCTAAATTTACTTTCTCTCTTACATCTTTTGGAACCATATTTAAAATATCTTCCAAACTATATATTTCCATTATATCTTTTATATTAGGATTTATATATGTACCTAATTGTTTCATTATATACATATTATTCCAATTTATTAAATTCCATGTATTATTTCCTTGACCTCCAGCCATAAATGGAGTAAACATACAAATTTCTTCTTGATTTCCTATTAAAGGTAAATATGAACTTTCAGGAAAGTTCTTACATTCAATTTCATTTATTCAAGGTTCACAATTTTTAATTATATTCATTATATTACTGATTTCTAAAATTATAATTCTTTTAACTATATAAACTATTTTAACAACCAATCACAATTGAAAAGTTTAAAAATTAAAACAGATAAGAATGTAGCAGAGACAAGTAGAACAAGATTGACTGATTAGCCTCAAATCCAAACTCACTTATGTAAGAATCGAATTCATTTTCAGATCATTTTTACCCAACACCAGCTTCCTTTGACCATACATGATAAACAATAAGAATTTCTTAAATTACAAGCAGGATTGAATATGTGACCTTCTATTTGTAAAAAAATTGTTATGCAGTTAAGTTATAAATCCATTGACAATTACCAAAAAAAAAAAAAATTATTTTCGTCACATCAGACCTTTTTCATTTTCTTTATATTCAATTTATATGAACTAGTCAATGACCTAGAGCTGAAGTAGCACCAAGCATATCCTTCAAAAGAAGAATATTTACGGTTTCACCCTATGTATAGGTCACGTGCCTTTATAGATATGTGGTGTGTAAAGTGTAAACCCTTTTTTATATTAAGGAGGGTTGTAGACATAGGTGTGTAAGAAATTGGCTCTGAATAACAAAAAATAATTTATATTAACTAAATAGAAATTTTTCTCTTTTTTTTAAGTACAAAGCCACAATTTTTTTTAAAAAATTTTGGTAAAATGATCAAATATTATAGAACTAAAACATTATAAGTGCAATAGAGGCCTACAGGAATCGAAACCAGAAAACAAAAAGTTGTCCACATATTCAGAAAATGTTAGATGATGCTTCCAAGACTTGCTTCTCCATTGATGAGGGATATAATCCACTGCAAGGACGTTTCTCAGGCATTTAAACCAGAAATATCCTTCTTCCATTTGAATTCCTGCATAAGTTGACCTTGAAAACACTGAAGATGGCTTGGATTTCTTAGTGATGACTAAAGGCCAGCTTGACATGGATAGATTGAGCTGGAGAAAACAATGATTTGATGGAACGTCCATATTAATCACTGTGGTAGAAGAATCCGATTCGTCTGTGTTGAAGATAACCTCACTGAAACTAATCATAGATTTGATGGAAACAGACAGCATCATAGGATCAATTTTCCCTCCTTCATGCAGAATCGTATTCCTTTTCATCCAGATATATATAATTAACTAGGATAATCATACATTTCATTGTTTGTATTCTGTCACCCTTCTTTAGTTCCATTAATGTTCTTTTGATCCAATGTTCAAAAGCATCAAAGCTTCCACAGTCTATTATATTCGAACATTTAGACTTTCAAAAATGGGCATGAGCAGAAAAGATTATGTGAACTTTCTTCCTCATCACAACCAAAAAGGCACATCCCGAAGACATGGAGATGATGCCGACGCAGAATATCAAATGATGGAAGGGCTTGAGAAGGCATCTTCCACAAAAACAGTAGAAACTTCTTAGATATCGCCCATAAAAATTGTAACATCCCACCACCTTAGTTCTTGATATTGTCCGCTTTAGGGAACCTGTCACCCCTCACAGCTTTAAAACACCTCGCGATATCTCCAGAAATCATCCTATACCCCTGAGTACCTTTCTGAAAACCAGCCTTCACCGAGCATTGCCTAGATTCTGCACCCCTCCCCAGATGACCTTGTCATTCATACCTGTTATAGAGAGAGGTGTGAAAGTAATATGATCAGCCACCATAGAGCTATAAATGGCGTGGATCAGTGTGGTGTTTCAGTTAGGGCTTGTTTGGTATGAGGAGATGGGAGGGAAAGTGGGCGGAAAGAAAATTTTTTTGAGTTGAATTTAAAAAAATTAGAGAAATGGGGTTAAAAATTTTTAATTTATTTTTCTTATTCTTTTATCTTATATATTCTCTTTATTAAAATTTTATTACCCATTAAAGGTTGCCAGCCTTGACTATTATGCAGCAACAAATCAGATGCCATCAATGAATTATTGACTTCACCTGACTCAAATTGTATGGTCCACCATAGATAGATAATGGTTAATTCGTATATTTACACCTGTTCCAACTCTTCATTTCAAGAAATCTACAATAAGATCAGCATGTTCCAACATTCCTTTCCATAACCAAGAGGCATTGTATAGTTTCTGGACAATCTCATCTGAGCACAATTTTATGAACTTAACATTGAGTAGAGGTATAGTGTTATAGTACAAAGCCAAGCAAAGAAAACAAGTATCAGATCAATAGACAAAAAGCCTTTGCACCCTATGGATGAGTCATTAAGACTTCTAATGTCAAAATCATCCTGTTGCGCTTGATAAACAAGGCAATCTGTTCAGTTGTTAGCCTCTTAAAAATGATATCTTTAGTCTTTAAAATAAGAATTAATTGAAAATTGGATTTGATCTTAAATATAAGACCCTAGTTCATTTTGTCTCCCAGATTTATAATTATTTCAAAATATCTCTATTGATTACATACATTAAAGAGTTTTTATTCAAGGGTAATAATTATAAGAGTAAAATACATTGACTACCCCTCTATTTTACCTAAATTATACAAACGTCTCCTCTATTTTTAAAACGTACATAGACCTCCCTTAAAATTAAAATGTAAGTTACAGAAACCTACCTTATATATTTGATATTCCATTTCTATCCACCCAACCGTTAGTTGACCGTTAAGTTTGATTATTAAACATTTACTTTGACCGAAATATCCCTTTTTCAAAAAATGAACAAACATTTATTTTTTCCTAAAAATAAATTTTTATATAAAAAAATAATTCTAATACATGTATGTTCAAAAATTCCAATATATTATAAAACTTTTTAATTTTTATTATATCATAAAATTTTAAATTTTTATCATATTTGTTGAAACTTATTTTTTTAGTATTCTTTTAAAAGACTAAAAAATTTGCCTTTCAAATGAAAGGCAAAAGAAAAAGAAAAAAAGAAATATGTTTTATTCACAATGTGTTATTAATAATGTAAATTTGATAAACTTAGATTAATTTTAAATTTTTATTTTTTAAATAATTTTTTTGCACAAACATTTATAAACATGTTTATTTTAGTATGCATCTATTAATTGGATTAATCATATTTTTAATTAAGTTTTCTATGTCTATATTAATTAAATTAATTAAGTATTTATCTAATATAAAAAAATTTAACATATAACTATTTACAAAAGTAAAAAATAGGTTAAGAAAAAGAAAAAAAAACCTCTTAAATTACTTAAACAATTTTAGTCAAAATTAGGAAATTAGTAACGATGAAGGATAAATTAGTAAATAAAATTTATTCTAATATAAATTTTAATTAAAAAATAAATTTTTTTAACGAAGTTAACAGCTTGGACTTAAGTGTATATTTTTAAAATAGAAGGAAGGTCCGTCTAATTAAGGCAAAACGTAAGGAATGTTAGAATATTTTACTCTAATTATAAAATATGATGTTTTAAGAAAACTAACATATATCTATTATAAACAACATAATTAACTTTCTTAATCTGTCTAAATTAATCAACTAGTTTTTATATTAAGATCCAAAGGTAATATGATCAAATATAACAATTTAATCATTCATAACAAGTGCCGTGAGCTTTGTGACAATCCTAAAGAGAAGGTGAATCTAAGGATACTCATATGTAATAAAATTGAACACCCTTGTTATGAATAAATGCTAACCTTGATGAAAATTTCCTTTCAATAAATGATGAGACCTTCAACTCTTCAAGAATGAGAAGTAGTGCTACTCGGGATCGAGACGGGATTGGGAAATACCCTGATCGTGAAAAGTGTTCGAGAAGGAGTTTTATTTCCAATCCCGATCCCGGATTTCTTTTTTTAAAAAAAAAAATCTCTATATTGAATTTTTTGTTGTATTTCTTTTAAAAAAATCTCTATATTGAATTTTTTGTTGTATTTCTTTTAGTCTAGTACAAATATATAATTTATCTAATATCATATTATACCAAATAAGTCTAATACAAATATATAATTAGTTCAATACATGCTTAAAGTTGTCGATTCAACTGTAAAAAGAACAAAGACAAGAACAAAAAATTATAATTATTTAATAAATAATAAACAAAATCAACTGAATAAACTAAAAGAATAGATATTACCTTAAGGGTGTTAGGCATTTTCACATTTTATTTTACATTTGGTCTTATTTTCTTAAATATTTTAAAAAAATGTACACACATATATATATTTGGGATCGGGAAGTCCCATTCCCGATCCCAAAATTTTCGGGACCGGATTTTCCCATCTCAATTTGCTCGGGATCAGGACAGGAAAACCGGAACAGAAAATTGATGGTCACCCCTAATGAGAAGAAAAAGAATGCGCATATTAGCTGCCTAGTCCAGCATACCCTATTGATAATGATGTTGCTCTTAAAGATTTCCTCTAGTTTGCTAAGGGCTTCCTTGCTTAGATATAAGTGTAACATGGACACATAGAGGTTTTGTGCTGTCAAATGTTTCTTTTTCTTGTGAACTATTTTCTTCTTAATTTTTTGGGCATTGAATAATAACATGTCAACGAAGAAGTTTTTTTTAATAGGCACAAATATGTACTAGTAATTCTTTATGAGGCATTATTAAACACTAAATATATATATTTTTTCTATTAAGAATTTAAAAATTGGTTTATCATGTTGTGAGAGACTAATATATTCTGTTAGGTCTAATCTCGTTGGTCCAATCAATAAAGTAGTATGAAAGACGTTGTGTGTATAGGGGTGGTGATGTAATGCTAACATTTTAATGAGCATTATTTCCAAAAAAAAAAAAGATCATTTATTTTATTGAGAAAAAACACGTGTTAAAAAAGTATTCCATTATATTTTTATTATAAGTACATTTTAATACTCTTAATTATAACTTTGTTTATTCTTGTTATAAATATTCTATAGAGTTTTATGTTGGTTGTCGATGACCTAAATTAGTACTCTTGTTTAATATTTTTAATTTTTCACAATTACTCTCAACAAAGTTTATTAAATAAAATAATAATAATGAGTTACAATATTGTTTAGTGAGTTAGAAATTATGAAAGCAAAGAGAACTTAAAAAAAAAGATCTTAGATGGCTTGTAGCGAATATTATGATGAGAACTATGTAGAAGAGTCTCATAATAAGGAGTATAATGCAATACTTTAAAAAAAAAAAAAATCATTGTTGAGTCAAGCATCAAATGCTTACGAAGAAACCTAAGAATGAAATTTTAATTATAGATGAAATCAAAAAAAAAAAAAACAAAAACAAAAGGACAAGACACCTAAGATTAATATTAGCTCATCTGCTACAAATAAATGCAATAGAATTTATTAGCACACAATGTCCAATGGTATCAGTGTTTGTATAGATTTTTATGTTGAATTGGTTAAACCTTACTTGTCTGACATCATTGGACTAACCCAATCAAATATGTATTTAGATTAGTTTATTTTAAATAATTTTATGACGTACTAAGTATATATGTAATACAATTTTTGTCACTTTAAAATAAGTTGCTCGAAGAACCTCTAAGTAAATTCTAATATGCAGCGAAGAGAAGCCACGCGCCTATGTGAAGCTGCTTGCATGGAAATGTCACTATAGTGAGCTCATGATGGGTTCGTTAGAGATCCAAATTAGCTGCCAAGTATACCAATAAAAAAAGGGGTTAATACAACTTTTTCTCTTAAGTTTGCCTTAATTTTGATTTTGCTCCTTTAAGTTTTAAATTAGAGGTTTTAGCCCCTCAAGTTTCTTTCCGTATAAAATATTGGTTTCTATAATTAAATAAAAATATGAATAATTTTATCCTTTAAGGGACTAAAATCTCTTATTTAAAACTTGACAAAACTAAAACCCAAATAAGGACAAACTTAAGAACTAAAGATTATATTTTCCATACAAAATATAATATAAATGATCTCATTCTCATATAAATAAATAAATCAGGTATGCCCTTCTTCTTTCCCCACCCCAACCCAATATGTGAAAGTGTGAATGCTCCTTTATAATAAAAATTATTCAACTAGCTAGTCTTTAGTTGATGTGGTAAATGACCTTACCTCCGTAGAGAAGAGAATACAAACTCAAATCCTTGAAAGTATATTTATTAAAAGAGGTGAAAATCTTTTACTTTATCAGGGTTATCTGATCTGGACCGGCCGAATCAAACCGGAAACCGGCGACCCGGGTACTAAACCAGTCCGGGTCAAATTTTTTTAATTTTAAAAAAAAAATTTTAACTTTTTCCTTTAGAATTTCATACTATAAGCCTAAAATATTCCATTTTTTACCGGTTTGGTCCCGGTTTAGCTCCGGTCTGACCCACTGACCCTTGACCCAGTACTCCGACCGGTTCACTGACCGGTTTGGGTTTAATTACCTTGTACTTTATAAACCTGAAACCTTTAATTTCAAGCCAAAAAAAATTATACGATCCATAAAGCCTAAGACCGCAACTCACACCAATAGCTCACAACAAATATCCTTTATAATGGATTATATCTAGAAAAAATTTCATTTAAATACCATTTGAATTTGAAAAACCTCAAAAGTTTGTTAACACATGGAAAGGACATAGAGGTCCATAGAGAGGAATTTGGAATTTTGAAATGTTGTCATTTTACCAAAATACCCCTCGACTACTGGAGCTCCGGCGACAACTTGGGTAATGCGATTAATTATTTGAGTATAAAGATTAATAACTTTAGCTCCCTAAGTACTATCAGGTGTCGTTGGCAAGTTGAATAAAGGAAATGACAACTTGAATATAGAGATTAACGACTTGAGCTCCCAAGTTGTCACTCTTTATACCATAGTTGCGAATTGCTATACGCAAGTTAGTATTGCCATTATTCAACTATTCAATGATGCTTGATAGGATTTAGGGAGTTAAAGTTATCAATCTCTATATTCAAGTAGTTAATCGCATTACTTAAGTTGTTACTAGAGCTATGACCGGCGAAGCTCCGGTTGGCGAGGAGACCTTGCCTTTTTGAAAAATAGAAAGTGAGATACATTTTAGTAAAAATACAACATTTCAAAAATCTAGGGGTTGTTTGATTTTGTTTTTAAAAACAATAAAAATTATTTGGTAAATTGTTTTCAAAAAATTGTTTTTTAAAACAAAAAAACAAAAAGTTGTTTTTAAAAACTAAAAAATAAAAACAGTTTTTAGTTGTTTTCTTATTTTTGTTTTCCTATTTTTTATTTTTTGAGGCCACTACTTATCCACTAATGACACTACACTACCAATGACGACCATCGCCACGTCACCACCAGCAATCACACCTCCACGTCACTTCAAAAACAGATTTTTCAAAATAATCTATCCAAATAGATTTTTTTGTTTTTTTATTTTTAAAACTTATTTTCAAAAACTGTTTTATAAAACTGTTTATGAGAACAAAAAACAGAGAACATAATCAAACAAGCCTCTAGATTCCTCTCTAAGGACCTATGTGCCATTTCCATGTGTTAACAGATTTTTTAGGATTTTGTAAGTTCAAATGGTATTTATCTGTAATTTTCCCTTATCTCTATTATAACAAATTCATGCCAGAAAATATTTTTTCCCAGAGCTAGAATGAGATGGTTAAAATTAAAATATATCCTTCTATCCTCTCCAAATTAAGGAAGGGTTTCTTTTTAAAGAAAATCTCCTCTCCTTGCTCTTCCATTTTTCTTGACCAAACCAGGGGATAAGAAAAGGCTACACTTTTTTCCGAAATTAACTAATTGTCACCTACCTGACTCTTATTTAGGTAGTAAAAGTGAAATGAGATGTAGCCAATCAAATTAAAAGTTTAAACCATTGATATTTAATTTTTGCTTTAAAAAACTCAACTTGTTCAGATTTGAATGGAAATTAGATGGATCACCTGATTCTAAAATTGTCGAGTATTACTTTGACGAACATCATCATTTTTAATGGCAATCTTAGATAGTTACATGTGAAGAAAATGGAAAGATTTTAAATAATCAAATTTTATCATGAAAACTAATCACGTAAAAGCATAACCAAACATGCTTGGTGATAGAAAAACTTCTACATTATCTTACATTCACACTGTACACAAGACACTTTATCCCCGGGTTTTCTCCTCCACATTTTACACAAGACAATTTATCTTCTATCACGCTAATATTGAGTAAACGTATTAGTTGCCGGATGACTTCTTATCATACATCACTCTAGTCCTATTTATAAATTCAAATTAACAAACTCTCACATACAAAAAAACATTAGTTAACTCACTAAAATTTGACCTTATCCATAATTGGTTCTAAAAATTTTGAAAAAAAAATAATTGATTCTAAAAATCGATATGAATAAATTCTTTTTATTTATTATAATTAATAAAGACACAAATGTAACAAATACATTTATTATTTTAAAACTGGACTTATAATAAAGCCCAAAATTCTTGATCAAAATGGACTTATAAATAGGATCAGAATTGTACATGTATTTTTATCGCAAAAAAATCTGAAAGGAGTAATTTAAAATTATCAATAAATTTTGACCATTCAAATAAACAAGGGGCAATAAAATTAATTAACCTTATAACTATCAACATACGAAAATGCGCCCATAAGGATTAATTAAAACATAAAATTTAAACATATTGAAAGTTAAAATTTGACATCCAATAGGCAGTGTGGAAAATTAGTCCAACACCATCCCGCTGCTTTCAAAATTGGAACTCTCTGATACACGGAATAAATAATAATACCAGAAAACCTTGCCACCTTCATTGGAGCACAAGCTGCCTGACGAAGACAACTTGACAAAGTAAATAATAAAAACCTAAGACAGATTCTGGGCACAAAATACAAATAAACATTTCATTGCATAATGATAAGCTCCAATAGATATGAACAAGCAAAACACCTTTCACTTGCCACCCTTCTTCTGTGCAGCCTTGGTGACCTTGGCCCCAGAAGCGTCCTTCTTCTCCACGTTCTTGATGACTCCCACGGCCACCGTTTGACGCATGTCCCTCACAGCAAAACGTCCTAAAGGAGGATACGCAGAGAAGGTCTCAACCACCATGGGCTTGGTGGGAATCATCTTAACCATACCGGCATCACCATTCTTCAAGAACTTGGGCTCCTTCTCAAGCTCCTTACCAGATCGCCTGTCAATCTTGGTCAAGAGCTCAGCAAACTTGACGGCAATGTGGGAGGTGTGGCAGTCAAGCACAGGGGCATATCCATTGCCGATCTGGCCTGGGTGGTTCATGATAATGACCTGAGATGTGAAGCTGGCAGCTTCCTTTGCTGGGTCGTCCTTGGAGTTTGAGGCAACAAAACCACGCTTCAGATCCTTCACAGCAACGTTCTTCACGTTGAATCCCACATTGTCACCTGGAAGAGCCTCTTGGAGAGCCTCGTGGTGCATCTCCACAGACTTAACTTCAGTTGTCAGTCCAGTGGGGCCAAAGGTAACCACCATAGCAGGCTTCAGAACACCAGTCTCAACACGTCCCACAGGAACAGTTCCAATTCCTCCAATCTTGTACACGTCCTGAAGGGGCAACCTCAGAGGCTTGTCTGAGGGCCTCTTGGGCTCATTGATCTGGTCAAGGGCATCAAGCAGGGTTGGTCCCTTATACCAGTCAAGGTTGGTGGACCTCTCAATCATGTTGTCTCCCTCAAAACCAGAGATGGGAACGAAGGGGATCTTCTCAGGGTTGTAACCGACCTTCTTCAAGTAGGATGACACTTCCTTCACAATTTCATCGTACCTGGCCTTCGAGTACTTGGGAGTGGTGGCATCCATCTGTTGCACAGTAAAATACATAAAAACCACATTAGGCAGTTAAAATCTATGTAATTATCTAGAGATATGTTAACCACACCAAGGAAACCCAGTTAAATACCTTGTTGCAGCAGCAAATCATCTGCTTCACACCAAGGGTGAAAGCAAGGAGAGCATGCTCACGGGTCTGTCCATCCTTGGAAATACCTGCCTCAAAACCACCAGTGGTTGAATCGATGATGAGGACGGCACAGTCAGCCTGTGATGTTCCCGTAATCATGTTCTTGATGAAATCCCTGTGTCCAGGGGCATCAATGACTGTGCAGTAGTACTTGGTGGTCTCAAATTTCCACAGAGCAATATCGATTGTGATTCCTCTTTCACGCTCAGCCTTGAGCTTGTCCAGCACCCAGGCATACTTGAAGGACCTCTTGTTCATCTCAGCAGCTTCTTTCTCAAACCTCTCAATAACACGCTTGTCAATACCTCCAAGCTTGTAGATAAGATGGCCGGTGGTGGTTGACTTGCCAGAGTCGACATGGCCAATGACCACAATGCTGATGTGAGTCTTCTCCTTACCCATAGTGACAAAAGGAACTGACCAAGAAAAAACAAAGATATCATGGACACGGTATTAATTGTAAATTTCATCCTCATAAGAATCGCAAAATATGAGACGAAACCACCAATAATTGAATTTTATATCAATCAATGAACGTGTTGTCAGATTGCGATGATGTATACCGAACTGAATTTTATTCAAATCGTATAAGATGCTAAACATTCTGGCAGATCAAGCAAACTAGATCCAACCCAAAAACTGACAACCACATATGATATAAAAGTTAAATAACAAAATCTGCATCTGCTTGTCACAAACGCATGCGATCACGTTTACAAACCCTAGAAGATCCCCAAATTCCTTTCACATAAGATCGATTCTCATCAGTCAACAGTAAATCATTAGTAATTAAATTTACTCCAAGATCTATAATTCATATAGGAATCATATCAACAGGAAAATACCAACGACATAATAAAAAGCATAAATCGATTCATCGACAAAGACATAAAAAGTTCTGGCAAAAAATTCGGAAGAATGAACGAACGATCACTCATTCCAATAGCAGATAACAAGAAAATTAAGTTGTATTTTAAAAAATAAAAGTACGAATAGCATTCAGAATGAACCAATGAAAAGGTCTAAGTTGGAGGCAGAGATTGCCGGACAGCCACAGGGAAAGAAAGACAGAGAATACGAAACCGAACCTGAAAGACAGTGAGAAGCTAAAACCCTAGCCGCAAGGAATGTAGTGAGCGAAGTAGAGCGGAAGGAAATGGAAATAAGAGTGTCAGAGGGATTATATAATTATCATGTTTACGAAAACACCCTTGCTTTTTATGTATTGACAATTATATCCTCTCATTATGTTTTTTTTTTGTTCGATATCATTTCATTATGCGGCGGCTCCCCAAAAGTGAAAAGTAAAACCCTAAATAAAAAGGGTAACGGGGATTTATTAAGTGCAATTTTTTTTTAATTTTCAATTTATATGTTACTCTGTATTTGTTTTTTTTGGCCCAAAATTTATAGGTTGATTTATGAAAAAAAGCTGATAAATTGTTAAAAAAAGATTGTATTTTTCTTTTATTTAGGGATAAAATGTCTAAAACAAAAAGGTACTAATACTTTAAAAAATACTTAGATGAAATTTCTTATATCAATTACGTCAAGTTCTCCGACTGACCGTTTGTCTTATTTTTGAATTATAATCATTTAACTATAAATTCATATATAAAAAATAAGACACATGACCTTGTGTGATTGGAGAATTTGATATAATGGATATAAGAAACTTGGTATTAGTATGGTCTTACATTTTTGAATAAGAGAGAAAATAAAAAATCCACAATTAAGGTAATGAACCAAATAATTTTGGCTTAGGAAACAACTATTACTATGGTCAAGAGGGTTTGAATTAATCCACCGACATCCAATACTACTAACCACCAATATTCAAAGGGAATATATATTTACGTCACATTGAAAAGGTAAAAAATGAGATTATAAATATAGCCTAAAATATGTTTTTAATCCTTTAAATTTATACGAGGTTTCATTTCAATCTTTTATGTTTATAAAATATATTTTTGATCCTTAAAACTTAATATAAATTATTGTAATCAGTTTCTTCACCCAGTGAAGAAAAAATATGAGAAAGTGTATGTCCAGAGGTGTAAAATAAAGCAGGACTTTTGCAATTTCCTGGGGAAAGGAAGCCAATTTTACAATTAGACCAATTTTGTTAGAATAATTCAGCCAATAATCTATTATTGGAATCAGGCCTTCTCTCGGCATCATCCAGTGACAGCCCATAGATATCCAAATCATTCAAAAAGTGAGGGATGGAGATAGAACCTTTCTTAGCCAGAGTTCTCCGACGACGACGAATTTCCTAGCGACGGTGATGACTTGTGTAAAAGCCCTGAAAATAATTTCAGTCCACAAAAAAAAAAGCCCTGAAAATACTAAAATAACTAAGTAATTTTCTATTAATATTTAATTTAATTGTTGCAAATTCCTAACAATTTTCTGGCAGCTAAGCTCTTCATCCTCTTCCTTCCTCGTTTCTACAAGATGCTCGGTGTGTGGGGTAAGCTCGAACCCCTCTCCTTCTTTACTGTTTGTGGATTAAGTGTGTAGCATTGTTTTTCCCCTCTCTTTTTTTTTTTTTTTGCCCATCGGTTCATCGGAGTTTTGCCCCGACTACATCTGAATTCGACCCGCGTCGCGCACCTGGCTATGGTGGGAGAGTCTCTCAATAGGAATTTTCTGCATACACAAGGCTTGAACCCGAGACCTTACTTAAACGGAACCAAGTCGCTTATCACTTGGACCAACTTCTATTAGTTTCCCCCCCCCCCCTCTTTTTAATGGTGCAGTGATATATGTGTGAGAGATCAAGGCGTTTCTCTTTCCCCTGTAACTGACCATTTGAGACAAGAATGAAATTGGGTTTTCTTTTTAAAGTGCATGTGGGGTGCTTGTTAAATTGTCAAGAAGAGGAATTAAAGTAAGTTTAAGTGAATAACTAGCTATAATTAAAGGATCATAGACCAAGTTATGGATTTAAGAAACCAATTTGTTTCTTGATGAGTGATGATTGGTAAATTATATATGTGTATGGTGCTGGCTATTTTCCTTCTGTTTTTCAGACCAACAGAGAACTTAAAAGTAGGGAAATAAATCTGGTTAACAAAGATGATGATTGAAATGCCTTGTGAAGCTTGCTTATAATGTTTGATTTTGGTTAGAAGGAGGCTCATGTGTTATGAAACTCATCTTGAATGTTAGATAGTACATTAAATGTGCTCGTTCAAATGCCATTAAAAGAGAACAAACCGGTACAATTTGTTGGATCCGGCTTGGTCCTTTTTTTTCCATCCTTTTCCATCATTTTCTTAATCTGGGTCGTTAGATTAAGATCTTAATAGTCCAGATTTAATATATAATAATAATAATAATAATAATAATATTTTTATAATAAAGAAAAAAAAATTGGACTGTTGAGATCTTAATCCAACGACCCAGATTGAGAAAAGGATGAAAAAGAAAAAGACTAAAGCCGGATCCCAATTTGTAGCTAATTGATAGAAGTTCCATTATTGTTTAAACCCTATTTTGCATCTTTTTTCATGTTATTATATTTTTTTTGGTCGAAATTTTTTATGTTATTATATAAAGAGTAGAATTAGTCCTTGAATATGTATAAAAAAAAAAAGAATTAGTCCTTGAATTTACTATTTACTAATCCTATTAGTTAAGATTGATATTATTGGTAATGAAATTGAGTGTGCCTAATTGAAATAGCTCGGAAAAAGAATCAATGCTTTAGATGGATGATTATAACGTTAAGAGATGTTATAGAAATATTTTAGAAAAAAAAAAAACAGAGAGAGGGAGGAAGAGACAATATCACTTGTCTATTAATATTGAATTTTAATGAAATAAATGGTGTTGAGAGGGAACTGGATGAGAATAAAATTAAATAGGATAAAACCTATTTATTAAAGAGAAAATTTTGCTGGACGAGGAAAAGATTTGATATTTAATTTGATTGTTAATAATTAAAGAAAATATATGTGTTGTTCCTATTAAACTCTCATATATTTGTGCGTGCGGGTGCGTGTGCTGTCTTTAAGAGGAATTTGAGAATTTGTTTATGGAAAGTTTATAAAAAATTTATTTGTATATTTTTCCCAAGCAAACCTTCATAAATTGGAAGAAATAGTTTTTTTCTACAAGATTATGAACACTTTTATTAGAGGAACTAAACACAGAGCACCGGATTTGTTACTTACCCTTGTGAAGTGTGTGTCCACGTCTGTTATTCATAACTTTTTAGCTGTGCCTGTTATTCGTAGCCTTTAGGTTATGCCTGTTATTTGTCGCTTTTGAGCTATGCCTGTTATTCATGGCCTTCATGCTGCCCTAGTTATTCACTTATTCGTGATATTTGTATTGCGCCTGTTATTTGTGGCCTTCGAGCTACACCCGTTATTCGTTTTGTGTTGGTTCCTCTAGTGAAACAGGTTTTCAGGAAAAGGAAATGTTTTCATTATTTATTAATGAAAATAAATTACTTTATTGAATTTTTGTTTATATCAAACTTGTGATTATTTTCTTAAATTAATTTTTTTTCTAAATACAAGCATATGATTATGCTAAATTTGAAAACTAGTTTTTATACATATTTCAATGATAACTTTTATCTCCTATATAGTATGAAATTTTATAAACCAGTATACATCCGTACAAATTTATGTATCAAGGTATTTGTATTTTAGATAGCAAAAATAAGCCTATTGCTTCATGTGAATTGTAGACCGGATCATGTATCAGATGGTTGTATTAATTGATATTGTAAAGTTGATTTCAAGATGAATTTGAATTATTCGCTTTTTGTAGAGAAAAGTGGTTCCAAAATCTTGTAGACATTATGTTTATTCCCTTACTGTGTGTGTATATATATATTGAGAAAAAGTCTTAACATTCCTTAGGAATTGGTTGTTTGATTGTTGCAAATTTGATTGTTGCAAATTTGCTTGGAAAGTCCAACATTGAAAGAGATATTTGATCAATATTTACATAAAGGTTTATAATATCATTTGATACTATATTAATGAAGTATATATTGTAAGTAGAGAATAGTAAATTAAATATGCTTACGAAGTAAGATCACTTTTACTTTGTGCTGGTCATGCTTTACTATGTTTGGGGCGTTACAACTTGTTAATATATGGTATATCATTTTCATGCAATGAATTTGTGCAATAGATGGTAAAATCAATTTGCATGTGTCAAAGATAAAACATTTCAACAAATCTACCTGAATCAGATCGAATTCTTTTTGCTTTGGATGGCTCTAGCTTGTTTACCAATAAAACGAAGAAAAAAAATAGAAAAGAAATCCTAAAACTAATAAGGAAAACTAGAGATGAATCATCTCATAAGGAACTGAAGTTCCTAATTTTGTAGTGGTTTAGGGTGATGACTCAATACTTGTCTGGGATAGCTTATTTTTTACTTATAAGTGCTTATAATTCGTGATTTACGGTATACGAAGTAAGTATATGAGAGAAACTTTATCCCAACTTACGTAATGAGTGCTTATTTCCTAGAAATAATTTATTCTAAACACTCACTATGAATGTTTGAGCTCTGATATCAATTTGAAGGGCAGAGCTTTGATACTAAATTGAAGGTTTTGAATAAAACTCTCAAAAGAAAATAAGAAGAAAGCGTATAGATTAAAAATTACCCTGCTTTGTCCAAAACAATTTATAAGAGACACGCGCATAAACAATTTATAGGAGAGATGGTCTTCTTCAAGATGCATCAAAAGAATGGTTTGTTGTTCTTGGAATATATAGGCAAATTGCTGTTTTTAAATATTTTCAAAGTAAGGTCGGTTCTATCTAGAAAGAGAAAAGGGTTTAGCTGCTCCATTTCTTGTCAAATGGAGAATTGTGAATCTGCTCGATAAAAAGAACAGTTTGTTGTTCTTGGAATATATAGGTAAATGGCAGTTTTTAAATCTTTTCAAAGCAAGGGCAGTTTTATTTAGCAAGAGAAAAGTGTTTAGTTGCTTCATTTCTTTTCAAATGGAGAATTGTGAATCTACCTGATACAATTTTGGATGATGTCCGCCATGCGAGAGGAAGAAGACAGTGCTATGGAGTCTTATGGGTTGAGTTGGGATTTGTTAAGCCTCCTGAGTATTGCTGAATTTTTTCTTAATAAATCAATCATTTGATTTAAATGGGGTAACTAAATGGAGAATGCTCAAACGTTGTCGTTTGGAACCTCCAAATCTAATGATATCCAGATTCATGGACTTATCATATATTTAATTGTTTTATTTAATTACAATAACTTAACGGATGTACTATTATTTTAGCAAAAAATAAAGAATATGAAGGTTTGAGCTCTGATATCAATTTGAAGGATAGAGCTTTGATACTAATTTAAAGGATTGAGCTATGATACTAATTTCAAGGAAGGTTTGAGCTCTGATATCAATTTGAAGAACAAAGCTCTGATACTAATTTGAAGGAAGATTTGAGCTCTAATATCAATTTGAAGGACGAATCTCTAATGCTAATTTGAAGGTTTTAAAATAAAACTCTCAAAGGAAAATAAGAAGAAAATGTACAAATTAAAAATTTGATAGAGACATAATTCATCACCTTATGTGAGACCTGTTCTGTCCAAAATAATTTATAGGAGAAACGCGCATAAACAATTTAAAGGACAGACGGTTTTCTTCAAGATGCATCAAAAGAATGGTTTGTCATTCTTGGAATATATAGAAAAATTGCTATTTTTAAATCTTTTCAAAGCAAGGTTGGTTATATCTAGAAAGAGAAAAGGGTTTAGCTGCTCCATTTGATGAGACCAAGTCTTATCATTTGGAGAATTGTGAATCTACTTGATAAAAGTTTGGATGACATCCGCCATATGAGAGGATGAAGACAATGCTATGGAGTCTTATGGGTTGAGTTGGGATATGTTAAGCCTTATGAGTGTTGCTATTTTTTTTAGTAAATCATTTGTTTGAGTTAAATGGGGTAACTAAATGGAGCAGGCTCAAACACTATCTTTTGTAACCTCCAAATCTAATGGTATTTAAATTCATGAACTTGTCATATATTTAATTTTTTTAATTAATGACAGTAACTTAACAAATGTACTATTATTTTAGCGAAAAAGAAAGAATAAAAAAACAATAGAAACCTATTTGGTTCAACCTCATTGTATGCCTGCAATGATAATTATGATTGCACTATCGAAAGAATAGTATTTGGTTGCTCTTTAGCATGGTAATAGGGTTTACCATGGTAATAATGATTACAAAAAAATTGGTATTCCCCATTCAAACCTCTCCCTATGAATACTCATTACCACCCCATTATATGGTTGAAAAAGTCGAATTTACCCTTTAATCTCATTTGTCTTTGTTTCACTTGTCTCATGTCACCTACCATGCCATGCCATAATCGCCACCTCTAATACCTCCTCCTCTCCCATCCCCGTCGTCACCACCTCAATTGTTGCCACTGCTATTGCCATGACAACTTCCACTACCGCTACTACCATTACCCTCACTTGCACTGCTGTTGTTGTCACCATCATCAATCGCCGCCGCCACCTCCTCCTCCTTCATCAACGCCATTGCCATCCCCCGCCGCCATAATAGTTGCTGCTACAGCCACTACTTCCTCCTTCACCGCCATGACCTCCTCTTCTACCATTATCGCTTTCACACCTGCCGTTGCCACCACCGCCACACCATACTTACTGTCGCCTCAACCACTACAACCATCGCTATCAGACAATCCTCAGTGAGGTAGCATGACAGTTATGATAAAGCAGTGTGATGGCTCTTAACTATATTTTCTACAAAGATTATATTGAGAGTAAACTAGACTTTGTGTGATATTGTAATTTTAAATAATTATTTAAAAAATAACTCATTGTACCTTACTTAAAAATCAAACCAAATACTAGCTCTGTAATTAATATCATTTTTGCACTGCAATTCAAAGTGTAATAATGTAACCCCTGCCTTATAAACAGTAATTATGATTCGAAGATGCGTAATTAAAAGGACTAGAGACCAGCGGATAATAAAATTTCATTTTCGCTCCCCTCCTTGAGATGGGACTTTCATAAATTTGTTTCTCAATTTATATCACTTGGTCTCAGAATCACATCCCTAATATAATTCTCCAGTGCAGTTAAGCTACATTCATATATATCAGAGTATATAGCAAAAATCCCGGCAACCCCCGAGTTTCATATATAGACTAAGAGTCCGTTTGGTTCAACCCCATTGCATGCCTGCAATGGTAATCATGATTGCATTATTAAGAGAAGAGTGTTTGGTTGCTCTTTAGCATGGTAATAGGGTTTACCATGGTAATGATGGTTACCAAAAAATTGGTAATCCTCATTCATATCTCTCCTTCTATGAATCCTTATTACTATCCCATTGTATGGTTAAAAAAGTTCAATTTACCCTTTAATTTCCCATGTCTTTGTTTCACTTATCTCGTTTCACTTATCTCATTTCACTTGTCACATTACGCCACAACTGTCATCGCCACAACCTCCTCCTCCTCCTCCTCCGCCACCGCCATCACCTCCACCTGCCACCGTCGCCGCCTCCTCCACCCCGACTGCCGCCTATCACAGCCAACACCACCTCCTCCGCCGTCGCCCGCCTACTGCCCACCACCACCACCACATCTCCTCCCCCACCGCTAGCTACCACCGCCTCCTCTTCCTTAGCCGCCACCCGCCCACTGCCCACGCCACCACTACATCTCCTCTGTCGTCGCCGCCACTGTCACCTCCGCCTCCTTCTCTTTAGCCGCCACTTGCCCACAACCCACGTCACCGCCACATCGCAGCCGTTGCCTCCTCCTCCGCCGCCACCACTTGCCCACCGCTGCTACCACCACCTCCGCCCACCGCCGCTGCGACGACCTCCTCCTCCTCCTCCACTCTAGCCCCCACCACCGGCCCACCGCCACCCCCATCATTGCCGCCACCACTACCTCCTTCTCCTTCATCCCCACCACCGCCGGCTCTTAACTATTTTTTCTATAAAGATTATATTAAGGGTAAAATAAACTTTGTCCAATATATTAATTTTAAATAATTGTTAAAATATTAACTCATTGCACTTTACTTAAAAATCAAACCAAACACTACCCCTGTAATTAATATTACATTACATCGCATTGCACTGCATTGTAGGGTATAATGGGATTGAACCAAACGGGCGCTAAGGGTTTATGCAATTCCCATTTAGGGGATTACATAACCAATTCCAAAATAATATCTCATATATATACAGTAATCCCAAATCAAAATTGATAACCAACAACCAAATTCAAATATCCCTAAGGAATCCTAGCCGCTTCTGGTTGTCTCATTTCCCTTGGAGTCACTTGCTCTGTCTGAAGGTTAGTCAAATGGAAAGAATGAAATTCAAGAGAATCCCATTAGCAACAAATCACTCATACAATATATAAGCACAAAGTATGTAAGAAAATCACAAACAGCAGCAGCATCAGCACAAACGACAGCACTTACGGCTGTATACACAATGCGACAGCTCACGCTGTAAAATGATAGCTTGCGCTATATAACGACAGCTTACACAGTATAATGACAGCTTTCGCTATATAATGATAGCTATCACCAGCTGTAAGAACAGTAGCATCACAAATCATCACATAACATGATCAACATACATACAATGCATTTACACATAGTATAAGAGAAGAGTCACTACCTAGTTCTTTCTGAGCGTGCTCAGGCACGGTTCATTCACAATCAGGGAAAATGTCAAATCCTATAAACCAAAATCAAGAACAAAGGATTAATTCTCTTCTCCAATTTCTTACTTTAACAACACTTAAAGTTGGTTATCATTTGGAACCATTGGGTGGCGCTACTAGAAGCTTAGACCCATGCCTAAAGGATTAAGAAAAGCTTACTCTAAGACCATTTTCAAAAGTTTAAAATGCCAATTTTGAATGGTTGGCCATGGCTAGCCTCCCTTGGGCTGCGACCAACAGATGGTCAGAAAGATCTGGGCCTCGATCAGCACCTTTGGGCCGTGACCAAAATCAGGTCAGAAACTTTTGGGTTGCGGCCAGCCTCCTTGGGCCACGGCCAAAAGCAGGTTAGAAAGTTTTGGGCTGCGGCTAGCAGATGGTTATAAGGTTTTGGGTCTTGGCCAGTCTTTTGGGCCGCGACCAACCAATGACCTGACTCCTAGCTATTTTTCAAACGTCCATATCTTTATACACAAAACTCAAAATAACACAAACTTTATATGAATGGAAAGTTTGCAATGTGAACTTTAAATATGGGAAGTTTCATAACATTTAGACACCATTTGCTATATCAAAATATCATGCAAAGTTGGGTTCCTGTACTGCATTTTAGACTTAGCAAAATTCCAGATTTTACAGATTTCATACATTGACTTCCAATGGTTCCCAAACTCCAGTCAAACACTATTTCCACACAAAATTTCGCAAGGAATCCATTGGAGCCATCAAAACAACTAAATTCAACTCCCCTTGACATGTTACACAATAGCCACATATGTCACACAATCACACAATTCAAAACTCAACATTGCAATCCTTTCCATTCTAAAATTCCAAATCAATTTCAATGGCACATAGACACAACTTGACACCAATTCCACCACAATACACTAACCAATTCATACATTTCCAAATTCACATGGAAATCAGGGCAAAAATCAAAAATCTCAAAACTTAACCAATGGTCATACTAGTTAGGGGTGTTCGGGATCGGGATCGGGATCGGGAAATGCCATTCCCGATCCCGATCCCGAGAAGAGTTCGGGAATGATTTTCATTCCCGATCCCGAAAATTTCCCGATCCCGAAAATCGGGAAATTTCGGGATCGGGATCGGGAAATTCCCGATCCCGGATTTTCTTTTTTTTTAAAAAAAAAATCTCTATATTAAATTTTTTGTTGTGTTTCCTTTAGTCTAGTATAAATATATAATTTGTTTAATATTATATTGTATCAAATAAGTCTAATATAAATATATAATTAGTCCAATACATGCTTAAAGTTGTCGATTCAGTTGTAAAAAGAATAAAAACAAGAACAAAAAATTAGAACTATTTAATAAATAATAAATTAAATTAACTAAATAAACTAAAAGAATAGATATTATCTTAAGGGTGTTAAGGATTTTCACATTTTATTTTACATTTAGTCTTATTTTCTTAAATATTTTAAAAAATATATATGTGTATAGATATATTTTCGGGATCGGGAAAAAGTCGGGATCGGGAAATCCCATTCCCGATCCCGATCCCGATCCCGAATTTTTCCCGATCCCGAAATCACATTCCCGATCCCGAAATTTTCGGGACGGGAAAATCCCGTCCCGATTTACTCGGGATCGGGACGGGAAGGTCGGGACGGGAAATTGATGAACACCCCTAATACTAGTTAGATCAAAATGTACTAAATTCTTACATCTTTCTCTTCCCAAAGTGAATCCCTTGATTCTTCAACTTTCAAATTTTCTCAACCACCAAAACACTACCTTTCAAAAATATGAAACCATAGAGGTGAAGGTCTCATCACGATGAACAAGTTTAATGAAAAAGATTTGACCATACAAGGCCATTTACAAGACCAAATACTTACCTTTTACTTTCTCTTTCTTGCTTGATCTCAACAAAAATGGAGGTTAGATGAGAGAGAAATGAGATGGTGAAGATGATGAAGATTGAAGCAGATTTTTAGGGCTCCAAATGGCCTTTAGGCCAACTTAGAGAGAGAGGAGAGAGGGAAGATGGTTTGACAATTTGACCAAATCCCATAGATCACACTTTGACACTTGTCACCTTCTTGTTTCACCTTTGTTTCTCCTTCCATGATCACACATAGGCACATACACACACAATTCCACCCTATGAATCACTTGATCCAAACCATTGGTTCTCAAATTACCAATGAGTTTCCTTTTCGGTAACTGACTAATTGGTCGGTAACTTTCCTTTTTCCCATTTTGCCCCTGATTATGGCAATTCCACTCAAATCACCACTAAACGCATTTTTATCTTTATTTCACTCAATCATGCGCCCCTACCATTAAGGTTCATTTTAAGCTTTGTCACACAATTATGATCAATTGCAAGGTTTAGGCATTGATTGTATCACATCCAAATCGAAATTCACATCATATTCTTCAAAAGTGTTTAATTAACAATAATTACATCACTTTTGAAGTCATTAGCCCTTAATCCCATTTTGGGTCATTACAAAGGATATCAAATCAAACGGGCCTTAAGAATTTTGCTAACCTTGATTTTGATTTTCTTGAGTAATTCATAGCCGGTCATGCCAAGCATGCCAGAGTCAATCAAAATCGTCGGCAAGGAGACTTTTGGTCATTGAGTCAAAGGTATTGAAATTTGCAAAGCTCTGTTTTTTGCCTGAATGTATAATTTTCCATTAACAAGGAAAAATAAATACTCCCTTTGGTTACAAAAATTACACAGTTCAAAAATGTTAGTTAAAAACAATAAATGTGTAACTTTTATATCTTTCTTTCAATTATACCCTTGTTTAGTTGTTTAGAAAGAATGTGTATGAGAGATAATGGGTGGCATATATTTAATGAGAGTAAAAATGAAAAAATTAGTTTAAAATTTCAAACAAAGTGGATTTGTTGTTACTCCTTATATAATGGATTTGTTGTTGTTTCTTATAAAAAGGAGTGAGAGAGTAACATGAAACAAGGTTCAAAGCAAGAGTCCAAACTGGAAACTAAATAAAAGAAATGACGTAAAGCTTAGGCCAAATAGAGTATTAACCAATCTGTATCAAATAAGACTAAATGCTTGTTTGGGATCATGTTTGTGACCCCAAAAGTGCTTATTCACGTAAACTGAAACAAAACTCATTTCACATATTTACATTATATGTCGTAAATCATGATTGAAAAGCTATTTTTGAAGGCTTTGATCGCTATTTCAAACAAGCATTAAGTGGAGTAAAATTACAGGACGTTCATAGGGTTTTAAATCTGAGCAATAGGTAATACTGTTGCGTTGCTGTATCAAATAAGACTGACTGCTAACCTTTTTGTCAAATTGCAATGACTGTTGTAAGTGAATCTTCCTCTATGTCTTCCAAGAGTGTATAGAACAATAAAGGTGATATTTTTGTTCCAACTTCTTGGAGTGGGTAAAATTAGGTATTAGAACCCCACTTAGGTGTGGCTAATCAATTTATTTTATCTAACACAGTAGCTCCTAAGGAACCAAAGTTAAAAATTGTTCTGGGTTTAAGGTGATAAATCTAATATAGACAGAATTCATCATATCCAGAACTCAAAATGTTTACCCGTGTAAACAATTTATAGACAAGTCTGCCTTCTTAAAGATGCATCAAAGAGCATCAAGAATTGCTTTCCGTTCCGAGAATATACAGGCATAACTATTCCTAATGCCTCATTGGGTATCATGGAAGGGTTTTTTTATAGAAGTGGAAGTGAAAATGGAAGTGGAAATAGAAGTGGAATTATGTTTTAAAGTATGTTTGGTATGTCGATGGAAGTGGAATATAATTTTTAATTAACTTATTAATTTTAAATCTGAAATGACCAATACACCCTTGTATTAAAAACCCAGCCAACACCCAAAACAGCCACAGCCACAGTAATAATCATCCATTGGGCTTCTTGAATTCAACAACATTTGTTTATCCCCTTCTGTAAAAAATTACTTTTGTTCCAAATTGACCCAATGAAGTTATATTGTTGAATCTACAAGACTGTACTGTAGAATTCTCACCTAGAAGCCCTAAAATAGTTGCTGCAAGGAAGGAGGGAGGACATCGATGGTGGTTGCTAGTACGATAGTTGCAAGTACTAGCTGGACTAAAGAATGCGACTGAATCTGAAGAGGGAGAAAGAGAATACAAAGAAGGCTGCCGTCCTCTGTCGGAGCACCGTCATCCTCACACCGGCATCCATCACGCAAGCTTCACTGTCGATGGAGGTGGATGGCAACTCTATCGGTAGTAGGGTTAAAATGTAAAGGGCAAACTTGTCAATAAATTATAAAATGAAGGGTATAATGGTATGAAAAATTCACTTCTAATGGAACTCATCCACTTCTATGGGTCAGAAGGTGGAAGTGAGTTTCAACCTTTTTGGTAGAATTGACTTTCACAGAGAAGTGGGTACTAACCCACCAAACACCCAAAATAGTAGGTTCCACTTCTACTTCCAATTCTCTGGCTCTAATTGCTTTATACCAAACGAGGCATAAGTCTTTTTAAAGGAATATCAGTTTTATCTAGAAAAAATTAAGAGGCTTTCACCTCATCAGGTCAATGGGTTCGCTTAAGAACACCGCTAAGAATATTGTGTGACATGGCTTATGTTTTCTCTGAAGTATACATTGAAATGGTAAATTTGTTACCATCATGGACTAGGTTGGATTCGGCCCAAGCAATCCTCCTTATTAGGCTTTGACCCATTAAATGATGAATGCCCTGATACTCCTCGACCTTTGAAGATTTAAAAGTCAGAACAGAAAATAACTATTGGCGAAGTCTTGTGTGATCATGCTCTTCGGGTTAGGGAATTTTTTCTTCAACGGAAATTATGAATATTTTATTTAAATAGTAGTGAAAATTGAATTAAATGAATGCAAAGCATTTAAATTGAATAAGTTGGTATTGAATTAAATAATGGAAATATGGTGGCTAATTGCTTATACGGTTATCAACTGTATGTTATTTATCAGTATCAACTAAACTTAGCTTCGGGCAAAAATCAACCAACTTAGCTAAGATTTAAATTTCAATTCTTTAAGTTTCATTAATTGACGAATCAAATAATTCAGAGTAGTTAAGTTATAAAATGAATATTAGTCCTTTTATTCAGGTAAAAAAAAATATTAGTCCTTTTACTCGGCCTGAGTGAAGTCTGCTACGTTACCATCCTGGACTCTCTCCTCCACGAGACAACCAAAAAAGGCCAAATACATTATTAAAAATAGTTTATAGAAAGAAAATTAATCAATATGTCTCTATAATCTTACCTAATTTTAATTAGATTTTTGTAGTTTTTTATCATGTACTATAGTTTCACCTAATTTTTGTAGTTTCTTGTGACTCATAAATAATTATAATAGTTCAAAAAAATTAAGTTTTGAAGGAAAACATAGAGGAGAGGAGAGATTTACGTACCGGGGCGGATCCATGTTCGGATCCGAGTTAAAGCTTCAATCAATGTTTTAAAAGCCGGACTGAAGATTGAGCCAGAGAGGTCAGCGGTCATGGTTCAAACGGTCGGATGAGTTGGACCGTTTGATCGGACCGTAGATGTAATATTTAAATAAAAATAATAATATGATATATATAATAATATATAAATAAGAAAATAAAATACCAAATTTTGTTAGATAATTTGAGAAAATAATTAATTATCTTAATTTCATGATTTCATATGCAATTCAACGTATCATAATTAGGTAGCAAACATAATAATAATATAATTGTAATACCCCCAAATTTGGAATTTGAGGCTTGGGAATAAGCCTAAATTAAGTGGACTGCTAAAACCCAACTTAGGAGGAGTCCAAATTTATCCCCTAATGATTCTTATATCTTTGGGGTATTAAGAAAGTAAAATGATGAACTTTGGAAAATATAATTATGTTTTCGGTGAAATCACCTATGAGGTAGTGAGCATGTCATGTGATTTTGATTAATCAAATTATGAGCACAAATTATCAAATTTTACAGGATGAAATTAGACATCTTAAGCTTTAATTTGATAGGTCATATGACTCAATTAGAGCTATATACAAAAAGATATGAATTTTTGAAATTAGCCCAGAAAAACTGGAAATTTTCTGGAACAGTATGCAAAGATTGAAATTCTGGGAATTTTGTGATTCCAGTTAGCAAAATTCTATATTTTTCCTTGAAACTAGACTCAATAAGGATTCTATAGGATTTGGAACCACTTCAATTTAATTTTTCTAGAATTAGTTATGATTTTTCAAAGTTTGGGCAGAAATCTGCCAGAATTTTGTAAAAATCCGAAAATTGGGAAAATTAATTAATTAAATTGGATATATTATTATAATCGTCCTCCTCCTTCTTCAGCCCCATTTCTAACATGAACAAGCTGAAACTAGTGAGAGAAAGTTGAGAGAGTTTAGAGAGAGAAGGAGAGGAAAAAGCTTGTAAAGGTAAGTGATTTCTTCGGTAAATCGGTTCCTAATGCGTATAACTCCGTTCCTAAACTTCCTTTGCATATAATTTAAGGTTTGGAAGCTCATATTTTGGTGTTTCAATGGTTAGGGTTCAGCCATCTTGAGAAAAGCTAGTAGGAGCTTGAGGTAACTTCCAAACTCTTGTGTATTGACTATTCTAGCTGCTGTAGACAATTTAATCAGTGAAATTTCGCCGGATTGTCTTTGGTTCTAAAAATGGGAAATGGGTTTGTGGGGCTGTTATGCTGCCAAAATTGGTACTAAATGGTAGTTGTAACCTAATGGAATAGTCAATAAAGTGGTTAGGAGTGAAAGGAACACGTTTACGGAGCCGAAATCGCAAAACCCCGATTTTCCCTAGAAAACCCATTTATTTTGGCCATGGCTATAAATGGGCCTTAGAGTTAGATTTTCAATGATTTGATGGTTCCATTGAGTTCAGGAGAGAAAATTAGGTGGGGTTACAGTTGATCACTTTTTCGGAAAAGGCCGAAAAAACATAATTATAAAAACGTCCCTGAAACACTGAAATAAGGGCTGCCAAGGGCAATTTCATCTTTTGGTAGTGAATCTGGTAATACCGAGTCTGAAAATGGATTCCTTGGGTGAAAATATGTCAGGATAGCCCATGTCAAAATTTTCGGGAAAAGTACAGCCGGACTGAGTATGGTAGGGCCAGGCCGGGTCCCAGGGGCATTTTAGTAAATTTTCACAATAGACTCATATAACCCCAGAAACACTATAGAAGTGTCTGAACGGTACCTTTGGCATTGTAGGACCAAATATGGGGCCCGAGCTGTTGGCACGCGTTACGAGGCACACGTTTCGAGGCGGAAAAAGGTTAAGGTAGGGAACTTACCTCTCCTGCATGTATATGATATTTGTGTTAGTGTGTTGATTCATGTTATTGTTTTGCTTGATTATGTGAAACATGTATGAATAATTTGAAGCTATGTTTCAATTTATACTATGGCCATAAGTATATTGTTCGAAGCATTGAACTTACAGATTTGTCATTGTATGAGCATGAGTTATGTGATGCAAGCATGTCATGCATTAAACATTTATCATACATGCATATTGGTATTATTTTCCTACTGAGATTCTCTCAAATCTCACCCTTCCCTACCAACAATTTAGCCGGAGAAGACAGGATATGCTAAGAACAACAAAGAGAATCGTACGAGGGTATTGCAGTGTGGAATGAAGACGAGAAGGTGTCTCTGTTTCACTGGGATAGGTTTAGACACCCTAATAGCCTTATGTGGCTACCTTAATCGTAAGTATCATGCACGAACCCTTATGGGGAATTTATGTAATCATGCACTTATTATCGGTATATTCATGTTATTCTTGTGTTGCCCACCGAACCGCATATCATTTTCCACGAATACTCTAGTAAAGGTGAAGTTAAGATATGGGCGTGACAATAATTATGTAAACAAATAAAGCCATATTACATTCTTTTAGACTTTCTCAGATATGAGATTATAAGTTCAACAGATACTAGTGTGCCTTACAACAAAAAAGAATGAGATTATTATAAAAACTGAAAATACACACAGAGAAAGATTAAATTTCCTATATTTAGAGTTATTTTTTTTAGCAAAATTTCAACTAATTTGATTTTTTTTTTTTCAAATTACTACTAAATTTTTTTTAAAAGAAAAATTATTTTAAAAAAAAAAAGCAAATACACGATGGCCGAGGAGCAAGTCACGTCTACTTGGGAAGAAGAAATGATATGACATTCAAACTTTCAATTCTTTTACCCATGAGTACTACTTGGTGCATTATTTTATTCATTGGCCTCTAGATAGTAATATCTTCCATCTTCTAGATCTAGGCCCTCTTTCTCACACCGACGCTCACCTTCTCCTCTTCTCAGTCCAACGTCTCCATTCCGTTGGGAAGCACTTTCTTCTTATTTTTTTCCTACAAAATACTTATCATTAAAATAAAGCAAGGGATAACATCAGTCCGGTAAGCACTTTGAATCTAACAATTTCTTCATTCATTGTTCTCTTACTTTAGCTCTGTCTTCGTCTTCCTTCTCCATTTTTTCTGTTAAACTTTGAGCTGTTTGGCTATTGCAAATCTGCTCTGATTCACGGGTAAATAGTGGATCCTAGCTCAAAAGCCAGCTTGAAACGGATTAAGAAGGCTGAACACATCAAAACATACCGATAGACTTTCCGGTCGAAGGTCCAGCCAACCGGACCGTCCGGTCCGGTCCGGTTTTTCAAACATTGGCTTTAATGCTCCATAACTCGATCATAATAATAATGTTCATGTAATAATTAGACTGTTAAAGCCTAAATAGGATTGGCATAGCAAATCACCAAAGCAAGAAGATGGTAGGAGAGAAGAGAGATTGCCAGATAGCTCAATAGCAGGGATGATGTTCAACTAAGGGAGACACATCTTATTTATAGAGGTTTAAGGAGACCACTAATTAAGAAATTATGTACACTTCTACTTGCCTTCTAAGTAATCATAAGGAAATTAATTCTTGATTAATTTCCTAATATACAATTACTTTTTTCTCAATTAACAATTCCATAATTAATGCTGATTTGTTTCTTATTTGATAAGGTTGCTTGTTTCTTAATTAAATAGTCCAGCCCATCAAGAGTGGATATGGACCCATAATCCAACATCTCCTACTCGCACTTGATGGGCCTCCCATCGTGTGTCTGTTTCTCTTTCTTGTTTCATACTTGGTGTTTGCTGTGACCTTGTGGGTAAAACGTCTTCAAAATTTGGTGCTTATGATACTAGAGGTCCCTTAAATTGGATCAGCATCCAAGGACACCCTTTATATAGTTATGAGACATTTGTTCATTTCCTCAGATGCCCCAAACACTCCTATACACATTACTTATGGCATATTTAATCCCTCTTGAGTTAATATGTTGGTTAAACCAGATTGTCTTCCATGCGCATAATATCCGCACTTACAAGCTACACAGAGAACTAGTAAGGAGTCGACCACAGATACCAGCACAACCCATGTATCTAGGAGTAAATCTTTCTTTTTAATTAAACATAAATTCGTATTGACTTGGTCACCTTCCTGGTTTTCACTCATCTGACCAAATCATGTGTGATTATAGAGCTTCAGCTAAAATAGCTGTCACCAAACCAAGCTTTCATGATGCCACCTAAGTCTTAAGGGTATCATGGAAGGATTTTTCCTTCCTGAGACTCGCAGTGTAGTGAACCATGGATCTTTCACATACGTCCCGTGTTGCAATCTAACTCTCAAGCATATGCAGTATGCATTGATTGCTAAGGTGATCAATTTGTGGTGTACGTCGATTTCTTTTTTTCCCACCACTTTACAGACATTAGTTCCAAAATGTACTCAACATTTAAACTAGAACTTTCTTTTTCATAATCTCTTTTGCAATCTCATTTGTGAAAAAGAGTGTTTTTTGCTTGGCTACAGGTTTGTATTCATGCTTTGATTCATTTTCTATACATATATATATGGATCTCATCTCAATTTAACTGAGGTGATTCAAACACAAAGATCCTTCTTAACTATCTTACGGTGATAATTTGCTCGTCTTACCCTCCCATGCCCTCACAAAATGTGGGAAGACAGTTGTTCATGTGAGTGAACTAACCTTTTTTTATTTGTATGACATACAGAATTGAATACTTTACATATATTTATTCATAAAATACATACTATTTCTTTTACCTTTAGATAAAAGATGTTCAATACCATGTATTCTATTTGTGCCCCATGATCTTCAGTAAGGGGATCTGCCATCATTCTGTCAGCAAAGGTCATTGAACAATTGATTTCCTTTTCTAAAAGCATATCTCTCATAGAGATACATCAAATGTATGTTTCGCCTTGCAATGCTACTTAGGATCCATATCATAAGATGTTGTCATTTGGATCCTTCTAGCCACAATTCATTCCCAGTTACTCATGGGAACTTCTATAGCCATATGACTCCTTGAACGATGGCGTAACATGCTCTATGTTCTAATTTCATAGGTGACAGAAATACATTATCTATTTCTTTACTCCATTATCATTTTGTCAAGGTCTTATATTGGAGTATCCTTTCAAATGTGAGTTGTTGCCTTGACAACTCAATCCCTGGTTTCTTTCATAATCTTTTTCACAACGGGACTAAAAATAGCTTCCACGTCCGGCAAAATGTATTTGGTCTTATACACCAATATGTACAATCAAGTTACCAACCATATTCTTACTATGGGACCATATTCAACTTTTCTGTGTTGGATTCCTTATAGGACGTGTAACTTTTCTAGGATTGTGCCCTTGACTTCAAGGGTGTTTATGAGTTTGCATTTTGGCACACTGAGATATCTAAGGATCACACTTGTACATGTCTTAGGTGGTAAAGACTGTACTTTCCTTATGCCATCTCTATTTATCTTGTCATTCAAGATATGTTCTGTTCTACCCATGATTTTTCAACTCTGAATATAAGGATAACTCTAATCTTTTATTTATTTAACTCCCTTGATACTTGTTTCAGTTAAACATATGTAATTGACATAAACAGACAATTTCACAAAGAATCATCTCAAGACCGTTTGATACTCATGTAGTAGTGTTCTTCAATCTTGAAGTTAGTGAGACTTTCACTCTGTGAAACCTCAGATACTAATATTTGGATGATTGTTTCTATAAAACTCTCAAGCTGCTTCATATAGAGTTCATCTTCCAATTTCCAATTTGGAAATCGGTCTTTACATATTGCTCATGTAATTTCAAGCCTAAGCTTGCTGTTATAGTCAAAATTTGTCGTTCTGAGTTAAAGTGCACAACAAGCAAGAAGGTTTCTTGTTTACCAATGCCTTCTCGTTGTAGTACCCCATAGCCACTGAGTGTTTTAGGTTTGATATGTCCCTTATAAATTTGAGAACCTACTTGTTCCCAATTGCCTTTCAGCTAGGTGAAAAATTGCCTAAACATGTACTTTGCTAGTTTAAAAAAGAATTCATATCCTCTTGCATGACACTTTGCAATTCTTCTTAGCAGGTCCTTTTAGTGTCTTGCAGAAACTTATAGGTCATTATCACCTTCTAAATGACAAAGTGAGCACTTAATTTATTAAAGAATATATCCTCTTATCATCATATGCTAAATGACAATTTACTCCGAGGTTGATTTTATAGGATTCTCTTCCTATGTATGGGTAAGGTGATTTTCTTATAACTTACCTCTTACTACTTTCGTCTTGCATCTTTTTGTGAAAATGGTCTCAACCTTCCCACTCGAATTAGTGAGCAAATGAATACTTGTTTATTCCTTGCCATTGTTAATCTCATAAAGAGATTTAGTATAATCAATGCTCATTTCCTGCTAGGAAACATGGTTTCTATGAACGTTGTGTCTCTTGGTTCATTCTCAGTTATTAAGTCGTCATCATTTTCACTAATAAAGATGTATCTTTTTAAATTTACAGGTTGTCTCGTAAAGACACACCTTTTATTCCTTAGCCCCAATCTTCCATATTTGTAGGAAGAATTATGGATATAAGTTGCTAACCCTTATGGTTATAAGGTGCTTGGGCCTAGTTTAAGGTTTATCCATAACTCATAGGACATGGTTGTGATTGACTTGGAGAGTATTTGGTTAAGTATAAAGACAATATCTGTAAGTTTATCTACCAATATAGGACTGATAGTTTCACTTATGCTATTGTTTATTTAACCATGTCAAGGAGAGGTCTATCTCTCCATTTCAACAAGTCTATTGTGTTGAAGGGTTCTAGGTATTGATAGTTTCCTAACAATCCCTTTGGTATACATAAAGCGTCTTGAACCGATCACATGGGTGCTCTTAACCTTTGTTGGTTCAAAAAAGGTCTTATTCTTTTACTTTAACTGATTTCTGACTAGATTTAGCCATTATCTAATAGCTTCACACTTATCCAAGATCAAGTAAACATACTTAGCTCTGTGTTATGCCTTCACTTCTATTGGTCCACAAATGTCATAGTGCATTAATTATAGAAGATATCTGCTCTAGTCTAAAAAAGGTTTCCTTGTCTTCTTACCGACTAGACTAAGTTCTCAAATATTCACAAGGATATTCAACCTTTAGCACACATTACTAAACAAAATACTCTTTTGCTAATTTGATCATTCTTGGATCAATGTGTACTTGTGGCAAGAAAATTGAATTGCTATTTTCAAGAGAAAATTTAAACATCAAATCCAACATAAGATTTAAGAGTCATAGTCCCATCGATCCTTAACTAAAGAGATAACAAAGATATGATTTTGTCAGTTACATAATGTATAAAGTGAATCAGGGTGGTTTATCTATACAGAGTTAAAGTGCAAGTTCCAATCATTTGATTCTTTCTCTTACTCTTCGTTCGACATGAAGCCATATACTTTTGTGAAACATCCATTACTCATGTGGTTTGTCTCTTCTATAACCCTTAAAGGATTATCAATGTAGCCATTCTTGACCTCCTTTAGATCCATTTTACCTCATAGGTTTCTTGCCCCTTGGGACTTATAAGCTTGAAGGATGAATCCTCCCACTCTTTAGCTAAGTTCATCTGGCTAATAGATCTCAGATCATTTAGTCTTTCATACTTAAGTTTAATGTAGCAAACCACATTTCCGAATGTCACAATATGCTTATGATGAGTAATATTTGCTTTTGCATAGTCCCACTCATTGAGAGATAAAGCTTACTCCCATTCACTGGGAGACATCTCGTCACAATATACACTTGTTGTTTGTTAGAAAAAACTTAGCATGTTTGTCTTAACTTCTTAGTTTGACATTTGCCTTAAGTGTTGCCAAAATGACATTTTAGCACTTAATACACTATGTTAAAACTTAACTTGGTTTTAACTTCATGGAAGAAAAAAACATCAATTCCATCTTCCAAAGCTATTCACACAGCCTGGATAGAGATATATTGCTCATATTAGCATGCCTTCATGAATCTAAGCAATCTTATTCTTTTTATAATGGGTAGCATAAGCTTTAAATTTTCCTTCGGGGTATTTTAGCCTCTGGATGTTGAAGGCTAGTTGGTATGATGTTTATGACATCTCATTCTTCTCAAATGCAAGAGATTTGAGAGTTTATAACTCCATATATATCTCTATTGATTTTGTCGTCATAAGCTCAATCAAAAGGACTTAGTCATAATTTGGTCACTTAGACATTATGGTATACAAATCATATTTATTTGTTCAAATAAAACATAGAATAATTAGATAATAAGTTCACTAATTTTGTGTTCAAGAGACAACTATGTTGACTGTAATGCCCCAACTTGGACTTAAAGGTTAATGACTTCAAAAGTGGATGTAATTATTGTTGAATTAACACTTTTGAAGAATATGATGTGAATTACGATCCGAATGTGTTCTGATCAGTGCCTAAACCCTATATCTAAGTTCAATTGTGGATTAATATATAAATTGAATTAAATAAAAGGGAGGGTGCATGGTAATGTGAAATGGAATGATAAAATGTGCTTAGTGGTAATTCAAGCGGAATTGCCATAATCAGGGGTAAAATGGAAAAACGTAAAGTTATCGACCGATTGGTCAGTTACCGAAGAGGGAAATCCTTGGTAATCTAAAGATCAATGGTTGAGATTTATTGTCAAGAGAGTAAAATCATGTGTGTGTGAACTCATATGTGCCATGGAAGGAGAAACAAGATCATGACAAGTGTCCACATGTGAGCCATAGATCAAGTCAATATTTCAAACACTCTTCCCTCTCTCCTCTCTCCCTCAAAGTCAGCTGGGAGCACTCATGGGAAGCCAAAGTTTTTGTTTCATTTTCTCTCTCACTCCAGCAGCTATTATCGCCCAAAACAAGGAGGAAAGAGAAAGAAAGAAGTGCAAGGTAGGTGCTCTATATGACTTTGTATACTCAACTTATCTACTTTAAAGTTGTTCATGGTGATTAGAGCTTCATTGCTATGACTTTATATTTTTGAAAGGTGTTTGAGATCTTGAAGGAGTTTGAAAGTTAAGAAATGAAGAAACCAACCTTGGGAAGAGGAAGAGGTAAGAAAGAGCTCTTTATTGGCATATTCATTGTGACCATTGATTAAGTTTTGACATTTATGAATTTTGCTCTGATTTTCATGTGATTTTGAAATGGATGAATTGCCTAGTGTATGGTGGTGGAATTGGTGGCCTATTGTGTCTTTATGTCAATAGAATTTATTTGGAACTTTGGAAAGGAAAATCGGTGTCATTGGTTAATCTATGGGAATGTGATGACAAAAAGTAAAACTTGTTGTTAGAATTTGATTTTGGATGTTTTGGGATTTCTATTGGGTTCCTTGGGTAAAATTATGTGGGGGTAGTATTGGACAGGAATTTTGGGACCCTTGGAAGCATATTGGTTAAGTTTGGAAAATCTTGTCATCTGCTGCATTTTGGCTTCTGATAAGCCTCACTCGAGTGCACTGGGGTATCACTCGAGTGCAGCATCTTGTCTTCCCTTTTCCTTCATATTTTGGTCGCACTTCCATGCTATATTACAAGGGTGCATTTTCTCACTTGCGAGTAATATGAGTTATCACTCGAGTGCATCATGTCTCACTTGAGTGAGCATGCATTTTGCACGTTGAGGTCGCGTCTCAGGGAAACACTCACGAACAAATTGTCAAGAGTATGTGCTAGCACTCACAAGTGTTGTGCTATCACTCAAGTGCCAGAGCTAGTGCTCGAGTATACTTCTCACTCTAGGGTTTCTGTTGCTCTTGGGTAGTCACTTCTTGTGCCTCACTCGATAGGACTCAGGTGAGTATGAGGCTATCATTCGAGTGTTGGGTTCAAAACTCGAGTGCTGTGATCATTTTCTATCTCAGTTTTTGGTCTCGGCCACGCAATCGCACGAGTAAGTCATCCTCACTCGAGTGCATCATCCATCACTTAAGTGCTTCAATTAAAAATCAGTGTTTTCACTTTCAAAAAAGCGATCTTTGGTGTAGTGTTTCCAACCTTTTAGGCATGTGTTTAGGCTTCTAGTAGCCACCTAAAGAGTTCAAATAATAACCAACTTTAAGTATTGTGAAAGTAAGAATTTGGAATAAGGATTAATCCGTCGCCCTTGATTTTGGTTTATAAGCTTTGATATTTGCCCTGATCGCAAGCAACTGGTGCCAGTGCACACCAGGAAAGAACAAGGTAGTGATGCTTTTCCTTATACTGTATGTGATATATTGTATGTTTGATTTATCATTATTTGTGAATTCTTCACCCGCGGCCCATCGGTGTTGACGGTAGGAGGACCGTGCCTTCGGGGCGGTGGAATACTGGGGATGAGACTATGCGGAAGCCGTAAGGCTATATGTGAAAGCCGAAAGGCTATTTGTGAAACCTTCACCTGCGGCCCATTGATGTTGACGATGGGAGGACCGTGCCTTTGGGGCGGTATAGATACGGGGGATGAGACTATGTGATTATGTGCATTTATGGCAGCTTGTATGCTGTGTTTCGTGCTATTATGCTGCTTGATGATATTATTGCATGCTTTATGATTATGTATAGTATGAGTGATCTATTACTATTGGGATTCTTTTGGATCTCATTCTTTCCTTTGACTAACCTTCAGACAAGGAAAGTGGCTTCAAAGAGAAGGAGACGACCAAAGGCAGATAGGACTCCTTAGGGAGATTTTAATTTTGGTTTTTGGTTATCCATTTTGGTATTGGGATTACTGTTCTTGTTTGGGTTGTAAATATTAAAAATAATTTTGTGTAATCCCCTACATGGGAATTTATAAACCCTTAGTTTATATATGAAACCCGAGGGTTACCGGGATTTTGTTGTGCACTCTGGTATATAAATGTGATTTAACTGCGCGGGTAATTATATATGAATTGTGAAATTTGAGACCAAGTTTAAAGGAGACTTTGAAAAAAATTTGTGAAAAACCCTACCGTAAGGATGGGATTGAAATAAGCCTTGTTTAACCATTGGTCTCTAATCCTTTTTAATTACATATTTTTGAATCACAATTACTGTTTAAAAGGCAAGGGGTTATATTGACTCTCATCCCACTCATGTTGTTTAGTTTACCACCTTTTTTAACCGTAGTCTTTATTAAATACATACTCCTTAGGATTTCTGGATAAGTTCCAAAAGCTCCCACTCAATCAAAGCAATTATAACAACATGATAATTACATAATATCATCTAAATAACAAAATGAATGTTCATCAAAGAAGAGAATATACTCAATTCAATTCTAAAAGCAAAAAATTTAACTATAAATTCAATGAAAAAGAACATTTATAAAAATTTACCTTATTTTGTTGTCTCTTAACTGGATTTCTCCTCCCATAGGCCCTTCTAACCATATAAACTCATGTAGCATTTTACTACAATGCTCAACTCCTCTTAGCCATGTTTACATCCACTCACTTGGATATATTTGCAACATACCTCCCACTAGTTGAGATGATTCATGCATCTTTTCCTATCTCTTCCTTTGTCACAACATTTGTGAAAAGGTTGACTTACAAGTCACTACTTTAACCCCAATTGATTCAATGTAGTTGGAAGCTTGGGAGAACTTATTATTAGTTAATAAGTTCAAGTTATTGCAGATTTTAGGTTTTATCTCCACGACTTTGAGTCAAGATTAGATAGAATCTTGTATTCAAAAACTCATTTAAATAACTTCCCATTAAAAGAATATTTTAACGTTAACTATAGTTGTAGCTGAAATCTTCTTAGTGGTTATAACAACTTAATCCAAACAAAAAAAAAGAATCAATATAGACTCAATTTGAACATTTTTAGGAATCTCCAAGTGTAGAACAACACCTTCTTGGCTCAAAATATATCCAAAATTGCTTCAAACATATGTAAATTGCATATCAAACTAAAACTCTCAAATTTAGAGGTTTTTAGAAACAAACCATGTCCCAATCGGATGTCTCACGCACTTACACACATCCCTAGAATGTGTTTGGATTGAAAATGCAGTGATGCCCACTCTCGAAAACACATGCGTGTAAGCCATACGCCACCTTACTGCCTCCGTCTACTGACATGCGTCGACTGCCCGTCTTCAACGCGCCATCCTTTTTCAGATGGTCTCGAGCACGTGGAGAAGGTGACCCCTAATGCTCCCACACGCCAAGTGGCGTCTCAATTTTTTTTAAAGGAAAAAAATATTGCTTTAAAAGATAAAAGAAGTCAGCAGTTAACGTTTGACAATTGACTAGTCAATCTGACCTGCTGACCTAGATGATGATGAGGCATGCATGTGTCCAGTTATGTGATGATGTGGCTAGACATATTGGCTAGTCAACTAATGACGTAGCCTAGTATTAACCAATGATGTGTCAACTCGCCGTGGCAATAGAACGATGACATGGTCTATGCTCATTGGGCCACGTTGCTTAGTTGACCTATGATGTGGCACACTGAATGCCATGTTATCATCTTCAACCTCTAACTGGGTCGTCTTGACCCAGTTGGAGCTCGAGCGGGTCATTACGATGTGCAAACTTTGGAAGGTCGTATCTTCATCGTTTGAGCTCAGTTTTTTGTGTTCTTAGTGTTGTTGGAATTGTCACAGAATATACTACAGATTCATGACTTTTACTTGATCTGAAAATGTCTTTTTCAAATATCAAATTATGAGTAAATATGCAGCGGCATTAACATGACCCGCCAATTTCTTTCCTTTGTATCTCCCTCGTCCAAACTCTATTTGATACGTTCTAAGTGTTGTTGGAATTGTCTCTTCAAGCTCTACACATACATGGCCTTAGCTTATGCAAAAGCTTTGGATTTAAAGAACCCAATTTTTGAGCTTCTTTGGCTGACGTTGACGGCACTCAGTAACATGATATGGATGTGTATTATTTATGTCTTATGAGCTCTTATGTTTTTTATTCTACCCAAGTTCCAAAAACTCAACTGTAATGATATCGAAGAAGTGAGGAAAAGAGGAGAGAAGAATAAAGTTGATATATAAGAGCTTTTAAACTCAAGAACCCAGTATTATATATTTAAACAAATTATAAACTCATGAACCTAGTATCACACATCCACATGTGAACTAGAGAGCATGCATGTATAAGTTTCAAGCAAAAGAAACCCAGAAGAAAAGAACCAAGATCCTTTGGCCAACATATATGCACATATCATGAATAGCAAAGTGAAGCGTAACATATATTCATATATGTGCATGTGGAAAACTTAACATGTTGAAGCCAATACTTATTATGGCATGAAACCAACAATTATATATTCACACATGCATCAACATATTAGAGGGAGAGAGATGAGAAAAGAAGCATGCAAATATATATAGATATACACATATATGCAGGCAATGCTTTCACATATATGAATATAAGAGAACGAAGAAAGAGGCAGAGGCATATGCAAGCCATACACACGCATCACGTGGATATAAAAGGTTCCAAAATATTTTTTTTAGTTTTGAACATGACTGAGAGGGGAAGAGAAAAAAATGCTTCACACATACTGTATATAAAGAATTGCAGCAGAAAAAAAAAGGGATATAAACAAATTATATCAAATGCTTATTCATCAAGAATAATCACAGCCTTAGGATCATCTGACTCTGATGCCAATGAAGGAAAAAATAGGAGAGAGGCGAGACTTGCGTACTGATGGATCCACGTTCGGATTCGGGTGAAAGCCTCAATGCTCTATAACTCGATCATAATAATAATGCTCACGCAATAATTAGACTTCTAGAGCCTAAATAGAATTGGCACATCAAATCACTAGAACAAGAAAGATGGTAGGAGAGAAGAGAGATTTCCAAATAACTCAATGGCAGAGATGATGTTTAACTGAGGGAGGCACATCCTATTTATAGAGGTATAAAGAGACTATTAATTAGGAAGTTATGTGCACTCCTACTTCCTTCTAAATAATAATAAGGAAATTAACAAATCCATAATTAATGCCTATTTTTTTATTTGATAAGGTTACTTATTTCCTAATCAAATAGTTCGGCTCATCAAGGGCGGAACTGGATCCAAAATCCAACAAGTTTAAACAAAAATTCAAGAAGTGAGAGAAACAAGAGAAATACTTACCTACTTCAAAAGTATTGTGTCATCTAAACTCTAGCCACTAAAAATACACCAACCTAGATTATTTTAATTCTAATTGACAAAAGACTCATCTTAGATAATTCACATTTTATTTTTTTGTAAGAAAAATAAATCTCTTAATTCAAATTAGCTAGTTTTTTCTTTCAAATTAAGAGGTTTATTTTTAAAAAAACAAAATAAAGTGTAAATTGTTTCATATGAGTCACTGGCCAACTAGTATTAAAATGATCCGAGTTATTGTGTTTTCAATGAATAAAGTTCAGATGATGTGACATTCTTAAAGTACCTAAATATTAACAATCCAAGTATCAATTATTGCAACCGAAACATGGGCAAAGAAATTAGTCAAGGAGAAACTTAAAGGTATATCTGATCAGTGAATAATTTGTACCCAAAGCTACCTAAAATGAGAAGCATATTATATTTTGTAACCTTTTTTAAAAAAAAAAATTATGTAATTTAGATCTACTTATCATTAACCATATATTTAGCCGGCCTCACCACCAAGTATCAAATGTCAAAAACAAAAACAAAAATAGGTCAAATGTCTGTATCAAGGATTTTCCCAGTGTTTTAAAATTGTAAACAATGATACACGGTTTAATAATAATATATAACCAACTTTTTAATTTGCCTGGAGCTTATAAAAAGAATTAGATAGAGTACTCTACCACATCATTAAATATCATTGCGACAATCTTTCAGGATTAATCAAACTTTTTTGGAGTTAATTATGGGTCAGAAGTCAGAACAATGACAATAAAGAGGAACCTTCAGAAGAGATCAATGAGAATGGTTCTGGACTTCTGGTATGTCGAAGAGGAAAATGATTTGAGGATTGTGAAGAGGCAACGGACAATAATATTTGATTGCTTTTCGGCCTAAAAAATAAATATGTGTTTGCTTGGATTGGTGACATTAATTTGGAAAGATCATGAAACTTATTGTGATTAAACCTATAATAACTCTCTGACGAAAAAACTATAATAACTAGTGGGTTATAAGAATAAATCATACTACTATTTAAATGTAGTAATTAGGGGTGTGGAAAAAAAAACCCGCTGGCCAGTCTAAATAAATCATATAATGAACTGGACCAAATCCATTGGTCCGGCTAGATCGAGTTCTAAACCAAGTGACCTGACCACTTAGTCTGGTATAGTTGTAATTCAGGTGAATTTTTTTATTTAATATTTTGTAATTCAGATGTTGTTTTTTTTAATTGTTGATTAATGTTGTTGAAAATTCTTAAGGATTTGTGATTAAATTTTAATGTTTTGGGATGAGTTTTACACACACACATATATATATATATATATATATATTTGGAAAAAGACATATAAATACTATTTCAATTTCTAAAATTCAGAAAAGTTCATTAACACATACAAAGGACAGAGAGGGGATGGGGGTGAGAATATGAGTTTTTTCATGTTTGGGAAAAAAGACCAAAAAGCCTCATTATTCAATCTTTTTACATATATTGTCAGTACTTATTGATTTTGTTAAAACCATTACAAATTTTGTCAAAATCATTACTCTTTTAGTCAATCTTATTACCAAGGTATTAAAACTCGGATTGGGTATTGAATCAGTCGAGGTACTAGGTTAAGGGTTAGTGGGTCAAACCGGAGCTAAACCGGGACCAAACCGATAAGAAATTGAAAATTTTTTGTTTATAGTATGAAATTATAAAGGAAAAATATAAATTTTTTTTTTAAATTTGAACCCAGACCGGACTTGGAATCGGACCGGTTCACAGGCCGGTTCGCCGGTTTTCGGGCTGAACCGGCCGGTCCGGTCCGGGTTCCATAACTTTGCTTATTACTCAATTGTTCACAATCCAAAATTATCAAGTTTGCCAAAATCATTACAAATTTCATCAACACCACTATTCATTTCGTCAATCCCATTACTCAATTGGTTGAAACCCAAAACTCTTTATCAATTCTTCTATACATACTGTCATTACTTACAGATTTTGTCAAAATTATTACTCTTTTAGTCAATTTCATTACTCAGTTGGTCACAATTCAAAATTATTGATTTTGTCAAAATTATTACATATTTCATCAACACTACTATTCATTTCATCAATCTCATTATTTAATTTGTCACAATCCAAAACTCTTTATCGAAACCATTTCGTACAAGAAAATATTTGCCAGTGAAGGTAACAAAGTAGTAGATCCAAAAGACAAGGTATGGGATTTCAAACAATAATTTCAACCATGGATCCCAACTAAAATCTAGTTCGCTCGCAAGAGAGGAAAAAGAGGTTGTCACTGGTGAGAGAAGAGAAGAGTGCTACATCACCGGTGGTGGTGCTCCATCCAAAGGGGCAGTTGCCGCTGGTGTTCAGTTCGAAGATGCTGCCACTGGTAATGCCCCCATAAACCCAGATTCATACAGAAGAAAGAGAAAGGAGATGACGTCGATGAGGAAGAATCAGGTGGCATCTGATAACAAGGAGGTAAGGAAGGAAGAATGATGAATAACCAGAAGAGGTGTGCCGATAGTGGTAGTGGTGGAGAATGGGAGCCGACAATGAGAAAAGAGAGAAAGACAAAGAGAGAAATAGGAAGAAGTTCATATTCTATAGGACCTACTAAACTTAGATTCCTACCATAGGACCTTTATGTAATTTGTAAGTGTTAATAGACTTTTCTGGGTTTTAGAAATTTAAATGGTATTTATCATTGTTTTGGAACCCGGACCGGACCGGCCGGTCCAGCCTGAGAACCGGTGAACCGGACCATAAACCGGTCCGGTCCGATGACTGAACCGATTCACCATTTTTTTATTTTTTATTTATTTTTAAATTGATTTTTTAATATTTTTTCTTATAATTTCATATTAATAAACCTAAAATATTCAATTTTTCACCAGTTTAGTTCCGGTTTAGCTCCGGTTTAACTCTGATATGACCCACTGATCCTTGACCCAGTATTCTGACCGGTTCAGTGACCGGTCCGGATTTCAGAACCTTGGTATTTATATATCTTTTTCCCTATTTTTTTTATTGTCTTAATGGTGTTTTATCATGCTGAAATCTTACTTCCCATAAGAAAAATAAATTGAGGCCATGAACTTACTGAACCAGTCCTTGCAATCCAGTGGACCAGGTTCCTACTGGATTAGACCATATCATGGGCGGCCTAACCCAACCCGTCCTATAATATTCATTTTTCAAATAAAAATACACCCAGAGGGGAAAAAAACGAAAAGGATATAGGTAGAAGGTGACCAGTAATGTGGTTCCATTGCTCGTAGGCTAGAAGCTACCTCATCTAGAAGCATTGTTCTAGAGCAGTCACTCGGTCGCCCCCAGGCCCCCACGAGACTTCACAATGGGCCCCACTATTTGAACCTTTTCCGCGCCTGCTCTCCTTTTTTTTTTTTTGGTCAAATGCGCCTGCTCTTCTAGATGATTAAAAAATTAAACCCTTTCAAACTTCGAACACTAGGACCTGCTACCATGTGTATCCATCCTGATTCATTCTTCATTCTCTTCATCTAGAAGATATCGTCACACCTAAAGAGTCTCTCTCTATCGCCTCTCACATAATCTTATATATATGTGAACACTATGTGGCTCTCTCATCAACTTAAACTTGAAAAATCACAAAACAAAGCTAATCGTTGGAAGTACCTTTTGATTTGCTCCGAAGATGATGGGAGACAGAGAATTTCAGTTTGATAAGGAAGCAGAAGATCCGTTTGAAGCAGAAGAGACTCTCTCGCTCTCCGACCTTCCAATTACCGGCGAGTCAGCTCAATCGGATTATTCGTATTCAAAAGATGACGATGACGATGACGACGACGACTTCTTCGAGTTCATTAGCGAAGATTTCACCGCCTCGACGATGAACAGAGACATAATCTTCTGTGGGAAGATCATCAACGTAGAATCTTCGAAAGACGCAAAACAGAGCAATACTAACCAGAGCGACGATAATAGTAGTGATGTTTTTCTTCCATGGATTCTAAACAAACACACTTCGAAATCCACCATATCTGGAGATTCCGCCATGCGTAAGGTCCGAAAATTGAAGGATTCGAAGGACTACTATTCAGGAGGGAGGGTTCCGTTGATGAGGTCAGAGACCAAGAGGAGGTGGTATTTGTTCATGTTTAGAATGCCGTCCATAAGGTTGCCCGCGGAGATGGAGATGAGCGACATTAGGCACAAGCAGAGGCGGAGGAATGTTTCGGCGGCGGCGATGAAGCTTCCGGTGCCGGCGGGAGAAGAGGAGATGGTGAGTAAGAGCATAAAGGGGAGGAGGATCGGGTGGTTTGGCAAGATGTTCAGATCGTTGGGATTGGGAAGTGGAAATGCAAGTAAGCAAGCAAACGACGTCGTAAACAGCGTCATGTCGATGATGTAAATACAAGCAAGTGCTGGCTTGGGTCTAGAGCTTGCCCAGGTCCAGTTGGCCCTTAGAAACAGATGAGCGTGTCATTGTTTTTGGATCTTCTAAATCATTATTTTTTTGGCCTTTGATCTTTTAAATCATTTTAGGAGGTTCGCAAAAAAAATTAGCTTATCTTAGGAGATTCACTATGATCCTAAGGAAGAAATATAATTACTCCCATAACTGGTGAATAATATAATATGGGCAGTTTGATTCAAAGAAGAGGTAGAAATGAAAAGGGAAAAAAAAGAAAAAGAATAAAAAGGAAGGGAAAATATTTTGTCACCGATGCATTTGGTTTACATTGGAAAAGAAAATCGGTTAATAGGAAAATCTTTATTTAATTGAAAGAAAAAAAGATAGGAAAACGTACCAAAGATCATTTTATCCCTATATTAAAAGCATTATTTTCAAGGGAAAAAAAAACCACACACCCCAACACTATTATTCATTCACTAATAAGCAGTTGTTACTCATTCACTAATAAGCAGTGAACTTAATTATTATTAGTATCCAAAGGCAAAAAGAAAATTAAAGTGATTAGTATTAACGCATCGATATCATTTCTCATGACTCGCAAGTAGCCATGATCTTAGTTCTATGCAGCAACTCTCCACTCTTTATTATTTTTACATGTAATTATATCTTACGTATTTAAGTATTTAACAACTCTGCATCATCATCACGGGTCATTGCATTTCCATGGAAATTGATCATTCGAGGTCTTTCTTACAAACTTTCCATGTACTATACATACCTCTGGTTAAAATAAGTACTACCTCCGGTCTTAAATATAGGATAAAGTTTGTAGTGCAAATTGCACTATAAACTTTGTCCTATATTTAGGACCGAAGGAAGTAGTATTATATATACATTCACCTTTAAAACCATAAAATGGAAGGGTCCACAGAATCCATCGAACTTTGCATACCACAAGTCCATTTCTTATTTTTTTGCTAGCAGCACTTATTCCATTTAACCAAACACTCTATACTACGTAGCAAATTAAATATAAAATTAAGTCAGGATTAAAACATCTCATTTTTTTTAAAAAAAAATTATTGAATGAATCCTTAAATTTCAAGTGGTTCATTTTGCTTTCTGTTATGTTTGTGCTTAATATTTATTTTCTCCAGTTGAAGCTGGTGAAAGTGGTGATACGGATGGAAAGAATGAAGAGAAAGAAGAAGAAAGTGAAGAAGAAGAAGAAAAGGCCGAGACAAACAAAAATTTGATGAAATATCCTATTTGAAACTTACTTTCTTCACTTTCATTTATAAATTTTAATTAAATAACCCTTTGTTTCGAGATTTAATGAGTGGAGCTAATACAAAATTAGTACTCTATTTACCCATGTTTCTTAATAAAACAACATAGTAATAACCATGAGATACCCACCAGTCACTTGTGGTTATACATAAATGAATAAACAAATTTAACCACATGTATATGATGGGTGACTCATGATTATCTAACTTCACATAGAATGAATAAACAAGGAAGTACATTTTATATACATGTTATAAATGATGATTACTTCAATAAAATATATTTTAAAATTTATTCTTATTCTCACTTCCTCCTTTATTTTTATCCAATTTTCACTTTTGTTCCCTTTCACTCTTTCACTATATATACATGCGTGCGTGCGTGCATGCATACATACATACATACATCAAACGCTTGCACAATAAGGCGAAGGACCCTTGATGTGTCAAGCAAAACTCAAGCTGAAAAGAGGTTAAACATGTCATTGTAAAAAAACAAAATTGAAGAAACAAGTTAGCATCAATTGCCAGGAACTGACAGCAAATGATGATGATGAAGAGAAGAAGAAGCATGGCAAGATAAAAGAACTTTTCAAAACCTGTAAGCTCAGCAGCATAAAAGAACAATGATAACAATAATAATAAATAAGCATGGAAAGATAAAAGAACTAATCAGAACCTGCAAGCTCAACAGCATAATCATCTTGAGGCTACTCTTCTGCAAATCTAAATTCCATGTTTCCAATATTTTGAAGTTCCTCAAATATCCATTATTGGGGAGGAATTGGATGCAACAACTTCAAGTATTCATAGACAAAACCAATTATATCAAAAATCTGGGAGAGAGAGAAAAATTTATCCTTAGTAAGAAAGTAATGATGAAAGCACATATTGTAAAAAATATTCGTGCCCCCCACCCCCACCCCAAAAAAAACAGAGAGGGGAGAGAATTCAATACTGCTTCCCCTGATCTCATATTTCTATCATTTAAATGGGAAGATTGTGAATTTACCAAATTTCTCAAAGTGAAACGAAGCTGAAACTGACACCGACCTTCCATGATGATGAACTATATGCCAAAAATCTTAACAAATGACAATTAAAACATATGTACACATAATGCAAGGTCACCAATCTATCAGAAGGACCTGCACATGCCACTTGAAAAATTACATTTTCCAAACCAGAGTCAGTGAGATGGATGGACATGACAGAAATGTAGCTTATAGATGAGCGGTGCATTCCTTCTTCACCCACTATATACCCATGGCGTGCACATAGTGCATACACATCGTTGTCTTTTACATTTTGAAGTTAAATTCGTTTGGCGTAACCACGCGGTACCCATATGCAACCTATGGTTATGATAATTTAAAATGAAAACGGTCACCTTTGCATTGGTTGTAAACAACGTAACATGCATCTACGCAATTCCAATAGTGAAAAGGAAAGCGGCATTAACTACAACGTGCCCATAGGCTGCATAATAGTTAAATGTATCTGTAACCAACATGAACCCATGGGCACCATTTATTCTTACTCGATTTACATGTATTATGTTTGGCCCTATTTCCTATCACCACAACAGAGCAAGTTCGTTCTCTATGGTCTGCATGGCACACAGCTTCATCCCTAGCGGGGAAGTTAGGCTATATAATTGTGACTTGCACACATTACATTCTTCGATTATAAAGGTGTCATTCATTCCTTAACCTACATATGTACTTGCCCATTACAAACATAACTTTGACAAAATATATAGGTGTTGTGCTTTATTAACTTACACTTGTGGCTTACATACATATACATTACAAAGTCAAAATATGAAGCTACTTGCATTCCAATTACACCTTCGCATTGCCTATACATATATAACCAAAACAACAATAGATAGACTTTCCAAAAGACAATAGGCAGTCAAACTTTGTGCCATGTTCCTGTAAGGGACTTGCTACAAACATGGAGAAAAGTTTGAATTAGTTACCTCCAATGTGAAAGACCTCCACATGGACCTTTCTTTTGTTTCTAATTTCCCAACAAGCTTTGGATCCATGACGCCTTAAAAGCGGTTCGTCATTGCCGTCTGTTTTTTCGACCTCCCGTCGTGTACATCCTCCTCTACTCCTCCAGCTATTAATACAACATCAGGGGCAAATGCGACTTTTTATCAACTTCCCCACCACTACAAAATGGCTTACCACCATTTTTGGAGGCAACATGTTTACACTTATGCGCTTGAAAATTCGGCTAGGCGGGAAATTTTGTTCCCACGGAACTTTCGAACCAAACGGCCACCAGCACTAGAAAATCCACATTTTCATTTCCATTCCTTCCATTTTCCGCAAACAAAATGGGGCCTATGAATATTTTGTCATTTTCTGGCTCACTTATGAGACTTTTGAAAATTTACATTTTTTATTTAGAATTGTAATTATTTTTTCTATTGTTGTCAATTTTACTATTTAGTATTTACAAGTACTTGAGAAAGGAGAGAAAAATTAATCTACAAGTTCTTATAATTTATTTTAACTCCAAATAAGTCCTTTTTTGAGGTCTTATTATGCGGTGACCTGCAAATTAAAGTGAAGTCAAATTCAAACAAAACAAACTATAAAAACCTGATTCAAAATTGAGATAAATTATAAAAACTCTATGAATTTTGTTTTTGAAAAATTTAAAAAATCTAAACAAATGCCTTGGATACGTTTTTTATTTTACAAAGGTATATAGTGCACTGATGATCAATAAAAATTTATTGGTTTTTGATTATGTATCTCACAAACCAAGTACTTGAATCAATTGGCAAATAATTGTTCCAACTTAACCAGCAATCATCTCTAGTTAAGCCAAACAAACTTTTTGTAACGGAAACACTTAGAGCCCGTTTGGTTCAACCCCATTGCATGCCTGCAATGGTAATCATGATTGCATTACCAAGAGAAGAGTGTTTGATTGCTCTTTAGCATGGTAATAGGGTTTACCATGGTAATGATGATCACCAAAAAATTGGTAATCCTTATTCATACCTCCCCCTATGAATCCTCATTACCATCCCATTGCATAGTCTAAAAAGTCTAATTTACCCTTTAATTTCCCTTGTCTTTGTTTTACTTATTTCATTTCACTTGCCGCATCACGTCACAATCGCCACAACCCCTTCCTCTTCCATCGCCGTCACCTCCACCCTCTGCCGCCACCACTACCTCCTTCACCGCCGTCACCTCCACCCGCCGCCACCTCCACCGCCACCGCCACCACTTCCTCCTCTGCTGCCACCCTTACCCCCGCAGCCCGCAGCCACCGCCACCGCCACCTCTTTTGCCACCACCAGCCAACCACCCACAACCACCTCTTCCAACCCCCGCCGCTCACCGCCACCACCACCTCCTTCTCCACTACCGCCACCACCACCACCTCCTCCACCATCGCCGCCACCCCCGGCCCACCGCCCACCGCCACCACCTCCTCCTCCACCCCCGCCGTCCACCGCCGCCGCCACCTCCTCCTCCCCTGCCACCCCCATCATTGCCACCGCCACTACCTCCTCCTCCTCCACCCCCGTCGTCGCTGACTTGTAACTATTTTTTCTACAAATATTATATTAAGGGGTACAATAGACTTTGTATAATATATTAATTTTAAATAATTGTTAAAATATTAACTCATTGCACGTTGCTTAAAAATCAAACCAAACACTATCCCTGTAATTAATATTGTATTACATTACCATTGCATCGCATTACATTGCACCGCAGGATGTAATGGGATCGAACCAAACGGACCCTTAGTAATACTCTACATCAAAAAGACATGAAGCAAAATTTTTCAGGAATACAATGAAAGATTTTTTTTTTCGAATTGAAAAGGGAAAACCGGCCCTGTGGGGCATAGAACCCTCCTCCACCTCTCCTATGCCAGGGGAGTTTGCTAGCTATCAGCTCTATCAAGATTTCAACTTCATTTTGAAGTTTTTTTTTTTTTTTTTTAGTATTTCCTTTTAACATTTCTGGAATACACTCAACCCTAAACCTAAAAGCAATGTTACAACAAAATATTAAGGGTCTGTTTGGGAACATGGTAGGGAGAGTAAAAGCCCAGTGCACAATGTGTGTGTTTGTTTGAACTTTTGGGCCAGAAATCAGACTTAAATAGTGTACAAATCGGGCTTGAACAGTGATTTAAATTTTTTGCTTGTTTGGTTGAGCGTTCTAATATAAGTTGGAAAAAGCCCAATGCGATCAAAAGGTGAAAAAAGCCGTAAGTTACCCTGATGAAGCTTATTGTGACTTATGAAGCTGCTGACCGTTAGTGTGTAATTTATTGCTTTTAAAAAACTCACCAACCCACTGCCACAAGCTCTCTCTCTCTCAATAATTGTGTCTTTATTCCCTCTTTTCTCCACAAACCACGCAGCTCTTCTCTTCGTTTTTCTCCAGATCGGCGCAGCTCCTCCATGCCTTTTTCTCTCAAGCATCACATTTCTCCTCTTCCCCACTACATCTGATTCTCCATTTCAATTAGATTAGATTTTGAATCACTAGGGTTTCAATCCCTCATTGTAATCTCCATTTCAATGGATCAAACTCAAATTCTTCTAATGAGCTGATCGATCTTCGAAAAAATTAATGAAAGTGGAGTCAAAGACGGCTAGCTTTCAAAAGTGACATTTTTTTTTATATATTTTAAAACTATGCTTCCGATGTGCATATATATACATGGGAAAATGTTAATGAGGGACTTTTTCAAACTGTAATTAATAAACTTCTTTTATGAAAAATGTTTTGAATAATTTTCTCTTTCTTTAAATAGTAATCTTCTATTAATTAGAGAATACTTTGAAATAAGAGTTTAGGCACGTTTTGAGTTTTGTTAATATATGACTGTAGAAATATAGAGAATAATTAATAATTAATTTTAATTAGTTTAGATTTATTATTTAGTTGTTTTATGATTTTATAATCAATTTTTTTATAAACATGTCATAAATTAATTTCTATGTAGTGTTTTTACCCATTAAATTTAGTTTAAATAATTTATTTGGATTATTGAAGGTATTATTAAGGTTTTAATCGGTTTATTTTGTTATATTTTGAGTTATGTGAAAATATGAGTTATGATTTAATATTTAAATTAACAAATGCAGATATCTTCCGAGGTCCCATTTGACAATTAAATTGCCAATGAGTTCTTTTTCCACAATAAATCCTTCTTTTTTTCATTTTTCATAATTTTTTCAATTTTTTTCTCTTAATTATTACAAAAGTCACTTATACAAAAGTTAAACCAAACATCACTTACTTTTACATAAGTTACTTTAAGTTACTTATCCAATCGCTAATCCAAACACTCATCATTTTATCCAATCTAACTTTTTTCCAATCTTAAGATTACATAAGTTTAAGTAAAAATAAGTTACTTATCCAATCACCAAAACAAACACACCCAATAGAAACAGCTCAATGGAGAAAAATGAACCGTTGGAGATAGCTTTTGACTTTGATGGGCTTATTTAAAAAAAGTGGTTTCTATCTTGTTTCAGCTTCTAGCGTCAGTCAGAGACGGAGAATTTCAATGTTTTTTAATTTTTTCAATAATAATTTAATTTTTTTTAAGTTTAAATTTTTTAAAAAAAAATTATCACATAATATGCAACTAATATATATATATATATATATAGTATTTAATAAGATTCATGCTCTTTTCAGTCATTTTCCATCTCAACTGATTTTTCAAATAATCATCCAAACAACCCATTAAAATTAGAAAAAAAAGTCATTTCTGTCACCGCCAATCTAAACATAAATAATATTTATAACCTAACTTTTATCCTACCTGACTTTTACAAAATTCAAATTGCAAAAAAAATTACTTCTCTATTGCTAATCTAAACAGACACTAACAAAATCCTCTACAAAAGGAAATCGTATGTTCTTTGCCTTCCCATTTTACAGTGTTAAGTTCCCAAAACCTATAGTTCTATCACATGGGAAAAGAAAGTGACCTCTTTCATCTGTCTGTATAGATACAAATCGTGACATTAATTAAATCCCCAATAATTATTTGGGATGGGGAGAAAAAATACAAGTAAACAAGCAAACGACGTCGTAAAAAGCTTTATGTCAGATGATGTAAATACCCATGTTATCTGACCTAAATCGGATCGGACCGGAAACCGGCTACTCAGGCACTAAATCGGTCCTGGTCAATTTTTTTTTAAAAAAAAAATTTCATTTAGAATTTCATACTATAAACCTAAAATATTCCATTTCTCACCAGTTTGGTCCCGATTTAACTCCGGTCTGACCCACTGACCCTTAACCCAGTACCCCAACCGATCTGAGTTTAATTACCTTAATAAATACAAGCACGTGCTGGCTTGGGTCTAGAGCTTGCCCAGGCCCAGTTGGCCCTTAGAAAGAGATTATCGTGTCTTTGTCTTTGGATTTTCTAAATCTTTATTTTTTTTGCCTCTGATCTTTTAAATTATTTGTGAGAGAGAGCATCACATTTCATTTTAGGAGGTTCGCAAAAAGAAAAAGAAAATTAGTAGATTCACTATGAGATCCTAAAAAATATATATAATTGCCAAATGTTTCCATAACTAGTAAGTAATATGAATATTTTGTCATTTTTTGACTCACTTACTTACGAGACTTTTGGAAAATATACATTCTTTAATTTTACTATTTATAAATACCAGAGGAAACGTAAAAACATTAATCTTCAAGTTCTTATAATTTATTTTAATTTTAAATGAGTCCCTTTTTGAGGTCTTATAGTTTGATGCATTTATAACTAACAAAAGTTTTAAATTTATATAATTCCATGAAGATTATATATTTCCTTTATTTAATTTAACACTGTATTAACATTCATCTATTTCTGCAAATAAATTCATAAATACTATAATAAAAATTATTAAATTAAATAATAAGGCTTAAATTCAAACAAAATAAACTATAAAAAGTTTATTCAAAATTGAGATAAGTTATAAGAACTTCGTGAATTAATTTTTTGAAAAATATAAAAAGCCTATACAAGTACCTCAGCTACATTTTTAATTTTACGGTGTTCTAGGAAATCGTGTTCTTTTCATTTCCATTTTATAAAAGTGATCCCTTTCATCAGAATGTGTAGATTTAAATCGTGACATTGATTAATTCTTCAATAACTCTTCGTCTTGCGTACTTTAGAAAAGGAAAGGAGATGACTTTGATGCCATGTTACTTCAGGTATCACCAAAAGAGAAGAATCTAGAAAAGGAAAGAATCTAGAAAAGGAAAGGAGATGGCTCTAATATCATGTTATTTTATATATCAAAGAAAGGTACTAGAGGTAGAGAAGAATCTAGAAAAATCAAAGTTATGGAATTCGGATCTGACTGGCTGGTCCAGTCCGGAAACCGGCGAACCGGCTGGTGAACCAGTTTGGATCCGGTCCGGTCCGGGTTCAATTTTTTTTAAAAAAAAATTTATATATTTTTTTTAGAATTTCATATTATAAGCCTAAAATTTTCAATTTCTTACCTGTTTGACCCCGGTCTAACCAACTGACTCTTAACCCAGTACCCTGACCGTTTCAATACCCGGTCCAGATTTTAATATCTTGAGAAAAATAAAGGAGATGGCTCTGAAACCATGTTACTTCAGGTTGGTCTAATATTCTTTGTAAGAGTTACTTGAATATACAGTAATGCTTTAATTTCTAAACTTTTTTAAAAAGGATACTCCCTCCGATCCTAATTATAAGATAAAATTGATTTTTTTGGAGAAATTAAGGAAGCCAGTTAAATTACTTTAGAGTGTTGTATTGTTAGTATCCTTAGATTATATATTAGTTTATTAGTGAAATTAATTAGTTTGAAGAAAAAAAATAAAAATAAAAATACTCTGAAATAATTTAATTGGCTTCCTTAATTTCTTCAAAAAAATTTAATTTTATCTTATAATTAAGACCGGAGATATATCATTTTTTTTTCTAGACAAAGATGTTGCGTTTTGAAATCGTTTGAATGATGGATTCTCATAAAACACAAGTAAACAGATTGGTCTTGTTTCTCTCAGATGAGTTGAGAGTTACTCTACATACATATCAATTCATTCACAATATCCTACAAAACCAATAAAGCCCTAACTTAATAAAAGGTGAGGTTTAGGGCATTCATTTTTTAATGCAAGATCACCATTTAATGAATGATACATCATTTTTATGTATTGAATTTGTATAATGGGTGTGTTTGGTTTAGCTTATTGGGTAGAAATAAACCCGTTTTTGGGTAATAAGCCCAAATAAAAACTTGTTGCGTTTTTGCAGTATTTGGTTCAACTTATTTTAATTGCATCACAAGTAGAATAAGCTACTTGTTAAATAAGCTCCTCATTACGTGCTCGTTTGGAATAACTTATTTTTGGGCAATAAGTGTTTATAAATCGTGATTCATGATATACGAGGAAAGTATGTGAGAGGAGTTTTATCTCGGCTGCGTAATAACGTGTTTCTATTAAGCACTTATTACATAAGCCGAGATAAAACTCCCCTCACATACTTACCTTGTATACCGTAAATCACGATTTATAAGCACTTATTGTCCAAAAATAAATCATTCATCCAAACATAAATCACATTACAAAAAATGACTTTTTTATTAAGTCATTTTTAATAAGTCAGAATCATGTGCTCGTTTGGAATAGCTTATTTTTGGGCAATAAGTGCTTATAAATCGTGATTCACAGTATACGAGGTAAGTATGTGAGAGGAGTTTTATCTCGGCTTGCGTAATAAGGATTTATTGTCCAACAATAAGTGATCCCAAACATTTATATAATAAGTCATTTTTTCAACCGCTATATCAAACGCACATTAATATATGGTAAAATTAAGTCAGTTATGTCAAAGATAAGAACTTATAAACAAATCTACCTAGGATCAGAACGAATTCATTTTGCTTTGGAAGGCTCTGACTCATTTAACAATTAAATGAAGAAGAAAAAAACAAAAAGAAATTCTAAAACTAATAAAGAAAATGGTAGCAGAATCCGCTCATAAGGAACCAAAGTTCAAAATTGTGCTGGGTTGAGGGTGATGAATATGATGCGAACAGAATTCATCACCTTTTACCAAAGGCTGTTCTAAAAATGTTCACCCCGCGTCCATGCTTTATAGGCAAGTTTGTCTTCTTCAAGATACATTGAGGATTGCTTGTACTTAGAATATACAGCCACATTGCTATTCCTAACGTTAGGAATATAGTTTTAATATATCTACTCCTATTTTAAAAACATATATTTTAATCCAAATCGTTAACTCTATTAAAAATATTTTAAAAATCTATATTTTATATAAAAATAATATTTATTTACTAATTTTCCTTAATACTAAATCTCAAATTTTAATTAATAACTTGTAAATAGTGAAAAATTTTAAAAAAAGACCGTTGACTTATTTAAATTCTAAATTAAATCATTAAATTTAAAAATTCTAAATTTAGTCATATATTCTAAAATAGGGTTTTAGAATTCAATAATTTTATCTTAAAACCTTTATTTAATTTCAACTCAGTAATAAATACTCTTAGGTGGAATCCATGTTACTCTTGCATGTTTAGTATTTTAATTTTTTTTACAAAAAATATGAACTTGTTAATTACTCTCTTATGCAACACTTCCCCAAAAAACTCTCCTTCTCTCCACCACTTCTTCCATCTCTACCTCCACCTGTTTGACAAGCGAACCGACTCTCAGAATATATATTCCAGAGCATAACAGCACCAAACAGTCACCCCTACCATCCAATCCCAGTTCAAACCCTAATTCCATTTCATCTATTGATCTCATGGAAACGGAATATGTGAGCAAGTTCAGAGAGCTCAACTCAGAGAATTTGAAAAACCCTATGCAATGCCTTGGAGAAAAAAGTCCGGTGGCAGAGAGATATAGTACCAGAAATCGTAAGCACCGTTTTACAATGCCGGTCTGGCATGTTAAGAAGAAAAGGGAAGATCAGAAACAACGAGGCAAAGGAAGAAACATGGTTGTTTTTCCAAGGATTTAATGTGGAAGCTAAAGAAGAAGTGGCCATGCAAGTATTTGGGTCGTAGAGCAATAACCTCGTTTCAATAGCTTTCTGTAGTTTTTCATCAACTGGGGCAGATTCAACAGAGGAATTTTGCAGAAACAAAAAATCAAGAGACGAACAAAGTTGTTACGTCGAGAGATTTGGGGATGCAGTTTCTAGTAATCCTCACAGGGTGTTTCTGCTGGAGTACATAGAACAAGCGGATTATTGTTCTTAATTGGGTTTCAACCAAGGTCCTGAAATCCGGACCCGTCACTGAATCGGTTGGGGTACTGGGTCAAGGGTTAGTGGGTCAGATCGGATTAAACCGATGAGAAAAGGAAAATTTTAGAATTATTTATATGAAAATTTAAATAAAATATTAAAAAAAATTAAAAAAATATGTCAAACCGCGTGAAACCCGGTCGAACCGAGGTCAGTAGTCAAACCGGACCGATCAGACCACCGGTCCTACGGTTTCATGATCAGACCGGCCGGTCCAGTCCGATCTTGAAAACAGTGGTTTCAACACCTAAAAGAGAGAGATGCGGAGGTAGCGGGAGAGATGGAAGTAGTGCAGCGGTTGGAGAGAGGGAGAGTTTTTGGAAAAGTTTTGCAGGGCAGAGAAATTAACGAGTCCATATCTTTATTAAAAAAAGTTAAAGAGTGATGAGTATAGTGAGAGTATTTATTATTGAGTTGAAATGAAATGAGGAGCGGTAAGTAAAATTATTGAATTTTAAAATCTTATTTTAAGATATATAATCTAATTTTGAATTTATTGAACCAAACCACCCAATCTAAAATTTTAATAATTCAACTACTTTTTTAAATATTTTTCTGTGTAAATATTACAATTTTTTTAAAAATTCGAGTAAGTTTTTTAAATATTTGTAGAAAAAAAATGAAATCATAAATTTGAATGACTTATATAATTTCTTAAACCTATATAGTTTATTATATTTGATAGAAAAAATTGTGTTGTACATATATTTTTAGTCATTTAAGAAATTAAAAATAAATAAATTTCAATAAATATTGTGAAAAAATAAAATAAAATATAAATTTTATAATATCAAAATTAATAAATTTTTAACATATTAAAAAGTTAAAAAATCTATTAGAATTAAAATTTGATGGCATAAACCCCCCATGTATATACCAGCAGACGAAAGAGAGTGCAAATTAAGGTGAAGTTAAATTCAAATCAAATAAACTATAAAAACCTGATTCAAAACTCAGATAAATTATAAGAACTCCATGAATTTTATTGTTTTTTAAAACTTCAAAAAAATCTAAACAAGTGCCTTGGGTACGTATTTAATTTTACAACACGTATATAGTTCTCTAATGATCAATAAAAATTTATTAGTGTTTGATTATGTACCTCACTGCCAAGCATTTGGATCAACTAGCAAATGAATTATTCCAGCTGAACCAATGATTTCGTGTTCGAACCTTGAATATGCAGCCACGATAATTGCTTAGAAATAACAATATGCCTTCACAATGGGCATACACTATCACAAACCGAACTAGTCGGTTGCTAGTACCGTAAGATACCAGTGAATTAATCCAAAAAAATTATGCATCTCCAGTTAAGCTAAAAAAAAAAATTCTAACAGAAACACTAAAAAACACTCCGCATCAGAAAGATATGAAGTAAAATTTTTCAGAAATACAATAAAAGATTTTTTTTTTGGATTGAAGGGGGTATCAAACCGGCCCTGTGGGGCATAGAACCCTCCTCCACCTCTCCCTATGCCAGGGGACTTTGCTAGCTATCAGATCCATCAAAATTTCAACTTCATTTTGAAGTTTTTTTTTTGAGTGTTTCCTTTTTAACATTTCTGGAATACACTCAACCGTAAACCTAAAAGCAATGTTACAACAAAATATTAACTGGATCCTCTACAAAAGGAAATCGTATGTTCTTTGCCTTTCCATTTTACAGTGTTAAGTTCCCAAAACCTATAGTTCTATCACATAGGAAAAGAAAGTGACCTCTTTCATCTGTCTGTGTAGATTCAAATCGTGACATTAATTAATTCTCCAATAATTCTTCATCTTAAATAATTTTCTTCCTCTCCCTTTCCAATTTCTTACTCCATCCCTTGAAAGGGGTGCCATTTCCTATGGCCCATCAGCCGTAGTTACATCGAGCAAGCCATTTTGATGTCGCATTTTCTTTTGTTTTCTGGGACCCTGCAGCAATAAACATGGCTGAGCTCAGAAAAGAAAAGAAAAAAAAAAGGATTGAATTGGAGAACATACTATCTCTACCTGAACCTTATTTTGGTCCTTTCACAAATGTATAATTCTTGAATTGGCCTCTGATAGATAGATTTTCATTCTCATTCTGGTCCTCATACTTCAGAATCTATTCAATATATTCCCTCCATCAGTGAATTGCTAACTTGGCTAATGGACTTCAGAAAACGACACATGTTTTGTAATGTGGCATCATTCCTAGATCCATTGGCAAAGTTAGAAGTTCACTAACAGAACTAACTGGAATGATTTTGAATTGAGGAACCAAACTGAGAACGAAAATCTATTAAGAATCAACTTGACAATTGATCCATCTAAGGTTGAAGAAGACTAAAATATGGTTTCAACCCATACTATCCCCAACAGTGTCTTCTTCCATGACATAATTGGTTACTAGAAAATTAAATCCATTGCCTACCAGTGGGAATTTTACAGATCATTATTCAGTTAAATATAAGGGACTTAAAAAAGCAGATGGATGATAAACTTTTAGTCATGCACAAGCAGCAATGATTAGATCATTATTAATTCAAGCAGGTGGAAATGGCATCATCCAGTACTGAGCCCAGCATTTTACCCCTAAACAATAAATAGCATAGATAGGCCAAAACAAATATAAATTGGTGGAAGAAGGATGTGATTAAGCAAAACAGCACCTTTGTTTTTGAAACCAACTTTCTGGAAGCCGCCTTGTTCAGGATGCTCTTATAATAATGTGTAAAAGGAGTGTTGCCACTTCGTTTTTCAATCTGCATAATCAGCCATAGAACTAGACCAAGTTATATCTGTGGCCAAAACACAAATTCAGCCAGGAACAAAGAAGAGGGTAAGAGAGCGAGAGAGAGAACCTGAAGAAATGATTCAACAGACTGCTGATCCTTTGGCGAGAAAGTCGCATCATCTCTTCTCCTCCGCACAAACTCAATGTTCAGCTCTACCTGCAGAACCCCCACCCAAGCACATACGAATAAGCGCGAACCAAACAAATGGAAAAAAAACACATGGGCACATTCATTATTGTCTACCATCTAAATTGACAAATGAGGACAGAAAAAATTATTTGAGCAACATCAAGTTTCAAATGATTGATTCAGCAAGACTATGAGAGAAACAAACAATGTTAATGCATGTTTATTATTGGAGAGCTTACCCCAGGCCCAATAATCAAGTTGATTAGCACGAGAATTTCAGCAAATTAAGTTAGTTGGTTTTAGTCTTGGAGTTCCTACATTCTTTCGGATGCCTGGCATTTATTTGCATGTAGAAATTCCATGTAGCAAGTACTTAGGTAACACTGAAAGAAACGTTTCATTAGAACATGTACCTGATCAATAAATCGCTTTAGAACACGCCTGAAGTTCTCAAAAGAGGTTAGCTCACAGAACTTTTTGAGGTAAATAAGCGGAATGGTTGCCAGCTCAGGAAAAGATATGTCATAACTCCATTGAGCAAAGTGTTCTGTAAGGAGCTCAATGGCAGATGAGAAGCACTCTTCTTGAAATTCTCGTGACTTTAACCAATGCTTTGGCAGCTGCAAAAATATATTCAAAGTTTAATACAGCAGTAACATGCATGAGTCTAAATATAAATTCTGGGTTTACAAGCGAAGTGATAACATGTGACAATCACATTCTAACTAATCTGCTCTAGCAACACAGACGTCTGCTCTACAGCTTTCATTCTAATGCCTAACCTTTATGGCAGACAAAGGCTCAAACACTTTCCCAGGTTTCCCACCATCTTTACTAATCTTGTATTCCAATATATCCAGCACCAACGATGTAACTGGGATGAAAACCCCACTAGAACTGGAAAGATGATTAAGCCACTGAATGCATCTAAGTCTCAATGGTAAATATCTAGGCCCAGGAAACAGGAGAGCAAATCCATTTATAATCTGTACAGTCATATACAGCAACGGTTGCAGATCATAGTCATGTATGTTTGTTGATATAAAAGCAACCCAGAGATCAATGCAATTGATATACTGCCAACTGCTTATCTTCTTAACCTCTTCCTGCCCAAAAGAAGCAAACCATCAGAATCAACATGGAAATATTAAGATTCCACAATTGAACACGTTTACACAGCGAAGAAGACAATAAAGAGGATTATTTTGAAGGCTTACCTTCCTTTTAGTTTGCCATGCCTTCTGCAATATCTTAGCAACATGTCGCATGCATATCATTGCTTTATTAGATGATTTCTGCACATCTAAGGAGCATAGCTCCACAAAGGAGTTCCTCAAAAATTGTATATGTTTTAACAACCTTGGTTCAACAGATTGAGAGTGACTAATGTAAGCCTTGTATGCTTTAACAAAGCAGTAGTCAAAATAATTAGAGCTGAAAACTGAAGCTATATCTCGTATGATCAGAAGGGAGTGCGCTGACAGAGACTCATCACCTGTTGCCCACAGATGGACAGCAATCTGCAATAAATTTGACCAAATGATGAGGCAGATCTTAGAAGTAAAATTGATGTAACTGAAAATCTGTTAATAGGTTACAACTACCAAGTTTTTGAGAGATAGAATGGAAATTATGCCTACTGAAGAAACTGTAACCTAGAGATGAGTAATCTTTATCCAAACAACAGCTGACAGCACCACAGCAGAGTTTTGCTTCTAGAAAAAGCACTTCTGCAAATGGCATTTATACAAACAAGGGTTTTACTCACGATCCAATCATTACAAACCTATTGGCAGCACTTTCTTCCAAAGGAATACATTCCACAGCTGATGAAAAGCAAACCCAGGACACAGCAAGAAAAGACTAATAGAGGAGGATTTGATTGTTCTTGGAAAAACTATTGTTTTCAAAAAATTCATTACAAACCAAGCAATGTCCAAACAACAATAACAAAGTTTTATCACACTAGGTGGGGCCTGCTACATAGATTGCACGACGCCACTGAACAAACCAGGTGATGTTCAAAAAATGCTGAAAAACTTTAAGGAAGGCCGCACAGGCATACAGATAAGTCTAAGAGGTAACAGTAATTTTCACATAAATCATAATTCCTAAATCTTGACTACCACGCACAATCATAGAAAATATGTGGCGATGGCAAGTGTTAATCACTAGCACTAAATCTTTGAAAAATGAACATCAGGAAGTTATCTCTTAAACCATCATAATCAGCAAAACCCGATGGATTTTCAGAATCAAGATGTTAAAAGTAAAATACCTTAACAAGCCTGCGAAGTAAAGATGGATATGCGGCCAGAAATATGATTGAAGCTCTAAGCTGAGAAATTGAGAAGGCCAATAGTTCAGAGTCAGTAACCTGGTTAAGGAGGAGTAGGGTACTCCTCAAGTAAGACTTAACAAGCGGCTTTATAGATTTCCATTTAGTTGTATTCTTTATCTCCAACACAGTTTCCTTTCTGAAACTAGTACTCGGTATTCCCAAAAACTTCCTAAATATGTCATCAGCCTCATGCAGTATAAACATCAATATGTTGCAGAAAATTTCACTCTTCTGAATTCCATGGGACGAAATAGCACCAGAGACACTAGAATTTTCAGATCCATAGTGACAGGCTGCTCGATACGCATTCAAGAGACAAGTAAGGGCAGGCACACTATGCTGCTTTTTGACCAATTTACACCAAGAGTCAACAGAAGCACTTGTCAACTGCTTGGCCACACATGAATGCATGGAGTCTTCGTTCATTGGCAGTACCTCATCATGACTGCTCTCATCCTCGTCAGAATCCTGGCAAAATGATATAAAAAAGAGTCAAGTTTCAGCAAACACAAGGGCAATCAGGCTGAGTTCAAATCACCAAGTATTTCGCAAGCCATCTAGACACCACATGAATAAATATCCTATCCATGAAATTTCAAATTTATGCATATGCAATTGACCCAATCACAGTGCTTAAATAAAATTATCAAATAACATCATATGCTCCAATATAAATGATCAAATCAAGTGAACTGTCAACTTCGCCTTGCCCCATTCACTCAAAATATTCCAAGAACAATTTTCTCAGTAACCCCCAGATTCAAATCAAAGAGACATTGAATTCAACAACTCACAGTCTGTTCATCTTTGCTTTGCTCCATTTTCTCAAAATAGCTTTCGAGAAATTTTGAAAATCTTGCATCCTGGAAAATTTCAGGCAGAATGTTAATTCAGAAAGATGAAAGAGAAAAACTAACTGGAAACACAGGAGATCCAATTCTCCACTTATCAGAGTCTAACAAAGAGAAAATGAACATAATGTTAGAACATTTAAACTTTTTTTATCTTGAAGCTTATCCTTCCTAAGGAAAACTTTGTGCACAAATGGAAGTAAGGCTAATCGTTCCTGTTTACTTTTTCCTTTCTAAAATATGAAAAACAATAGTTATTTTTAAATGCAACAAACTAGACTATCCACGGCTCAAAAACAAAAAAACGAAACTAAAGATATTGTCCTTCAAACTATGATAAAGAACTTAACTGATAGTCAAGAACTAGAATCTCAAGATCGCACTTTGCCCATTTATTAAAGTTATAGGAAAAGAACAAGATGCTGCAAGTGTTCAGATACAGCATATAACAAATTTTAAAAGAAAATCAAAGAGGCTTTCTCAGAAGTGAGAGGCAAGAAGGAAATAGGAAAAGAATCGCCCATCTGAAAACTGAATGATTTGCTATGGTGGCTCATTTTATTCACAACGGAACTTAATTCAACAGAGAGGCCAATATAATGAACAAAAAAACTCTCACTCGAATAGGACATGCTGTCAGAGTGAACAATTGATAATGCTGAAGAATGGCTCCAAATAGAAAATGCCCAGCTTCAGGGAGTGTGTTGGAGATTATGTGCTTTCAAGCATCTATTTCAATTAAATAGATTTTCTATTTGTTTCGTTTTAATTCAGTAGCATTTGTTGCTAGTTATTTCTAGGATAAAGTTATCTTGATCTGAACGTTATATCTTTTAGTTAGAGTAGGAGTTTACTCTCTTTTTATCTTCTGACAAATGTACACAGTTGCTATTCATTAATGAACCCGTTCAGAAGCACCTGCATGGTTATGATATAGAATGAATTACCTTCTCTTTCACTTTGTTCAACATTTTTGTCTTCTTCAAAAGTTCTGCATTGATATCTCTGTTCTGCACAGATAAGGCACTACGACCAGTACTGTCTGAAAATAAATTCAATCAAGATCCAATTAGATAAAAAGCGTTGTGAAAACATACTTAAGCTAAAATCAGAAGCTAAGAATTTCCTTACTCTCAATAAAATTTTCATTTTCACTTTCATTTCCAGTATCGTATGCAAAGCTTGAGTCCTGGTCACAAATACGCCCAGAGTACATCAATTTTAAAAAGTTAATGCTAAAAAGAGTTTTGATGATAAATTATGATCCAAACCTCTGGAAGAAATCCATCACTGTCTGAATCATCTCCCATCATTCCACTATCATCTTCACTGAATATGGCATCAAGGGAAGCATCTTCATCTTCTTCACCTCCAGTGTTTCTGAGAACAAATGAATCACCAGTAATCAGTCCAAGATCAACGGATGAGCCATCGGTAATAGTTTAATAGTAATTCAGATAGCATTATCCAAACTTTTTTAAAACCTTCCCTGCCAATTAAGTAATCCCCTATTTACTTGACCATTCCTTGCTTCTAACTTTCCAGATTTAACATGAATGTTTAGGCAACTAATGATGCATGCACTGCTCATTTAACAGTGATGTTTTCTTTTGTTCCAATATGAATATTAATAGATTTTTTTCAGTGTCATGTAACATTATTTTCAAAGAAAGAGGCAGCTAAACTCAATTTTTAAGGAAAAAAAGAGGTGGACGAAAAAGAATAGAAAGGGAACATAGATAGATACATTTATGCATATACATAAAAACATACATGTAAGCTTGGATATGTGATAAAATATATGCAGTTAGGAAACTTTTTTACCTTCCATTTGATTGTTCTATCAAATCCTTTTCTTGATGTTCCTCAATATCTTGACTATTTCCTGCTTAAATCAAATTTGACAGAAAAATTGCAAGCTTAGTAAAGAATTAGAGAGTATTAATATTCATCAGAGGGAAATATAGAAATGAATTGTGTTTTTTCTCAGCGCACCTAAAATTTTGCATTATGAGAATGTTTGAAATTATGATAAAATACATTGAAAATTGAAATTGCTACTACTAAAAGAGGAGAGCATGTCCTCCCAAAACAACACAAACAAAACAATGAAAATTCCCCCTCCCCATACAAAAGAAAGAAAGAAATAGATCATTAGCTTAAAACAGCTCTGCACAAGAGAGCTCCTCCCCCTTCATCAAAGAAACCGGGAGCTTACAACCATAGAGACTTCTTAAAATCACTCCTTTAGCCAAAGGTTTTAAAATTTCCCAAGAGGCTGTACGGCCCACAATAATCTGTTTGCACAGGGAGAAATTATAAACACTAACAAATACATTAAATTCAATAAGGATGTTCATTACAGGAAAATGCAAATTAAAAATTTCCGATGTTGTCATAACATAGAATCATAACTTTTATATAGTGATGAAAGAAGAAATCACCAAGAGACACATGAGAACAACCGTGACAAAAAAAAAAGGTACAGTAAGTGGTCAACCTAGAATATAAAAAATAAGGAAAAAGATCATATATAACCCAGAAATTGTGGATCTCCTCAAGATAATAAATCCTTACTTTTAGAAGCTTTCCTTTTGAACTTAGAATTTGTCTTCCTCTTATTCCTTTGAACAGACTGTAAGTTCTTTTTAGCGAACTTCCTAGCCTTCTTCCCTAGCTTTCCCATTTTGCAAAAAATATGTGAGGGAGGGAAAATAAAACCGAAGTGAAAGACGACCAGAGGAAACACAGAGCTGAAGGACTGGGGGCAGAAGCAGCCTTCAGGAAAGCCGTTGCCTCGTTGGCGCCAATGAAGAGGAGTATAAATAGTACGAATGGTAGCTTCAGAGAGAAACCAAAAACTGTGAGGCAGCGAGGTTATGGGCTTACAAGTATAGCAGCGCTGGCTCGCAAGAGAAAGCGGGAGGTAGTCAGGTGGCTTGGCTGTATATTTGCTTATGAACGGCGGTCGTCAGTGAAGGGGAACTAACGTGAAGGTTAAAATAGTAAATTTGTGATCTAATGGTCGTGGACTAGGTTGGCTTGGGCCCGCGTGTTCCTACTGATTGGGCTTCGGCCCAGTAAATAATGAATACACTGATTCAGATTTAAAAGTCAAAACCAAGCTTCAAGAACCCAAACCAGGCATTGAACCGGCCAAAAAGGTTAAGGATCAATGGGTCAGATCGGAGTTAAATGGGAGTCAAATTGAAGATTTTAGGCTTATTAATATAAAATTATAAAAAAAAAGTTTTAAAAAAAATAGTGACCCGGACCGGATGCTGAGCAGGATTGGTTTACCGAACGGTTCACCGGTTTCCGGGCTGGACCGGCCGATCCGGTCGGGGTTTATGAACATTAGTCAAAACAGACATTTGTATCAAAAAACACAAAAAAAAAAAAAAAGAAGTCAAAACAGCCATGTACTTTCTCGCTTAGTTCATATAAAAGTATAAAACACATTTAAAAAAAAAATTCTATGATATGAAGGAATTAGTCACTGCTATCAGTATTGGATACTCTGGACCTATCAAAAGACACATTTACCTAATTTGATTAGATTTAAAAAAAGTTAGTTGAGGTAGTTAATATGATATATATTTTATAAAACACCACATTCATTTTTCCTAACTCCCTTACTTCCTTAATTATTATTGAAGGAATATCAATAAGGATGAATTAAGAAATTATTAAAAAAAATATAAAAATTATATCTTATATTTAAGAATAAAATCAACTCTAAAAATATATTTTATAGCAGTACTCCGTATTAAGAAATGGAGGGAGTGAAAAAAAAGTCAAAACATACACTTTCTCGCACAAAGGAAAAAGTCAAAACAGAAAGTAACTATTGGGTGAGGGCTTGTGTGATCATGTTCTTCGAATTATGGCATTTTTTTACTGAGAGGAAATGATTAATATTTTATTAAAATAATAATACAAATTGAATTAAATGAATGCCAAAAATTTCAATTTAATAAATTGGTATTGTGATTGGCTAGGGCACGTATGTGTTGTTGGTGCTGAATTTCTCTATGTTGTTATGTTTTGGAATGGAAACTATATCTGAAAAAATAATTTTGAAGATTTGATTTTCAGAATAAACTATAAGATCTGTTTGATGACATTAACAATTTTTAATATTTTAACGTTGGGTGGGATCTTGAGCATTATGTGTGTATTTAGTATTGCTCATTGATGGTCAATAAGCACTTATTACATAAATTGAGATAAAATACATCTTACATACTTACCTCGTATATCATAAATCACGATTCATAAGCACTTATTACTAAAAAAATAAGTTATTTCAAACAAATACTATGTAGAACCCGAAAAGCAGAATTGTATCAATATTATTTACTTGTAAGTGAATAAAATACAGCGTGTAATGGTTGGCGAGAAATTAAAAAAATAATAATAATTGAAATACTTACGATGTGGTGGTTTTTTCAACAATAATGACTAGTGTTGATTTTAAAAAATTATAAGAATTATGTCATATGGGGTTCAATTATAGAGACTGAATTATGTAAGTTTTGAAATTACAAGGATTAATATAATTACAATTTTCTATATTATTATAAAAACGTCTGAAATCTATAAATGAATATGAAATATGGCTGCTAATTGCTTGTATGGTTATAAAATGTATTATATTATTAGTGTCAAGCAAACTTAACTTAAAACAAATCATGGTCATCCTCGTGATTTTGATGTTAACGATATGATGTTGCTTCCACTAGAGGCGCATTGGACGGCTGGAAATCTGGCATCAACGATGATAGGGATGGATTTCAGGTCATTTGACATGTATTTTTGTTTCAACGTATTCATGCATGCAACTATACAAAATAATGCTCCGTGAGATCTATTTATTTAGTTTAGAGAGATTAAAAAGTTAAATAAATTTTTTAATTATAACCTACGTGACATGTCAATTCTTCCTAAATTTACTTCTGTGTAACTGTGTAACATTAGATTATAATAACAAGGTTGGCAAAAAAAAAAAAACATTTGATTAGAACTAGGTTGGATAAAGATAATAAATAAGAGAGATAAAAAAAAAAATCTTACATTTAGAACTAAAATTCACTTACAAAATAGGTCACTCACTTAGGAATAAAGGGGGTCTAAAGTCTTAGGTGTCTCTATGGTTCAGTTATTCAATATATTTTAAATTGATAAAATTTTAGAAGTCTTCATTCCTTCTCTCTCTACATTTACAAATCATTCTCATAATGTGTGTTTACCCAAATACATAAAAAAACTCTAGAATAGCTTTTTTTCTCCAAAATCATAGTTTGGGGTTTAAAACCATGGTTTTTGAAAAAACTATTTTTTTCACTTTTTATATAATCTCTTTCCTTTTCTTTTCTTTCTTCTTCCTTCCGCCATTCCCATTTCTATTGCAGAAACCCAAAGACAAGGGAAAATCGAGAGGACAAGGTTAAATGTAAATCTGATAAAATCCCCATAGACATAAGAACAAGCTTCGATGCCCATATAGCTGTTTCATATCTATTTGATTTCAACAAAGATGGGTTCGCAAAACGATCTATCTACTATAAAAAAACATCAAATTAGTGACGGAATTTAACGACCGAAATTCCGTCACTAATTAGTTTAGTGATGGAAATTAGCAACAGAATTTGTTCTGTCGATAAATATACCGTTACTAATTGATTAGTGACGGAAGTTTGAATTTCGTGGCTACTTTGCGACGGATTAGTGATGGAAAATTTTCGCCGCCAATTAGTGACGTCCCTAATCCGTTGCAAAATATTTTTTCTATATAATTTAAATTTGCCACATGTCCTTACCACGAGCCTCTACATGTCCCTCGCCGACAGCCGCCACATGTACCAACAGCCGGCTATGTGTCCCCGCCAGTCGCCACCATGTGTCCAAGTCACAAATTGGTTGCATTTTGTGACCAAGTTGGGATTCGAAGCCATGACCTCTCCCACGCGTGTCAGTGCCTTTGCCAATTAAGCTAAGACGAACCTATGGAATTTAAATGCAAAATCATATATATATATATATATCACTTTACAAAAAAAAAAAAAATTCAAAATTTAATATATTATTAAATATTTCAATTTAGTTTTCTTATTTTATTTTATGTAAATATTCTACCTAAACTTTTATTATTAATATCTTTTTTTATTCATTTTATTACATATTTTATTTTATTTTTGTATTTATAAAATTTGTATTTTTACTTTCAAATATATTATTTTATAATTTCAATTTCAATAATAAATATGAATTAATAATTTTTATTTATTAATTATAATATTTATATTATAATTTTATAATAATTTAACATTTAAAATGTAAATTATTTAAAAAATTTATAATTATGAAAAAATATAATTATTGAAAAAGTTAACTATTAGTAACAGAAATTATGGATGGATTAGCGACAAAAATTAGTGACAGAAAATTCCAGTCACTAATTCCGTCACAAAATATTTTAGACAGAAATTAGTAATTGAATTTTTCCGTCACTAATTTTTTATGACGGAATCTAGCAACGGAATGACAATCTGTCACTAATTTAGTGGCGGAAAAATTTCATCACTAATTTTAATGACGGAATTTATGAGGGATTAGCGACGGAATAAATTCCGACACTAATTCTTTATTTTTTTGTAGTGATCCTTTATAAGGAAGATTCAACTAGGTAAAGAAAAAGAAGGAACTTTAATTTCCTGGAAAATTTAGAAGAATGAATCTTGGGTTTACTTCAAAACTAAGTTTTATTCAGAAACTTGAACTGGGTTTCATTTTTATGTGGGTGTCAAAGAGATCCAACATGACCAACAATAAATTCTTCTCTGGACCAAAGAAAAAAGAGGGCTCAATCTTCAAAAGGCATGTAAGGTGCTAACACGTGTTTTGTAGTAGACTGTTTTATTGTTAAATGATATGAATACAAATTTGTATTAGGAAAAAAAAAACTATGTCTATAAAGATCTTAGTTAAATTTTGTAAGTTTTATTACAAAAACATCACTCTTATTTGTTTAAGGTTCCATTTTGTAAGTTTTGTAAGTATCTGATAATTACTTTTATAAATGATTTTTGCCTATACAATTTATTAATAAATACATTTTTGAACTTTTTTTTTTATCATACTACATGATTGACTAATGTTATAATTTTAATTTTGTAGACAAATTTATATAATTTTTGGTATTTATTATGAAATTTAATGTTAAAAATATTTTTAAAAAATCTTATCCTTTATCTACAATTATCACAAAAGCTAATGTCCTTTTAATAATTTAAACATGAAAAAGTGATTTTGATAACAATATCTAAGCACTATCATTTTATCAAAATTAATTTTTTTCACATAATATATTATGCTAAGAATCTATTATCTAAAATCACTTGTATCACGTTTTTTCTCGAAGTTATTCTCTAAAAGTTAATCCAAATATTCTCATATTTTTCTCTTTTTCCTATCTTTTCAACAAGAATTAAATAAAGGTAAAATTGAAAAACAATCATTAATGAGTTTGGAATAAATTTTGGAGAATAGCTTTTAAATAAAAAATAAAAAAAATTATTTTAGAAAATAGATTTTGAAGAATAACTTTTGAAAACCATAGTTCTACAAAATTTGAGTGTTTGTATAGTTTATTCCGAAATATAGTTTTGAGGGTTAAAAACTATTTTAGATTTTCTATGAGTGTTTGGCAACTTCATATTTAAAACCATGGTTTTTCACAAGTGAAATGAAACACATATTAAGTGGACTTATATTTAGAATAAAAAATTTCTTCTATAAGTGGACTTATGATAAAATGTGAGATTTTTTTTTTTCTAAGTAAATATATCCTCTCATTGGAGGCAATCCTGTTTGAGGTACTGTTGAGTACTAAATGTGGGCATCTTTTCGTAATGGGGATTAGAACCTTAGTTCGTCACGTTGTGAGGGACTAGTCCCTTCCAATAGATCCAACCTTTTGGTAAAACATGAGATTTTAGGATCATAGTTGTTAAACTCATAAGTTGACTTTATAAACTTACCATTTTTACATTTTTAGCATATAAGACCATGTCAACCCATTTTTAAACTCGTGCTAGCCATAAACTTAATTGAACTCGTGAGTTTACATACAGAGTTTATCGTTTTTATGCTTTTACCTTATAAAATTGTGTCAACTTACTCTTAAACTTGTGCTGACTTTTTCAATTTAATCATGTTCAATATCCTTACATACAAACTTTATAGAAATTTATTTGTTGAGTATGATAAACTATTAATGTTTGTGGATATAACTTTAATTATTTATATTTAAAATATATTTAAATACAATTATTGTTATTTTTATATTTAATTATTAATTATGTACTTTTAACACTTACTCCCTATCCTTTCTAGAAAAACCCGACAAGAGTTATTTCAATAGTTAATGAGTTTTTCTATTTGTACCCCTCATTAATTAGTTACGTATATTATATTAATTAAAAGGTTGATAATGTTTATGTTCACTCTATTTCTCTCTCTTTTTTATCCCTTTATAAATAAATACATACTTAAAAAAAGTTTATTTTAAAACATACTTAATATTTTTAATTAACTGTAACCCTTTTCTTAAATCGCGTAATTTAATTATCAAGTTTTTATATATAGTACTGGAGGGAGTATTTATTAATAAAAATAAACTCTTATAAATTAAGATTCGAGATCATAATCTTAATTTACTTTCTTATCATATTATTGTTTTTTTTTTACTTAATTAACACAATATTGTTTAAATTCACAAGCTTGACCAATTTGTTGAGGATTAAGTCTCGTAACTATAAACTCTTACTCACCCGTACATTACATAATTCCCTAAATCTAATATACTATTCTAAGATATAATGATTAATGAATTACTTTACAAAAAAAAAAAAAAAATTATGAGGAGGTTAATATGGTGCATGTACTGGTTAGAACTTTAGATGTCATTGGCAAACGAGACAATCCATGATTCTATCATCAAATGTTCCAACTTTCAAATGTACTGATCAATTTCTAATAATTAAAGTTTCAAGCGAAAATAAATATTTTAACATTTACTTAAATAATAATATATATTTAAAGTAGAAAATTTAATTAATAACTAGAAGAACTGTCTTACTTGTAAATAAAAAATTAACAAACATTTTATGTTTTTTGGAAACTTATTTCCATTCTTAGACATCTGTGTTAAACTTGTAAGCAAACTAATTAGACAAAATTACCAAGTTGGTTTAAACAAAGTAATAGTACGGCTTGCTTATTTGTTAATCCTGTTGGAAAAAGAAAAACCCGAATCCCAGAGAGAGACAGCCGAGACTGTTTGTATCGTTCGCTGTCGCGATCAATTGTTATCGTTGCTTAAAAATAGGAGCCACTTTTCTCATGCTGAAAATGTTAAATATAAATAAATAAATTAATTACTGGCAAAAAAAATTTAATTAATTAATAAATTCTTCCCTTGAAGTTTCATTCCTCAGAATCTGCTCCTCCATCTTAATTCTCCTCCTCCTTCCTTTCTCTTCTCCGGGCACGCCCGGTCTTCCTCTCCGGATTTTCCTTTCGTTCTTTTTCCGGCGAGAGGAAGAAAGGTCCAGATTTCCACGGATTTTGGTTTTTCTCTCCGAAGGTATTGCGAAATTTCTCTCCTCATTTCTCTTTCTGATGCATTTGTTTTTTATCTTGTAACTTTCTCTTGTAGATGGACTTTCCGGATTTGTTTTTGGTTCTTTTGGTCATTATTATCTGTCGCTGTCTGCCATTTGTTCATTACTCTGGTAAATTAGCGGGAAGCCCCCCTTTGTTCTCACCTTATAGATTATAGGAGGAGGTTTCTTTGCATTTTCTGTTTCTGTTCATTCATGATGAAATCAGCCGTTCGTCGCACTGATAAATTTAGTTCTAGGACTTCTATATTTTCAAGGTTTTCTATACTCGTTTCTTCATCAAATTGATCAATTGGCGGGAAGCCTCATCTGACTTATTTTCTATCGCGGTTCTTGTTAGTTTCAGTTTTTGGTCAGTCCTATTCGGAGGACTGTTTAATGTTGAAATTTGGCGTTCATTACATTGATAAATTAATACGTGAGATTTTTTTCCTGGGTTTTTTGCCATCATTTTGTTAATTACGTTGATAAACTGGCGGGAAATCTTGTTTTTTGACCTTTTCTTTCTTGGGCTGGCGGATTCTTGTTAGTTGCTGTTTCAGATCATCTTATTCACAGGACAGTTAATCTCTGTTGAAATTGGGCATTTTTAAATGCACAAATTAACTTTCAAGGACATTTTCCACTATCGCTTCTTTGTTTATTCACTAACAAATTGGTGGAAAGTCCCTGTCTTTCTCAGCTGGGTTGCAGGATTCTGTTTCTAGTTCTCCTTTCAATAGGATTGTTATTTATTGATCCTATGCTTGTTTTCAGAATCTGATGTTACTGTTTGAAGATCCTCTGTTTTGGGCACTTATGGAAGCATGAGGATTTAAAGTTATATAAAATTCATTATTCGGCTCCGCTTCCAAATCTAATTTGATTTTTTTTTTCCAATTTGTTTCATTTATTTCAAGGTAGGTGACTAGCACATGGGGAGGAAAGGGAGTTGGTTTTCTTCAGTGAGGAAAGTTCTCATTCCTCATTCCAAGAAAGATCAGGTTTCAAAAAATATATATAATATATTCATAAATGCTTTGGCAATAGAATAACATATATTTTACGTCGCTGCTAGTAAATCAGTTGCCAAGACAGATTCTAATTCAAGTACCTTTTGTTTTTCCTTTTTGGTGTTGAAAATAAAAGGACAAAAAGCTGAAGTCAAATGACGTAGGTTATGACAATCGAAAGGGCTTGGAAGCAGCTTTGCCAAATGAAGGAGCAAAATTTACTGTTCCTCCTGCTTTTCCATCCATAGAAGATATTAAATTAAATGGAACAGAGAATGAGCATAGCAAGTATGCTTATTCTCTGGCTCTTGCCACTGCTGCAGCAGCAGAGGCTGCCGTTGCTGCTGCTCAGGCTGCTGCAGCAGTTGTTCGTCTTACTAGTGTGTCCCGTTTCCTTGGAAAGTCAAAGGAAGACATGGCAGCTACCAAAATTCAGACAGCATTTCGAGGATATTTGGTATGAACTTGTTTTGCTATTTAAGTTTGTTATACCAGCAAAGATGTGCTTTTCTTGTCATTTTGTGTATGTTAAACTCTGTTAGCAGATTTATATCATGGATACCCTTTTTAAAGGGAAAATTTATAGGATAATGAAATATGTTTTGTATGACTTTTAACAACATGCAGCTTGCTGTATCAATGTTGGTAAGCTTTTGAATTTCCTGTATTAATTCTTATTAATTTAATAGGACCATGTACAATGCTGTAAGCATTTCGAAAGGTTTTCTTCCATATATGATGAAGTGAAGTAATTAATGAATTGTAGCAATAATGCAATGGCTTTGAGTCATTGTGCTTATAACAGTTCTTGTTTTGGGGCTTTTAGGCAAGAAGAGCATTGCGTGCCCTTAAAGGTTTGGTGAGGTTGAAGAGATTGATTCAGGGGAAATCTGTTAAACGACAAGCAGCTTCTACTTTACACTGCATGCAGACATTCACTAGATTGCAGTCTCAGGTCCATGAGAGGAGGACAAGAATGTCAGAGGAGAACCAAGCTCTTCAGTGGCAACTGCCGCTGAAACATGTGAAAGAACTTGAGAAGTTGCAAGCTGCTGTAAGAAGTCTTTATTTTTCGTTTTTGAAATGCAGGCTTTGGTGCAATGTGTGCTATATGGTGAACTTTCATTGTGATATGGCTTAGAATGTGCCTTGTATCAATGCTTCTGCTTCATTACTTGTGAATGAATTTGCATTTGAGCTCAGAATAGTATTTACCTGGTTAATTTTGGACAAATCATTATTTGTCGAACAGTTGGATTTTCTTATAATCATCTTCCATTTGAAAAATATTAAAAATGTGAAGGTACTTTAGTTGAACTAAAGTTGCAGTTGGCCAAAAAAATTGAAAATTAAAGGGGCAAAGTAATTTTTCAGCAGAGTGTTGAAGACTGGGATGATACAGCGCAATCAAAGGAGCAAATGGAAGCAAGACAGGCTCAAAGGCAAGAAGCTGCAGTCCGAAGAGAGAGAGCTCTGGCCTATGCATTTTCACATCAGGTACCAGGATGTCCTCTTCTTTTGTTATTGCATTTGGGATTATAGTGAAACAGAGGAATAAACATACAGAATCAAGCAAAGTGGTCAAGTTTCAAAAATGTTTATCTATTTAGTTACAATTTTATAGTCGTATTTTTTATAATTTTATTGAGTTTCAGAACAAAAATTCAGATGAGTGAATGACATTTTCACAGTGATTTTTATGCAAATATAGAAATTGATGCTAGTACGGGTAGTGTTCTATACAACTTACAATGAGTTTCGCTTGAAGTATTAATATTAATTTGCATCATTTTCTCATGAAATTCCTTGTGAGGGCTGGGTTTTACTCTGATGCTTGTTGACCTGTATGGTTTGAAGGTCCTATAATGTCCTGATTTGACTAATCAAACACAAGTGCTTGTACACAATTTATCAAAGGCATTACACATGACCCTGTTTCTTAACTGGAAGACTCGATGCTTATGAAAATAGTATTGAACTTCATATACTATTGGTCTATATCTCTACAGTTTTCTCCATGTTGATAGGTTTAATATTACTTTCTTGACTTTATTAACGATTTCAATCGAATGTTTTCTTAACAGCAAAAGTGGAGGAACTCTTCGAAACCTGCAAATCCCACGACATTCATGGATCCAAACAACCCACACTGGGGCTGGAGTTGGCTAGACCGATGGGTAGTAGCACAGCCAGGTCAGGATACCCAAAGTGGTATGGTTCACAGCCAGCATGCATATGCAAAGAGCATGGCAAACCAACCCATGTCTGTTGGAGAAATTACTAAACTGTATACTTCTCGCGGTCCTATTCATCACAATAAGAAGCCTTCTCCGGCTGGCCAAAAATCAAGCCGGCCCCCAAGTCACCGGTCTCTTTCAACCCCACCTCAAAAGATCCCACCTGTCTCATCTACTTCTACCAAAGTAAGAGCACCAAGCCCAAAGTCATCTTCTTGGGGCCGTGATGATGACTTGAGGAGTGTAATTGGCGCTCAGTCACAACGGTACCGGAGACATACTATTTCAGGATCATCATTCAGAGATGATGATGAGAGCTTTAGAAGCTCATCTGCAATCTCAACTTGCACGGTTCCTACTAAATCAGCTAAGACCAAATCCAGAATTGAGAGTTCATCACTGAGTGCAGATAAAAATGGGACATCAGAGAAAGGATCCTCCAATGCGAAGAGGCGAATATCATTCACAGATTCTTCCCTTGCTCGTTTGAGGAATCATTCTGGTCCTCTTAAGGAGGATCTTTTGGCTTCAGCCACTAAAAAGAAAGTTGCCAATGGTGAAAGGTAGTGCTGGTAGGTGAAAAAGAATTGCCACTGGTACATGCATAACACGAGCTTGGTGTTAGGATTGTGAATGAAGAAGATAAAAAGAAGATGATGGGGATGTACAGGGCTTTGATAGTTGCTTGTATGATCATATTCTTGATGAGGAAGCAAGATAGGATAAAATTAATGGATGATTATTTTGTTCATAAAGCTGTATTCATATTTCTTAATCATAGTAAACTTCTTTTTTATATTCGTTGGCAAATAAAACATCTTTTTTATGTTCTTTATTTTGATTTGATTATGTAATGTAAACAGGATTGGTTTGTGGGTGATAATCATAATTTAATGATAGATTTATTTTTTGTTCTAATTATTCTTGGCGGGAACAATTTTCTCTTGTTCTTGTTGGAAGTCATTTTGATCTTATTTTCATGATTTTTTTTTTTTTTTTTCGAGAGAGAGAGAGAGAGAGGAAATATGTGTAGTTAGTCTACATCTTTTGAAAATTTGGATTTGATTTTAATGGTTTATGTTTTATCATTTGTATTTAACAATTTATTTAAAAATTATGTTAATGTCAAGCACAAAGAAGTAAGTGTCCTTTCCATCTAGCACCGTTTTGATGAATTAATCTTCTAGACAACCTCACGTGTTGTTGTTTGAGATTTTCCTTCATGCCCTCACCTTGGTTATTGATTTGGTTAGGACGGATGAATTTGATCTTGCCCGAGAGGCTATGGGGGACGAGGTAATTATGGTACAAGTGCCTAAAATGTCGAACAACATATCAAAATATAACAAGTTCTAATCAACCAACTATTCGATCACAGTTGAAGAAATATCTCATAAAGAAGGTCACAGAGCTTGTACTTGTCATGCCCTTGTTCAGCACCTCAGAACATAAAGTCCTTGGGGAAATTTGTGCGTGATGATGGAGGCCTTATTGGCTCTCACCACCGGTCCCATTAGTGAGAGGACGGTCCGATCGACCAACCCGGGAGAACAATGACCAATGGTGGTGTGTGTGAGTCAAACGCGCCACTACTTCAAAAGGCTTCTCGGTGAGTGTGGGAGCCCGTGACAAGCCCGTTTTGATGACACTTTCCACCATTGGTGAGGACGTAATGATTCTGGTAATATCTTGGCTTCCTATGAGTCTGGGTACTTTTTCCAGTGATATTTTAGTCCTTTATAGTGAGTTTATGGTGTTGTTGAAACACGTTTGGAATGTTTTGAGATTGAGTTCTCTAATTATAGATCATTACAAGAGCCCTCTCCTGGGTAACACACTAGCAATGGTGATGCAAGTGTTCCATTCTTGTATCCTTATATTGTTCAGCCAGAATAAGCGGCAATAGAAACACGTCAAAGTTAGAAAGCAGTTTCAGTCTCCTAGATCTAGTATGCAACAATATTGTTACTCTATGCCGATGGCTTCTTATGATAAATAGAAATTTCCAATATAAAGTTGAGGCATTGATCGGTCAGTGAGTGCTGGCATTATTGGCTCAGAAATGAAACTACCTTAGAGCCCTCAAAACGTCAAAGAACAAGGTGTTATGGATTGTTGATTCAGGAGCATCAGATCATACGACCGACTTTTATCAATTGTTCTCTACTTATACTCCATGCACTGGAAATTTGAAAGTTCAAATTGTAGATGGCTCTCTTGCTCCGGTAGTCGGGAAAGGAAGTATTCAAATATCCAAATATATCACTTTGGAATCGGTCCTTCATGTGCCTAAATTAGAATGCAATCTACTGTCTGTTAGCCAATTGACAAAGCAGTCTAATTGTTGTGCTAATTTTCTACCTACACATTTTATTTTTTAGGACCTATAATTGGAGATGACAATTGGTCGTGCTAACGAATATGAGGGGCTCTACTTTCTTGATGACGCTGAAGTGAGTCTCCAACATCCGACTAAGGTATGCAATTTTGTATCGACCTCTAAAACTGATGACATCATGTTATGGCATAAGAGAATGGGTCATCCCAATTTTCATTACCTATCTCGTATGTTCCCATCTCTTCGTCCAAATACTAGTATTGATATGAAATGTGGGGTATATGAGTTAGCCAAACACCACCGCTCATCATACCCTAGAGCTCCATATACACCATCCAAGCCTTTCACTATCGTCTATAGTGATTTATAGGGACCTTCTCGTATTTCAAACCGTACCAAAACCAAATGGTTCATTTCTTTCATAGGTGACTATCTTCACTATGATTAGAAACCAATTTGATACGAGCATTAAAGTATTGTATAGCGACAATGGCACGGAGTATTCAACCAAATCTTGAGTGTCTTCCTCTAAACACATGATAGCATCCATAGAAGCTTCTATTTTAATACTCCCCAATAGAATGGGATGGCTGAGTGTAAAAAACGACACATCCTAAATGTTGCTTGAGCGCTAATGCTAACTGGTAATGTGCCAAAGTTCTATTAGGGGGATACCATCTTACACGCCATCTATCTCATTAATCGAATGCCAAATTGAGTCATATCCTTTGAAACCTCTCTCCAACGTTATAGAGTGTCTTTCTTACAACCTACCTTGAATCCAACCTTTTCTTTCGTGTGTTTGGTTGCTCAGTGTATGTTCATATGCCTTCCACTAGAAAATTTGATCCTTGTGCTGTGAAATGTATATTTCTCAAAATTACTTCTACTAAAAAAGAATACATATGCTTTGATCCTGTTTCCAAAAATACCTTTGTAAGCTTTGATATCACCTTTCATGTAGAAGTTCCCTTTTATTCTAAGTCTTCAATTCAGGGGGAGAGTATGGGTGATGAACCTTAAACTTGGGAACCAAAAACCAATAGAGAGTATATAGTGACAACACCATCCGAGCCATTATTACCACCTATACCATTTATAGAGCCAGAGTCATCACCACAAATACAGCTATAGCCATTACCACTACCTTTACCCTCTCTTATGCAAACCTCAAAACAAAATGTACAAGCCAGGGGAGATATAGGAAAGTAGAAGTAGAAAAACAAGTATAAGGATGGGTTGGTGTACTCACGAAAGCAACAATCTAAGGGAGGAGAACACCTTGCACCTAGAGCAGCAAAGGAGTTAGAACATGTGGTAGTTCTTGCAGTATTAGAAGATGTAGAAAGAGTGGTAGCTGAAGAGGTTGATGCCTAAGTTCCTAAATAGGTTAGTGAACAATCTGACCTTGATTTGCTTATTGCTCTTAGGAAATAGCCTCGATCTTGCACGCTGCATCCAATTCAGAAACACATTTCTTATAAGGCTCATTCTCCTCATTATCGAGCGTTTATTACTAATATAGATAAAGTATGCATTCCCAACAACATCCAAGAGGCACTGGAGATACCAGAATGGAGAAAAGTGATTATGGAGGAGATGAGAGTACTAGAAAATAATGGAACGTGGAACATAATTGAAAAGCCTAGAGGCAAGAAACTTGTAAGCTGTAAATGGGTGTTTACCCTAAATATTTGGCTGATGGTACTCTAGACAAGTTAAAAGCTCGCCTGGTAGCAAGAGGGTCTACTCAGACATATGGTTTGGACTATCATGAGAAATTTGCACTATTGGTGAAGCTAAACACTATTAGAGTTCTATTGTCTATGACACCCAACCTAGAGTAGCCACTTCACTAGCTAGACATCTAGAATGCTTTTCTAAATGGAGAGCTAAAAGAAGAAGTATACATAACCCTATCTCCAGGTTTTGAAAAGGGTAGAATTGATTAAGTATGCAAGCTGAAGAAATCTCTATATAGTTTGATGCAGTCTCCTAGGGCATGGTTTGACAAGTTCTTGAAAGTCTTAAAGTCAGAGGGCTACAAACAAGGGCTTGTCAAAATAGAAGACGAAGAGAAGTGCATCCTCATTGTATATGTTGATGACATAATTCTTACAAGAGATCATATTGAGGAAATATCAAGGATAAAAGCTGCATTTAGGAGAGAAGTTGAGGTTAAGGATATTGGAAACTTGAAATACTTCCTTGGGATGGAAGTTGATAGGTCAAGACGAGGCATCTACGTCTCTCAAAGGAAGTGTATCTTGATCTTCTAAAAGAAATAGGCATGCTGGGTTGTAGTCTCAAGTTAACTCTTATTGTGGTCCAGTAAAAGATGAAGAAGAAATCTAAGCAGAACAATAAAGAAGAGTCAGAAGAAGGTGACTCAGACGATGAGATTGAAGAAAAAGAAGAAGAAAAAGAAGCCAACGAAGCTGTTGACAAAGGAAGATATCAAAGACTTGTTGGGAAGTTGATTTATCTCTCTCATACAAGGCTTGATATAGCCTTTATAGCAAGTGTAGCTAGTCAATACATGAGTGAGCCAAAGAAGAAGAACATGAATGCAGCCTACAAAATGCTGAGATTTCTAAAGGGTACTCCTGGTAGAGGGTTGTTCTTCTAGAAACAGGAACGAAGAACTATAAAAGTATACACTAATGTAGATTGGGGAGGAACTCATCCTGATAGGAGATCAACCTTTGGTTATTGCTCCTTTATATGGGGAAAACTGGTTACCTAGAAAAGCCAGAAACAAAGGGTTGTATCTAAAAGCAGTGCTGAATCTGAGTTAAGGGCATTAGCTTAAGGGATAATGGAAGAACTATGGCTGACACAAGTCTTAGATGAGATACAAGTCAGCGTGAATTTACCACTGAAACTCTATTGTGATAATAAGGTAGCCATAAGCATGGCCTTAAATCTTATTCAGCATGAATGATTGAAACATGTAGAGATAGATAGACACTTCTTCAAGGAGAAAGTAAAAGAAGGGGTAATATGTCTCACTTATCTACTAACAAATCTTCAAGCTGGGAATGTGTTGACAAAAGGATTGCTCAAACCTGCATTTAAAAGTTGTATAAGTAAGTTGGATATCATTAACATCTATGATCCAACTTAAGGGGGATTGTGGGGATATTGTGTATTTATTTTAAATATTCTCTATTTATTAGTAGTAATTAGCTAATCAATAATTATTAAGTTTTATTAACTTTTATTAGCCTTTGTTATCATGTCTCTCTCTGTTGTATATAAATAGACGATTGTATTTCAACATTTGATATATGAGAAGTATATTTTTCTCTCAAATTGTCCACAATTTTATTTCAAGATATGATGTATTTTTTCAATCATTTAGCTTATAATAAAAATATAAAGATTCAAATTTTAATTTCCATTCAAGTCCCATACAAATAAATCCCCCAAAATAATTGCTACTATTGGTCATAAATACAGTAGCTAGCTAAGTGATTTACTTTAATCTTAAATATAACAACTTAATCTAATTTATCTCCTCAATTTATAATTTTTTAATTAAGATGTTCTTGCTAATTTTCTAAAGGTGCATAATTAAAAAAGTATCCTAGCAAACATTGTCAGACGGTGGCTCCACACAGGTACCAACCTGGTAGCCCTTTTTGGTGGCTATTTAAGGTAACCTCAGCCGTTAGTTTTAAATCCCACCCCTAGATCAAGGACTGGTGCTTCACACAGGTGCTTATACACCTGGTTAACCCCTCCAGCCAGGGCAACAATAGGGTGGCTAGCCCCTATACCGTGTCGGGGTAAGAGCCAATTCTTCGCCACATATCATACTGTGAGAACCCCCGATCACGGTGGCGAATTAAGCCATCTTAATAACTAGCTTTGATACCAAAATGTCATGCCCTTACCTTATTTTAACCTTTTTCAGAGTATTCGCAGAAAATGATATGCGGTTCAATGAGCAACACAGGAATAACATAATTATATTGATAATATATGCATAATTACAGAAACTCCCAATGGGGGTTCATACATGATACTTACCATTAATATAGCCGTACAAGGCTACTAGGGTATCTAAACTCATTCCAATGAAACGGAGACATGTTCCCCATTTTCGTTCCACCACTGCAATTCCCTCATACAGTTCTCTTCTTTGTTCTCAGCATATCTTCTGTCTCTTCTTGTCTAAATTGTTGGTAAGGGAGGGTGAGATTCGAGAAAATCTCAGTAGAAAACAGTACCAATATGCATGCAGGATAAGTGTTTAATGCATGATATGCTTGCATTACATAACTCATGCTAACACAATGACATATCTGCATGTTCAATGTTTCAAACAACATACTTATGGCCATAGCATAAATAGATACAAAGCTTCAATCATTCATATATATTTCACATAATCAAGCAAAGCAATAACATGCATCAATGCACCAGCACAAATATCAAATACACATAGGAGAGGTAAGTTTTCTACCTTAATCGCCTTTCCCTGATCCTCGAATAATGTGCCTCGTAATGTGTGCACCAACTGGTTTTCAACTTAGTCTTAAAATATCAAATATACAAGAATTAGGTTAAAATCCATTCATATACCATTTTAGGCACTTCCATAGTGTTTATTGTGATTATATTAGCCTGCTATGAAAATTTACCAAAATACCCCTGGGACTCTGGCCTGACCCGACCCGGCCCGCCGTACCCAATCTAGATGTGCTTTTTCTGAAATTCTGACTGGGGCTATTCTGACATATTTTCACCCAAGGAATCCATTTTCGGACTTGGAATTACCAAATTCACTGTTAAATTACAAAAATACATTTGACAACCCCGCTTTAAGGGTTTCAGGGGCGTTTTCATAATTATACTTTTTCGGCCTTTTCCGAAAAAATGGCCAACTGTAATCCAACTTAATTTTCTCTCCTGAACACAATGAAATCATCAATTTCATGAAAATTCAGCTCCTACCCCTACTTTCCCTCTTGGCTGAAACTTAAAGAAAGAAAAGGGGAAATTGAGGTTTTTGATTTCTAACACCGTAAATTTGTTCATTTTTACTCCCAATCACTTTATTGACTATTCCATTAGATTACAACTATCATTTAGTACCAATTTGGGCAGCACAACAACCTCCACAACCCATTTTTCATTTTTACACACAAAGACAATCCGGCCAAATTTCACCAATTAAATTGTCCACAACAGCCAGAATAGTCAATATACAAGAGTTTGGAAGTTACTTCAAGCTTCTACTAGTTTTTCCTCAATGTGGCTAAAACCCTAAGTGCTCAACAACATATTTTGAGCTTCAAAACCTTAAAGAACAAAGAAGAATAGCTTAGGGTCGGAGATATACGTGTTAGGAGCTAAATCGTTGGAGAAATCGGCTTATCTTGCGATTTTTTTCTCCTTTCTCTCTCTACAATTCCACACATTCTCTCTCTATATTCAGTTGCACAAGACGTGGGAAATGGGGCTGAAGAATATGAAATGTTTAATAGTACATGCTGATGTCATCTTTTAGTATGCTTATGTCATAATTTCAAAATTTGACATTTCGGATTTTTATAAAATTCTGGCAGATTTTCTGCTCAAACTTTGAAAAATCATAACTAATTCTAGAAAAGTTGAATTAAAGTGATTCCAAAGGCTATGAAACCCTCATTGAGTATAGTTTCAAGGAAAAATATATTTTTTTAGTCAATTGGAAGCACATCACTCTTAGAAATTCCATCTTTAGATGCTGCCATAGAAACATGCTAGTTTTACTGGGTAAACTTAAAAAATTCATAAATTTTTGTATATATATCTCTAATTAAGTCATATAACATATTAATGAAAGCTTAGGATGTCTACTTTCACCTTGTAAAATTTCATAATTTTTGCTCATTATTTGATTATACAAAATCACATGACAAGATCACCACCTCATAGACGATTTCACCCAAAATATAATTATATTTTTTAAAATTCACCGTTTCATTTTATTGATCATTTTCAATAATTACAATATATTTAGTGAATAAAATTTAAGGTGTTACAAATATAAATACATTTATTCGGGCTAAAAAATAAAACTTAAACACATTGTAAAAAATCAGGTAAAAAAACAGGAAAAAGAAAGAAAAATATTATATAAAGCGCAAGAACGCCAACAGCGACGCTGCAACTGCAATTGGTTGTTCGAATCTATTTGACGAAGATCTGAATAAACTTGATAACTTGTCTCGGAGTCTCACACTTTGAAGTGTTAGAAGCATCCAGAAGTTTTGAATGCAAACCCGTAGATTCTTACCAGTCCGTCAGGTTCCGTAACGATGGTGAGTTAATTGTCGAGCTCTTCGCTTCCGCAATCGTGCCAATTTTTCCTTTTCATTTGAAAATTGGACTTAAATTTCTGTTTTCTGCTCCCAGTCATGCCCAATTTTAAATTGTATGATTTTCCCGGCTACATTGCTCACTAAGTTTGAAGTTTTGATCAAAACATGAACGAAGAGCTTTGCCAAGGTGATACTTATTCTGTTACAATTCATCGCCCATGTTGAATTGAATCTGTTATAGTGTTGTTTTACCCAAATTTATCTTTCAACTTTCGTCGAATGTTGGTTTATCTTAGCAAACTGACTCATGTATTGTGCAATCAATCCCTCTTTCTAATGATCGGGGTTGGAGTTGCTTCTAGCCAGTGCTATGATCTAATAATCTATTTTATCTATATTGAAATGAATGTATCGAAGTATCCTTAGTCTGCAAGACCTGTTTCTCTATGGATAAATTAATCATAAAGAGGCAGAGAAAACGATACCGCCGCCCAAGGTTATTGTCTGTAAATCTGTTTCTCATCCCACTTTGTCCATTTTCTTATTTAGTCAACAAAGAAGCATTTGCTGCAAGTTCTGAATGGAAGCTGTATTACTAAGCACCAGATGTTTGTTTCTGTATTGAGTGTATTCATAATATTTACTATTGTCACTTTACCCTCGTTGCCAGCATTTTTGTTAGTTATCAGCATTAGTGTGCCCTAAGTTCTTAGAAATTTATGTGTGAAATTAATAAACTACATGCAGTTATGGTGTCCTCACTATCATCATCTGGAATCAATGTATAAATTCTGTCAGCATTCTCATATTTTACCATCCTCATTCTATAAAATAGAAGGTGAACTTGATGTGTAGCGTTTGGTCCTGGCTACTGCTTCTTTCCCCGTTCATTATTTCCAAGGCCTTTATCCCTCCTTTGTAGCAGAAAATTATTCCCCTTTCATTGGAACTTCATTTGATATTTGAAAACTCATTTGAGTGCATAACAAATAACTGTGGCAAATCCATTTATGTAATATTGTCATGCGTAGTCTGTCCTCTAAATAAGTTGAGTGATTGAGAGTTAATGAGCTTAACTGATATTTGTAATCTAATGCATTATTAACATTGCAATTATTATTGGCAACAGTAATTTCGTTAGTAGTTTACTTATCTAGTGCCAAACTGCATTGTATATTAGGCTACACCATTTCTAGCTGGACTTGCTGTAGCTGCTGCAGCTCTTGCTGGTAGATATGGCATTAAAGCTTGGCAAGCTTTCAAGGCACGGCCCCCCACACCCAGAGTACGCAAGTTCTATGAAGGTGGTTTCCAGCAAACTATGACAAGAAGAGAAGCAGCTCTAATTTTGGGTATCAGGTGAACATGATATATTGCTAATTTCTTCTTTATCCATTGATTGCTTATGGCTGTCTTAGTTCAAAGTCATAGCCGTCCCAACATGATTCCTTCTATTCAATTGGAAGAATAAATTCAATCATCAATTTCATTGATAATGGGTGAAAGATGAATATTGAAATGAAATATTCAAGTAGATAAGTATTTGTAACCATGAACTTTTGGCATCCAGATTCTCTCCCTTGCGCCTCCCATCCTTTGCCTCTCCCATACACAAACCTACACCGTTTTGGGTGTAAATTGGGAGGGTGTTCCACCCTTTTTTTCCCTTTTTCTCAAAATAACATTCAAGTCGCTCAAGTGTTTTTTTAGTAGTACCCAATGTTCTAAAATATTTTTTTGTACACTATTCATTGGGTACTACTAAAAAAACACTTGAGCGACTTGAATGTTATTTTGAGAAAAAGGGAAAAAAAGGGTGGAACACCCTCCCAATTTACACCCAAAACGGTGTGGTTTTGGGTATGGGAGAGGCAAAGGATGGGAGGCGCAAGGGAGGAAAGCTGGACGCGACCTTTTGAGGTTGATGTTATGTAACATCTTTTTTTGGGCCAAAAATGTTGTGACATCTAGTGATACAATGGACGGCTATTTGATGGTCAAGGCTCTTAAGCAACGGCTCACAAATTTTAAGCATTCCTCATCGAGAACATTTGCCTTTGTTTTAGTAATTTATGTGCGAGTCAATAATATTATGATGTTTAAAATATACAAAGGTGTTTTTCACCGTGTCTTATTGCTTTTATCTTTCAAAATAATGGTGGGGGGAAGGTCCTAAGGCGAGTTATTTGTAACCATGACCGTTCAAGGCTATTGCTGTGTAACATTCTTTCAGACAAAAGCTTGTGACATCTAGTGATACAACGGACTGATATTAAATGGTCAAATCCCATAACAGATAGCTTTTAAATTTTGAGTATTTCTTTGATCTATTACTGTAATATGGACCTTTTACTCGAGGCCTTTAACTATCTCCTGTGCATCTGTTAAGAGAGGACACTGCATTTGCCCCATGAGATGAATCCCATGTGCTTCTTCTGTGAAAAAAATCAAGGAATTATGGGGATTGCTTGAAGCAGATAAGAGAAAGTTCAACCCCTCTATGTGAGCATTAGCCAAAACCATAAAGTCTGAGTTGTCATAATTGATTACACGCACATTCACTCAGTTTTAACTGAAGAAGATAATAATGGTCTGTTTTTGTGACCAAGTCATCTAAAGTTAAGATGTTCTGTGGATGGATAGGGAAAATGCTACTCCAGATAAGGTGAAGGAAGCTCACAGAAAGGTAATGGTGGCAAACCATCCTGATGCAGGTGGCAGTCATTATCTTGCTTCCAAAATAAATGAGGCGAAGGACGTGATGCTCAGAAAGACGAAAGGCGGTGGATCTGCATTCTAACAACACGCTTGGAACCGTCTTTTTCCTCTGATATGCCACTAACTGAGGTACATAACTACATAGTCTCGTAGTTTTCAACATTGCACATTGTAAACTTTCATCTCTAGCTCGACGGATTGAACCATGCATAGTAATAGTCGCCAATGTGAGTTAACAATATGAATACATATCAATATCAACAATTATGAAGATGAAATCCTATACAACACAGTTGGTATCACAATATTCCTGTCACCAGAAATTGCCTGCAGGTTAGAGAAAAGGCTGAATCTGCTATATACACAACAAGGAGAATGGTGCGAAGTGTCAATGCAGGTGTCAAAAATTAATTATTTGGATGAAAGTAAAAGAACAAGAAATAATAATGCATATCCCTTAACAAATTTATCTATAAATATCTTTGAAATTCTGAAAACTGTTTCTTCAAACTCATACCCTTCTCAGTTATCATTCCCAACATTTTACCTACTTTTCATTAATTGAAATGATGCTCATTTATGCATGCCTCTATTGGTTTGAGCAAGATTTGGCAAGGTATTGTGCGATGAGTGGAGCAGTTCAAGAAGGGAAGTTTACTTTTGGAAGATGTCCCCGTGGAATATAAAGCTATTCTCTGAAAAAATTTCAGGCATGGCCTTTTATTTCAAAAATAGAGAAAACTATTTTTGAAGTATATATATACTAGTTCCTTTCAATTTTAAATTTACTATATGTGTGTTTTTTCTTCTTATTAGATATTTTGATTTTATTATTTTAACAAAATTAGCCCAAGCCAATTTTACTGATAGGATAAAATAAAAGGATTTAATAAGAAGGAATGGGCGCAGCTACTCAACTTAAAAATTAAAGGAAACTAGACTAAAAAATTAAAGGAAACTTGACGTACTTTAAGAATGTTTTCCTTTAAAAAAACTACAAGGGTGAGCTGAAGACCTTAAATGTGGGCCCTATTTAAGATTTTTCTTTGATATGTTGTCATATTTTAATTGGAGTTTTCATAGTGTCCTTGCTCAAATTAAATGAAGGACGTGACTCCAATATCAAAAGCTATTAGTTTTTTTTATTCTTTTTCTACCCAAAAAAAAAAAAATCAATGATTGGCTCGTTGTAAATGATAAAAAGAGCAATTGGGCTCATGTATTTTATTGGCTAATATTTATGTATAAAATATTTATATGTTTATATGTAATATAAAATCTACACAAAATTGTCCAATAGTAACTCCAGTCATGCGGACAAAATTGTCTTTTGCTTCACCATGTATATTTTGTCTTTTAGTTTTATTTATTTCCTTCATTGAATATAATTTTATAAAATTCATACCATTTTTTGATAATTATACATTCATAAGGTTTTTAATAAATAAAATCCAAATATAATCATAATTGTTAAAGTCACTAGTGAAAAAAAAAAAATCAATTGACCATGATTGACCAATGGCATTTTTAACCAATATCCCTTATGCAAATTACGGTCAAGTCACGATTGTCCACTTCTGATCCAAATGGACACTAAAAATCATTTGAAACCAAAATATGAAAAGCACCGAAAACAATTTTGCAATTGTCAATTAATCTCTCTTAACTCTTAAAAAGAGAATTTTTTTATCATTAAAAAATAGAAAAATTTAATTATAACTAATATACACCGTATCGTTATTATATTAAAAAAAGTTACAATTTTAAATGTAAATTGTACAATTACATAGTGCTACTATCTAAAATACAATCTATCATCCATAACTACAATGCTTTTGTTTTTTTCCGATAACTTGCTCTCTGATGCTCATGGGTGAAGATTTTGGTTGTGATACTCAATTTTTTTTCATCTTCTCCCCTTCCCATCCTCTTCCCTCCTCTTACTTTTTTAATTATTAGATCAACATATGAATGGTCTAGATTGGGTTTTATACAAACATTATCTTTTATTTTCTTTATTGTAATATTCGAATTAATCATATCAAAATTTAGCAATTCGTATTTAGTTAATTATTTTTCTATTTACAATTTGACATTTTAATAAAAAGTTTATCAAAGATCAATATGAACCCTTTAAATGTTAATCTAATGGTAAAAAAAAAAAGAGAAAAAAGAAGAAAGAGGATAGGAAGGGAAAATGAAGAGTTCGCAATTTTTTATGGGTGTCATATTGTTTTATCGATGCAAATTTTTTTAAAAAATAGGCATTGACCAGAAAATTGAAGAAAAAATATTTGATTTTTCTCTATAGCTTATACTTTTTTTTTAATAAAAAATAAATTTATTCACAAAAAAATTAACGATTTAATTAATATCAAAGTTGTTAAAACAATTCGAGGACAAACTTTAAGTGAAAATGTGAAGTATTTGCAAAATAACATAGAATTTATGAGTTACTTTAGCCGATACAAAATACAAGAGGTTGTTAACTAATTCACACTAATCTAGGAATACTAATTAAATCATTTAATATGTCTTTGATTAATAAAATTTAGGAGTACCTGTTTTACCTTCATTAAAAATGTGGAAAACAACAATTAATTATACTTTATCAATCTCTTACTCCTTTTTATAAATTTATTTCACCTTGTTCTCACGTACTAAAAAAGATTAATTAACTCATTAAATATATCTTGAATTGATGTATTTTCTTAATTTTACTGTCATTTATGAATGATATTTTCAACCATCTCTCTCTTTCCAACATAAATTATTTAATTTTTTTTTATATTTAATAGGGTAAACTTGTAACATTATCATTAACTATTCTTTAAGTGAAAACATAGAATAAGAACCATTTTTTTTTTCCAAAATGAACTTATAAAAAAAAACCAGAGTGAGAAAATATATATTATAGACAAGAGGGGGTATGATACAATGTTGTTCCTTCATTCATTGCATAATTGTGTAAATGGACAAGCATTGGACTTCTGCAAGTTCTATTTAAGAAGGATGAGATTATTATTATTATTATTATTATTATTATTAATTGCATCGATAATTACAATGAGGTTATTAGAGACCCTAAAACATGTCCCGGCACACATGGCCCTTACGTCAGCTGTTATCCACTGGGCGACCATGGCATTATCCAAAATAAATAATCTTTTTTTTTTTTTTTGCCGCAGATAACCATTGTTTTATTCTTATTGTTTTGGAATGCCACTTTTTTTTTTCTTTTTTAATTGGACATTTTTTGAGAAGAATAAATGATAGGCTTCTCTTCTCTGCTTTCTCGCATTCTTCTTCTTCTTCTTCCTCTGCCACCCGTATCGGACTCAACAGGATCGACCAGCTCCGGATCTGCTTTTTCCGGCCAGCTAATTCCACCGCTCGCCATCGTTTGGTCAGTACACTGTCATTTACCTGTTGCAGCGCGAGTTCAGATATAGGGTGTGGGAGTCCATCGTCCTCTGCTATGTTGGTCTGGTTCTCTAAGCTAAAGCAAGGGGAATCGTGTGATTCTTCGAGGAATCGCGATTCGCGCGATTCTGGTGAGAATCGTGCGATACAGGGACGATTCAGATAAAAAACGAAACAACCATACGAGTCGCATCGCCTACAGCCAAATTGTTTCTGAATCGCGATACGAATCTAACGATTCATGCGATACTAATAACACTGCTTTGAATATCGAAGTTTTATTCAGTAATGGTGTCCGCGAACGATCCATTTGAGTCTTTCTTCAATTCGATTCAAGTTGTTAAGGAAGCGCTTTCACCACTCGAAACAGGTATTCGGAAGGCAACGAAAGATCTTGAGCATTGCTGGCCAGCCTGGCTGGGGTCTAAGAATAAGGGAAATGGTGTTCAGTTGATTGCCGAAGTGAGTGAAGCGGGCAAGTTTCAGATCTGTAGTGTGAAGAAGAAGAATGGTCAGTGTGTGGTTATTGATGAGAGAAAGAAAGGGTTATCAATAAAAATTCCTTTGAAGGCTTTCTTGGGTATGTTTTCTCAGAATTCAGGAAGTGGGTATGAAGCTGGGGTGTTGGGTAGAGGGTCAAAAGAGGAGGAGTTTGCCAAGGAAGATGGGCCTTGCACAAATTGCTTCCGGTTTGCAGTCACTTGGTCTGTGCTGTTTAATGGGTTTTTGCAGACTTTGCCAATTCCTTTTAAATCAAGCAAGAAGCGGTTCCAGAAAACGGGTGGTGAAGATAAACTGTGCTCGTGCATGAAGCCTAGTGTTTCATGTGAATTGAAGCAAACTGAGTCTAAGGGCCACTTCGTTAGAAAATTCAGGGAAAAGGGTAGGAGGCAGAAGGAGGGAATTCATATTCCACTTGAATGCCTCGTAGGTTTTATCTTTGATCAATTAGCTCAGAGTACTCTTCAGAATCATGATGAGGGAGCACTAGAAAATGATCGGGACTGTGATAAAACTTCTCTTCCCCCACCTATTCCATCTTACTCTAATCATTTGAAAGCACTCACTGACGTTTTGGAAGGGCAAAAAATAAATGTAAATGGTTTCTTGGGAAATTTAAGATTTGCAAAGGTGGGTTTGCCATCAAGCGTCATAGTAAGCCCTTCAGATAAAGTGGGTGATGGTAGTGCCACTGTTGAAAGCAGGGAAGAGACTGGTGGAAGTTCTGCGCAGAAGGTTGCCACGAACTTATTCAGTATTCCTCTATCAAATGTGGAGCGTTTAAAGTCCAGCATTTCCACTATTTCTTTGTCAGAATTGATCGAGCTTCTACCGCAGCTTGGGCGTACATCTAAAGATCATCCAGACAAGAAGAAACTATTCTCTGTCCAGGATTTCTTTAGATACACAGAGGCTGAAGGTATTTTTTCCCCCTTATAGAGCGGAAGATTTTGCTTGGTGTATGCATTGCATGCATCGCAAATAAACTCCTTTTTTACAATTTAAATTGCTGGTATAACGAAATTAAGAATCCATTTGGTTATGTAAATATTCATATTCTGAATGCATGCGCGGGCAGTGTATGTTTTGTCGAGAACAGCAATGGAAGGGAACAACAGTATATAAAAGGTCCAATACTTGAATGTTGCTTTCCTCTATGGCCAGTATCCGTAATGACGACAGTATGATTTCTCAACGGAATTTGTGCTTTTCCTAGATTATGCATACTGCATTTATGCAAGCTATGAACCTGAATACTGATTTGGATTTAGATTTTAAATTTATTATGTTACTACTTAAGTTCAACTCGTTCATGTTCATTCTGTCTGTAATGGGTTGAGTTGTTTCCAAAATTAATGAACAGCTGATGTGTAAAGTGATAAAGGAACTTACTAGTTATGCGATTCACATAAGGATCAATAAATGACACCTAGCCTATAATTTTTGTTCCAAGAGGTATGGTTGGGCTGCACTAGAACTGGAGAATGCCATAATTGGAAGGAGTGATAATGTAGGTTAGTTTAGAGAACCTGGCTTTGGCTGATACATGCAGGGCTTGAATTCCTAGAAAACAACATTTAGTTTTTTAAGATTTGGGTTTGTTAAGGTTGAGTGAACAACAAAAGGTAATTGATTTCAATAAACTGGTTGTTGGAACATCCTGGCGGATTGAATCGATTAAATTAGGCCATTCAAGGAGTGAGAAGTTAGAACAGTATAGAATACGAACTGTATAAACCTCTGTTTTAATTTTGATGTTGATTTATATGTTTTATAAGGAGCTTCAGGAAAAAGAAGTTTGCTTCTGAGTTGATGGAAGTAACTCTTAGAAGTGGAGTGGGCTGTGTGGACTGCTCTAATTGGAGAAAGATGATCGTCCTTGAGGCAGTGATAACTCATTCTAAATTGGCTTAGTTGTATTCATGGCTGACTTAATCCAATTCTAATGTTGCGCACAGTATGTTATCATCAGACGTGACACATATGTGGCATTTCATTTTTTCATGTAATATAATCTGAGTTTATGATTGACTAATCAGAGTCCTAGATTGAAGACTCAATTTAAGATACGGTCAACACTAACGTAAAAATATGTAATGAAGAATGTTGGACTAGTAATTTCAAATTTAGTTATCTAGAGACAAATACCTATGAGAACCAGTAATGCACAATTGTTCTAGAATTTCAAGTATACTTATAATTATCTGCATCCTTATTATTGAGTCCTTTTGGGATTTTCATGTAATATAATCTGTGAGTTTATGATTGACTAATCAGAGTCCTGGATTAAAGACTCAATTGAAGATACCGTTAACACTAAAGCAAAAATATGTAATGAAGAATGTTGGACTAGTAATTTCAAATTTAGTTAGCTAGAGACAAACACCTATGAGAACTAGTAATGCACAATTGTTCTAGAATTTCAAGTATGCTTATAATTATCTGCATCTCTATCATTGGGTCCTTTTGTGATTTTCATGTAATATAATCTCTGAGTTTATGATTGACTAATCAGAGTCCTGGATTAAAGACTCATTTTAAGATACCGTTAACAGTAAGGTAAAAATATGTAATGAAGAATGTTGAACTAGTAATTTCAAATTTAGTTATCTAGAGACAAATATCTATGAGAACTAGTAATGCACAATTGTTCTTCAAGTAATAATTATCTGCATATCTATTGTTGGGTCCATTTGGGATTTCCGGTATATGCAGTGGTCATATTTCAATGTTAATTTTCTCCTGCATAGGTAGATTGGTTGCCTAGAAGTGATTTTGCTGATGAAGGTTATTTTAATATCAGTTGGCATGTGTGATTCATCTTTTGAAACATATGCTGATTTCATATTCTTGGTGGGAAAATTTTTTTCTAACAGGAAGAAGGTTCTTTGAGGAGCTGGATACAGATGGCGATGGCCAAGTGACTTTGGAAGATCTAGAAATTGCAATGAGAAAGAGGAAATTACCACGGAGATATGCTCATGAATTTATGCGTCGTACCAGATGTCACATATTTTCTAAGTCTCTTGGTTGGAAACAGTTTTTATCCTTGATGGAACAGAAAGAGCCAACAATTCTTCGTGCATATACTTCTCTGTGTCTAAGCAAGTCTGGGACACTGAAGAAGAGTGAGATATTGGAGTCATTAAAGAGTGCAGGACTTCCTGCTAATGAAGACAATGCAGTTGCTATGATGCGATTTCTTAATGCTGACACTGAAGGATCCATTTCTTATGGACACTTTCGCAATTTTATGCTTTTGCTTCCCTCTGATCGTCTTCAAGAGGATCCTAGGTAAAATAAGCTTGATGATTTGAAGTACCGTTGTTTATAGAGGTTTTATTTTTTTTTTGTTACTCCTCCGGTCCTTAATATAAGACATAGTTGACTTTTTTTGGAGAGATTAAGTGCTCGTTTGGAATAGCTTATTTTTGAGTAATAAGTGCTTATAAATCGTGATCACGGTATATGAGGTAAGTATGTGAGAAGGGTTTTATCTCGGCTTACGTAATTAGAATTTATTGTCCAAAAATAAGCCCAACCAAACACACACTAAGGAAGCTAAATAAATTAGTTAATCATAGCATATGTCATGTATCATTTGATTATATATCAGTTCATAAGTCAAATAAAGTAATTTGGTATAAAAAACATAAATATCAATGTTTTAATGTAATTTACTTAGTTTCCTTAATCTTTCTAAAAAAGTCAATGATGCCTTGTATCAAGGACTGGAGGAGTATTTATTTTATTTTTGCGGTGCCTGTTTGAATGATCACTTTTAGGGCATTACAAAACTTGAAATGTGCTCAGTTCAAATGGCAGTGAAATAGGCAAACGTGTGATAAGGCCATAAGGACAGTAGACAAGTTTATATTTTGGCTGTTCGAGTAATTACCATTTAGTGTGTTGTCAAAGTGTTGTGCCAAAAAGGTATCTGGTAATAGTTTTAGATATTTTATATCCTTTTGTGAAGTAGTTATTCTATTGGGTATTTGGCATATATTCTCGTCTTGCATTGGCCACAAGGATTTTTCCTGCCCCCTCTGATTCATCTAGAATATAAGTGTTTGGTTGTTGTCAAATGATGTAGTTGATATTCTTCCCTATCCGTATTATATAAATAAACCATAAGTTCTGGACAGATCCTTAGGAAGATTAGAGAATATTTGATTATCCATCCCTGTTGTAGCTAGTGCTCTACTTTTCTTATTGCATTGCAGCCAACAATAACTATTTATCCTCTGTTATCAGGAGTATTTGGTTCGAAGCTGCAACTTTAGTTGCTGTTCCACCACCTGTTGAAATTCCTACTGGAAGTGTTCTAAGGTCTGCATTGGCAGGGGGGCTTTCGTGTGCTCTGTCTTGTGCATTGTTGCATCCGGTTGATTCAATCAAGGTAAATTCTTCTAACTTATAATTTCTTGTAGGTGCAGCAAGTAATTCCGCATCCTCTTATGATGTCTGATGTTTTTGGCGCCTTCCTGTAACTAAGTCCTACCATTGTCTTGTTTCATATGATAGACCCGAGTACAAGCATCAACCATGTCCTCCTTCCCTGAAATCATTTCCAAGCTTCCGCAGATTGGAACACGTGGTTTATACAGGGGATCTATCCCTGCAATTCTTGGACAGTTTTCAAGGTTATGATTGTTTCATCTCCCTCCCTCTATCCCTTGTTCCTTCCTTTCACAAGAAAAATAAGGAAAAAATGAGGAAATTGCTTGTGCTTTCTCTAAATGATGTTGCTATTATCTTCCTATTGAGCTCATACTAACTTTTGGTCATGCAGCCATGGCTTGCGAACTGGGATATTTGAAGCAACCAAACTAGTGATGATAAATGTTGCTCCAACACTGCCAGACATCCAGGTTAATGATTAACTTTGCTGTGACTTATGATCTGGTCAAGTTTTGATTGTGTTTTAATTTATTTTATCTTCCATTTTGTTGGGGATTCAAGAGAGCTTCCAAGTGAATTGCTTGGTGCTTCTGCGTTTAGATTATTATCATGGCCTTGTTCCATGAACCTGTCTTTTATGGATTGGAATTCACTTGCTTCTGAGGGATAGGTTGAGGCTATTGATGCTATTGATTAGACTTAATGTTGAGAATAATGGTTGAGAATGTAGCAAAATACTGCTATTAACTTCTATGCGTATTTAAGATTACACTCTGGTTTCTAGCTCTTTGACCATAAGCAAGAAATTCTTAACCTATATTTTACCCAGTAATGTTTCCAGCATCTAGAATGAGTACAAGTATGTATTATGAGCCCTCTTGTGTTTTATGAGACAAAAACTTTCTCGCATATTTATCTCATATAGTGCAAAATCACTTAAATAAAGCTAATTCAAACAGGCACACATTTATTTTCAGTGGAACAAGCACTTACCTATGCATGTGTGAAAGTGATGTGCACTCTATTGACAGTTGGAGGAGCAATTTTTTTTACCTGATACGGTTGACAATGGATTATCTTTAAAATTTGGATCTATGTGCTAGTACAATCTTCAAAATCCATGTAGCTAAGTGCATTAGCATATTGTGTAGGTACAATCTATAGCATCATTCTGTAGCACTTTTTTGGGTACAGCAGTGCGCATCCCATGTGAGGTGTTGAAGCAGCGGCTGCAGGCAGGGCTTTTTGACAATGTGGGGGAGGCCATAGTTGGGACTTGGAACCAGGATGGTCCTAGGGGTTTCTTTCGTGGGACTGGAGCGACTCTTTGTCGTGAGGTTCCTTTTTATGTGGCTGGCATGGCCCTTTATGCTGAGTCTAAGAAGGTATGATTTTAACAAGTTATGAAAAGTTAACTATTATAATATCTTGACAAATGCATTCTGCATTGCAGCATGCATTCATATTCATAAACGTAGTAACTATGATTGTGACTAGCAAATGGCATCTGCCGTATAGTTAATGTCGTTAATGTCGAAAATATACCTTCTCTAAAAGTTGTCCCTTTTGGTGCTGGTAGGAGAAGTAAAAAAAATTCTTCTCCTTTATGCCCACAAGACATGAATGCTTCAGAATATGCTATTAACATGGGTATGTTCGCCTATGCTTGTTCATTTATGGTTTCTGATTGGAATTCCGGTACTAAAATATACTAAACAACATAGCAGTACACATTAATACTGGTTTTGATGCTCAAGATGCTACAGACAAAAGGGTACTATGCTCTAAACTCAATATTCTACTAGAGGGTGCACAGAACTCAAAATACTTCTGATATGGATTATGGACATAAATACTTCACTAGACATAAGAAAGAGCACTCAAACCCCCAACATCGCTGGTTAACGTGCACAATGACACTAACAAGCACCAAAATAGATACGCAGAAGCAGAAACAAGTATATCAAGGTGTACAAGACAAGAGCTAGCATTCAAGAGGTAGCTTTCTTCCAAGTTCCTTCCCAGAAATTCCCCTCCTCCTTTACTTAACCTTCAAACCTTCCGCTGGACATTGGATGATCAATGTTTCTTTCCTATTCAACATCCTTAGCTTCCACAATCTCTTTCACTCCCTTTTGTCTCTTACTGTGTGTTGGGGCTATGTAGGTTGCTTCCCATCCCTTCATCAATGATAGAACCCACACGTGAGGATCTCATCATGAAAAGAGCATTGCCAAGAGAAAAGAACCACTCTTGTCACTCCCAGCAATTCATTCAGTTTGCCACAAGGTTTATGCTTCTCTTTGGTAGTTTGGTTAGAACCTTTTGCTGGTGGCTCTTTCTGTGACAGTTGCCAATTAGCTTTACCTTTGATGCCAAATAATAGGGACCAAGGAGGTTTGTGGAATCTATGCTCAAAAGTGTGCTATCAAAGGGGAAGAACCTTTCCCACTAAAAGTGATACGTACCAAATATCTCATTACTACCTTATGTGAGACTTAGACATCCTATAATACCCAATTCCTGTCAATTTCACTTCTGAATTTTATAAAATACATTTTCTGTGTGTTCCAAATGGCTAGATATGTATGCTATATCTGTCGACAAGGGTTGGCTTATTTGTTAGAATTAAATTTTGTCAACTAAAGGGTCTTTGGTTCGATCCCTAACGGTAGTCTTTGTTAGTAACCATTCACCAAATGCTCTGGCCCTTTTGATCTGGAATAACTCATCTTTTTACAATTTTTTTCATCCAAAAGCAAAGTATGCTGTATGTTGGATTATAAGGGCCATTGTGTTTGAATTTTGATCTCAGGCTGTCCAGCAAGTTCTAAGACGGGAACTGGAGCCCTGGGAGACAATCGCTGTTGGGGCCATATCTGGGGGCTTGGCTGCAGTTGTCACAACTCCCTTCGATGTTATGAAAACTAGAATGATGACCGCACAGGGACGGTCCGTGTCGATGACCTTAGTAGCCTTCCGGATACTACGCCACGAGGGTCCCCTAGGCTTATTTAAGGGAGCAGTGCCCAGATTCTTTTGGATTGCTCCTTTAGGTGCCATGAACTTTGCAGGGTATGAGCTAGCAAGGAAGGCCATGAATAAAAATGAGGAGCTAACGGGGGACATGTTGTCTCAGAAGAAGGTGGACAGTTCTGATTAATGTGTAATCTCCAGCAACCCAATGCCAGAAAAGGAAAATCTGTGCTTTTGAGTTCATAACAACATTCTCATTTTCAATCTGCCGACATCTCTTTTTAAATACCATTTTGTTTCCTTGGTCATTCTATACTTTTTGGTTCTGCCAACTATAGCATTATAGTTGTAATCCATTTTGTATTGCACTGGTAAATTGCCTCAAGGAAAGATGTTCAATTATTTTCCCCCCGGTGTACAGATTTTAATTCTTTCTTTCACCTTTCATCTTTGAATTCTGTTTGAGCTATTAACGCATTCTCAATTGGTTTGAATCTGCATTCTATTTGACCGACAAGTGTTTAGTTAGCAAGTCATGATAGACATGTATAATTTGTGACAGTATGCTTGTTTGGATCACGTTTGAAACTCCTAAAAGTGCTTATTCATGAAAATCAAGACAAAACTCATCTCACATATTTACCTCGTATATAGTAAATCGCAATTGAAAAACTGTTTTTGAAAGTTTCAATCCCTATTCCAAACAAGCAAAATGTTGCTAATTGATTGTGAATTCAGGTTGACAGATTTTGTGTGTTGAATACCTGGCTGGTAAAACACGTGACGGCTAAATCGCAATGTTGTTTGGATAAATGAAAGTCGGTGGAAATTGCTCTACATTATTAAATTTTAGGGTTTTAATTACTGTTCTATGATACTTTATAGACAAAAATGCTCTTTAACCCTAAGTTAATTTGAAATCGACTGTCAATGTTCATTAATCAAAAAGTGACTGCAACAATTTTGACATTTTCAAAGTGAACATTACTCCAATAAATAGCTTAGGATATCCAATGCTTTTTGTGAAATAGTTGGGGGATAAATACTTCGTTGAACCCTTTTTTCATTTGTACAATGTTTCTAAATCATTTGTGTATGCTTTATTGAACAAAGAAAAATGGAAGAAGACTAATGAGCAAATCCTAAGCATCTATTTATTAGTCAAATTTTTGCTGTTAATATTAAACCTGTATGTTTACATGTAGTCATAACATGTGAATAATTATCACCCTTCAGTCTTTCTTATCTAAGACTTGCATGTAATTTTTCTTAAAAAAATCTATTTCATGAGTTAACCCATTAATTATGGATACAGCAAGAAATTGACCTTCTGGCAAAAAAAAAAAAAAAGCAAGAAATTGACCATTTTAATGCAATCTTTTTTATGAGAACATTCTCTCTCATAGGGTGGTCCTTAATATAAGGTATAAATCTTATTTGTCTGAAATTTTAACCCCCTTTTTTTATTTTTACCTTCATTAAATATATATCACTCATTATCTCTGTAATAATTTTCACTTATTATCTCCTGTGCATACTCTTTCTAAATAAGGGTATAATTAAAAGGAAAAGTATATAAATTATACATTTATTGTTTTAACTAACATTTTAAAATATAATTTAAAATATTAAATATAAAACAAATTCAAGTCAAATGACAATGTAAGAAATTCTACTTTATTTAAATTCACTGATTAATTCAAACAGAAAAGAAGTACATGGATGTGTTTCAAATTTCAACCCATTTTGGTTCGTGGACTACAGCAAAATTTCAGCTTCATGATCTTCCTATGATCATTGTACCCAGAAAAAAAAAAAAAAAAAAACCTTCCCATCATCAAACTATGTCTGCAGAAACAGAAAACGGCAATTTATGCGTCCTTCGAAGCTTCTGAACTTCATTCATTTTAAAATAGAAATAAATTCGAGAGCTTTAATTTTTTTAAAGAAATTACAATTTCAAACAATGAACCCTCTTATTTCCAAAGGGAGCATGATAATTTCAACCAGGTTTCTTATCCAAATGTGGCTATAAATTCATATCTTGCTGTGTCCTGTGTAATTACGAGTATCAATGCTTCTTCACAGTCGAGAAAAATGCGAGTGTGGACACACATTTAGCAGAAGCAAGACGGATTAAAGATTTTTCATACAGGTAACAAATTTTATCAAGTAATCGGCAACACGACATTTTCCTTGAAATGGTGCATGTGAAAACCATAATACACATCATTTTCTCTTTTAAGTACAGCTCCCCAAAAATTCCAACAACTAAGAAATTGGTTACTTGAAGATGCCTTGAGATTGAAAAAGCACTGCATTACAAAGAAGTTGATAACAAGTCACTAGAATATTATTAATGAACCCAGCAAGGAACACACAGCAATTTCTGATGTTTTTGCTGCTTTCTTAAAATTTACTGAAATTAATAGCCCCAGTAATCATTCCTGATCTCATCATCAAACTTCTTTTTCAGCTCAGGGTGCTTCTCAAAGTACTCATCTGCTGTCATAGTACTGATCTTTCTGTTAAAAAAAAGTTACTGTATTAGAGACATTTCATTGTTGGAAAAGGGATAAAAACTCAGCTGTTCAATTTTTTTTACCTTCAACTCTTGTACTTCAGCAATCTCATTCTCCAGTCGCTCAGACTCCTTTAGAGATTTCTCCTCTGCTTCTTTAAGTTCCACTAACTACATCAGGAAAAGCTCTATGTTACTAAGATCAGATGTTATGTATTTGAATGAGTACTTCAACCAGGAAATGAACTTAGGATATGACAAGGGTTCTCACTAGTGCATCAAATTTGGGCTTATATTGAGGAGTTACATTGTCGACATACTTGGGGATCTCAATGCCTGCAAAGAGACACACACGGAAAAATTAACCATGCATAAAGACAAAACAGATGATTATGGTCCGGAAGGATCCAAAAGAACTGCACAGTTCGAACTCATAAAAAGACTTTCACCCATTAAGAGTTTGAAGGCAAAATTTATTAGAAAGGTTTGACAGCAGGATCCATTCCATCTAATTAGTCATAGTGGCAGTTTAAGTAAGAATAAGGAAGAAGTAATTTGCATTGCAGAAACAAAGACCCATGAGCTTATATGGAACTATGAAAACTATTCCCGAGTTCACAAGCCTACTCCTCAGCCAATTCATCCAATAGGGTTTATAACTCCATATCCGCATTCTTAGACATACTATAAAAATTTCAACAAAATATAACACCAGAGGGATAAAAAAAAAGCACTGGAGTTAACTGCCTATTCTCACACCATTAAAAAGTACAAGGGAACTTGCCAATATCAGCAATATTCCACATATTAAAAAAAATGCACTGGAGTTATGTCAGCAACCTATTCTGACACCACAGGACAAAAAAACAATGAAGGGATCAAGGTCCAATCAAGAAAGAACTTTAAACTTACTTTCATAATGCTCCTTGTACATATCCACCAAGCGTGAGCCAATATTTTTCCTGTACTGATCCTAGTTTATGGGTTCAGGCTCCTGCATGATGTGAAAATGAAGAAGCAACAATAAGGATGCAAGGAATCTATTGTATAAAGTATATGTGAAAGGCCGACTAGTTTGCATGCATGATCACTTTCAATCACAAGCTGATGGAAAATGGGAAGAAAATATGAGACATAAGAAATCATATTTTAATTACGATTAGTGTTAAGAACTAATCCTTCAATTGCTTTTATTTTATTTTGAACAGAATACAATATCCTCTAATTATTTTTATGAGGATTTAGATTTAATATTATTATTTTTATTTTAAGTTTAAACTATTAGGAGTCATCATTGAGGACCAAGAAAACACATTAGCAGTTTGTATTTTCACTTCTCCCCTTCATTTCTTCTGCATCTTCCAATTTCTTCTTCTCTCCCCATCTTTCTACACTACATTCTTGCAACATTACTGCATATAAAGCTCATTGAGAAATAGAAGAGATGTAAGCTCTCTTGTACTATGAAATGTTCTTAGATTAACAATATCCATGGAAAAACTATGCAGAAGAAATTTTTAAGTAAAAGGTTTTATTTGTTTTTAGATTTTAGATAGAAGTAAAATTGTACCATTTGTACCAAAAAAAATTATATTTATGGAATCTATATAAAATCAATAAGATCTAGATTGCATTTGTTGGATCAAGCAATCCATTCAACCCTGATTGATGGCCTAGCCTCCAGAACAAGGCACTCTAGTTGAGGGATTTTGATACCCGCACATCGAGACCTATGGCAAGGTCATCTGCCTCCTTCAAATTTCTGTCTTTAAGCACCCATCTTCCGAGTTTCCACTATCTTGCTCTCAAATCTCCATCTTCCTTCATTTAAAATTTCCAACTTCAACATTTCCTACTTCCAACTTTGACCCTAACTTGAAATTGCTAGTGAGCTTGATAGTAACAGTGGTGATTTTAATGACAATGAGATCATGGAAGATGAGGATGATTCAGACGGACTTGATTATAGAAGGAGCTATGAGTATGTGTCTAAATTTAGTGATTTATTGTCATCTTGAGGAATAACACTTCGATGACTTGTGACTAGTTAACATATCGATGTGGTCATTTCGATGACTGAGCTGTTTTTGTTAATGAGACTGGCTTCAGCAACTTAGGGCCTGTTTAGCTAAAGTATAATGAGATTTAGTTTGTGTTATGCCTATCCAAGAAGTTGTCACACCATACTATTTTCTCATAAGAATGATTATACAATCCCTAATCTAATCTCATTAGCACCTTGGCCAAACCCATATAAGATCTTGATATTAATAATCTTGCTAACAATCACATCTGATGCATTTGATTTTGTGATCTTTCACTCCAATCTTGATGTTCAAGAGTACCACATTAACATTAGACATTTAGACCCAATGGACATTTGATAGTTAGAGGTCTTGAAATCAAAATTAAGAATATTCTCTAAGTATAAATTGAATCCTCTTTTGGTGACAAAATAGATTAAGTAAACAGAATGAGTCAAATATTACAAAGTTTGGGCATAACCGCCCCATTTCGATCAGCTAAACTGAATATTTAGCATAACTTGTCAAAGTAAACGGCTCTCATCCTATTTTCGTACAATCAATTCAATTAAAAACATATGGAGAACAGAAGTTATCTCTTGAAAGGAGTGTAGGACATAAAAATTTTCCAATAACAGTAAGATGAAGATTCTGCTCAACCAAATTGTAAAATGAACTTAACTCCAATACCTTTGCCCTAACTCCCGGATAGTACATTTGATTAATAGAGAACAAATAAGTATTGCAGCTCTATAAAGGATCCCTGTGACAAACACCCTAGCCACATGGCTAAAACTGTAGAAACCTTGCCCAACCAAATACAGTAAAACAAAGTTTCAAACTTTTTTTCTGTTTACCGCAGCCTAAACTGATGAGAAATATCAAGTGTGCCCACTGCCCAATAATGCCAAATTTTCCGGCTTTTAGGTATCACAGTTAAATTTCAAACTTGGATTGTTCTTCCACACTCAAATTACGCATCAAATCAGACATAGGAAATGGTATATTCACTAAATAAAAGTAACAAAAGCTTGTTCAGTATCATGGCTATCACATTTTCAAGTCCACTTCACCATGAACCCAACCCAACTCTCGAAAGATATAAAAAATAGATCGCAAGCCATTCTAGAAACTAAACAGCACCGCTCAATCGATAATATTCGGAAATGAACACGCTCACCCAACAAATCGAAAACTTAATACCCAGTATTACGGGTACATAATCATGTATGATAGGAAAAATAAGAGAGATCTTGCGAAGAAAGAAGCACGAATCAGGATAAATAACATTTAAAAGAAGAAGAAGAAAAGATCGAACCTGGCTGAATTTGGTTTGGAGAGCATGGTTAACCTCGTCGAAAGCGCTACGAAGTGTAGTAAACTCTTTGCGAGCCTCATCGGAGACGAGGAGCACGGCCATTCCATCCCAATCTATGGTCCTCCCAGCCTTGAATGCTACATCGGTCACTTTCTTTACTGTTCCGCTCATGTTTTCCGATTTTCTCTTCTCCCAAAGACAAATTCCTCTTCGCCACCAACAAGAAAGAACCAGCTCCTCTCTCTATCTCTGAAAGCCAATGCCCTTAATGTCACTGTGTAATGGGCCGGGCTGGATATAGATGTTCGCTTTCGTCAAGTTGGGCCAATTCTCTCAGGATATGGCCTAATCTTAGGCTATGGGCCTAAGCCCATTGTTTATGTGAATGAGACCATCATTATTTGTCCCAAAAATGTTCCCATGGATCCAATTACCACGGGGAAAGTTAAAAAGACCATACCCCCAAAAAAAAACGTTACTATGATTTTGAAAATATTTTCTTGCTGTAACTCAAGTGCACATTATACTTCTTCCCATATTTTTTATAAGATAGGTTGTCATTGATATAAAGAATAAATCTTTTTTGTCTCAAAATTTACACTAATCTTTTCATTTTTACCCCCATTACATATATAGCACTTATTATCTAGGAAAAATATACATAAAATTTTTCTAAAAGTGCGTTCAATACTAAATATTTTTTTGAGGGGCAAAAGTAACTATAAAGTTTCAAAATATGTGGAAAAATACAAATTATCTGTTAGTTGACTGTTTACTTGAAATTTTTAAGGATTAATGTGCAAAAATACACATAAGATTTTCCCCAAATTGCGCCGAACACATGTTTTTTTAGAAGTAAAAGTAATTATGAATTTCTAAAATATGTGTAAAAATACACATTGACTATTAGTTGACCGTTTGTTTGATTTTTAATTGAAAATAGTGACATGGTAGATGACGCATATGATTAACAAACAACTTGGAAAGAAATATTTACATACTTCAGGAGTACCACTTCATCCGAACTCTATCCAATAAAGAGATAATAACTCAGATCATTTTAATCATAGTTGGCTAATGAGTCTTTTGAAAAAATTTAAATTTTATCTTATTTTTAAGAAAAATATTATTTGATTATTTTGTTTCATTTTTTTAAAAATTAAGATGTTCTTTTCTTAAAAACAAGATAAAATTTAATTTTTTTTTAGATGAGTAATAAGCCAACTAGAATTAAAATGATATCAATTGTTATGTTTTTATTAAACAAAGTTTAGATGAAGTGGTTCTCCTGAAGCATGTAAGTATTTCTCTAACTTGAAATAATAATTTGTTGACTAGGTAAGGAAAATTAATTTCCATCTAACTCTTTATCTCCACCTCATCACTTCTTTCAGAAGAGAGAGGGAAAGGAGATGAAGGGTTAGGTGGAGATAAAAGGTTAGATGAAAATAAATTTTTCTTATCTAGTCAGCAAATTATTATTTCAGGTTGTTTTCTAATCATTGACGTCATCCTTCATGTCCCAATTTTCAGTCAAAAAATTTAAACAAACGGTCAACTAACCATTAATCTACATTCTTGCACATATTTTAGAAGTTCATAGTTACTCTCGCCCCTTAAAAAAGCATTTGTGTTGAGCGCACTTTTAGGAAAATCTCATATGTATTTTTTCACTTTGATCCTTAAAAAAATTCAAACAAACGGTTAACTATCGGTCAAGGTGCACTTTTACACATATTTTGAAAGTTCATAGTTATTTTTGCCCCTCAAAAAGTATTTAGTATTGAGCACACTTTTAAAAAAATCCCATTTGTATTTTTACACTTTAACCCTATTATCTTTCTACAAGAAATATCCACTCATCAATTATCATCTCTCATATATATACTTGTTGTTTTTAACTAACATTTTGAATCTCATGATTTCAGTAGTTATTCCTTATAAAAAGGACCAGATAGAATATTTTCTAGAGACTTCAAACTCACAACCTAAGAATGGAAAGTAATCAATATTTAAAAAAAGCTACAAAAGATGTTTGAAAATTATAAGCAATGATTTAAGTATAAATTCATATTTAAAGATTAAAGTGAATCTTATATATTTGTATAAATGCTTGTTTGGGAACCAAAGAAAAGTGTTTTTTAAGTATTTTTCTACAAGTCGAGACAAAACTCCTCTCACATACTTACATAAAAAAGTGCTTTCTATGAATTGCTTTTAGGTTAAAAAAAAACTTCATTATTGTACAATTGAAGAGACCCATAATTGTTAATTCTCTTAAATTTTTATAATATGAACCTTCATATAATTCCTAAAGAAAAAAAAGTCAAATTGATTCATGTGAGATTATGATATACCACATGATTCGTATATTGATCGTCTAGCACATTGGCATTTTGCAACAAATGTCAAAAAAGTCTGCCCTAAATGTTTTGTAAAAATGGACTAGCTACAAAGCACGCAACTTGTACAATAAAATGATAGTGACATGAGTACAAATAGCGTATTATATGCCATCCAATAAGGCATCCGAGATAACGAACTAATCCTATGTGTATAACAACCAATATAACATTAAATATAGGGTTAAATGCCATTTTTACCCTGAAAGTTTTTCGAGGGCCAATTTTACTCAGGAAGTGTCAAATTTAGAGTAATTTTGCCCTTGCGTTAATTGACTATTAGCCGTGTCAAATTTGCTCCAAATTTGACACTTTCTGGGCAAATTTCCATCTTAATAAAAGTGACAAATAAGACAAAATGCACAAATGGTGTTGGTCAATTAAGATAATAGGATGGTCGTCATGGAAGTCAAAATCCGCTTAGGATTGTGTAACAACTCACATGACGAATCAACTATCCTTAAAAATAGATGGCGTTAAAGCGCGCGACCTATTCTTGGCTGTCGAGGCAAGTGCGAAGCCCGATGAGTAAGAGGGCGAGGCGGTCACTCCAAAACCTAGGGCAAGAGCACTGGTGGAGCAGTTGTCGGGCCAAGTGCCAGGCCTCAATGAGTAGGAGGGCATGGTAGTCGCTACAAAACCTAGGGCGCGAGCCCGGGCAGAGCGACCATCAATGCAGATCTTGGTGGTAGTAGCAAATATTCCAATGTGAACTTTGAAGGTCGAAGAGGGGAAATGTTCCATGTAAACGACACTTGCACATGGGTTAGTCAATTCTAAGAGACGGGGGAAACCTGTCTGGTAGCTTGCAACACGCATACTTAAAAAGGGAATTGGGTTAAAATTCCTGAACCGGGATGTAGCGGCTGACGACAACATTAGTGAGTCTAGAGATGTCGGCAGGGGCCTTTGGAAGAATTCTCTTTTCTATTTAACAGCCTGCCTACCCTAGAAACGACTCAGCCGGAGGTAGGGTCTAGTGGTTGGAAGAGCACAGCACGTCGCGTGGTGTTTGATGCGCCTAACTAAGAATCATTGGGTTAAGGTGCAAATTTGCCCCGGCTAACGGTCAACTAATGGTCAATTAACGTAATGGCAAAATTGCTCCAAATTTGACACTTCCGGGGCAAAATTGGCTCTTGAAAAAACTTTCAGGACGAAATTGGCACCACGTGAATACTTCCAGGGCAAAAATGGCCTTTAACCCTTAAATATAATGTTTGTTTGAATTAGCAGTGACAAAAATGACTTTTTTGTAATATGACTTCTGTAAAAGTAAGATAGGATAAAAGTAAGATTGTAAATGTGATTTGTGTGTAAATTGGCAGTGATAGAAGTGACTTTTTTTCTAACCTTAAACCTGTTTGGATTATTATTTGAAAAACCAATTTAGATGGAAAATGACTGAAAATGGCATGAATCTTATTGAATACTACATGTATATATATTATATGTATATATTGTGATAATTTGAGAAAAAAAATTTAAAATTATAAAAATTAGTTAATTTATTATTTAAAATACTTGAAAATACTAACCTAGGCTGTACTACCTCATAATGATATTTGTTTTTGTAAAATTGGTTCTTTTAAAGTAATTTTATATTTTAAAAAGATAAAGGGACATCCAGAGTAATTTTTATATATTTCTTCTTCTCTCCACGTTCAGCAAAGAAAAAGCAACTTGATGTGGCGTCAGCATAAAATGCACGACTGGGGACCAAGCACGATGCGAAAAAATATAATCCAAACAGGACGTATATAGCTATAACGTGCTTTTCATCTAAAAGTAGCTTTTGGGATGGCGTTTAAATACCCGTTTGGATTAGCAGTGGAGAAGTGACTTTTTTTATCATTTGAATTTTGAAAAAGTAAGGTAGGATTAAAAGTGAAAATGTAAATGTGATTTGTGTTTGGATTAGCGGTGGCAGAAGTGACTTTTTTTTCTAACATTGAACCTGTTTGGATTAGAGTTTGAAAAGCCCGTTTAGATATAAAATGACTGAAAACGGCATGGATGCTACCACCTCCAGTCCTAATTATAAGACAAAATTGACTTTTTTTGGAGAAATTAAGAACGCTAAATAAATTACTTGATCATATCATATGTTATATATCCTTAGATTATATATTAATTTATTAGTCAAACTAATTAGTTGGAAAGAAAATATAAATATAAATACTCTAAAGTAATTTAATTAGCTTCCTTAAATTCTTCAAACAAATCAAATTTATCTTATAATTAAAATCGGATGGACTATTAAATACTATATATATATATATATTATTAGAAGTTCACTGGAGGAAAAGTGATAGATAGCTCTTTTTTTTGCCGGTAGTGGGTGCGTAGATAGCCTTTTTCTTTTTTGTTTTTGCCAATGGGGTGGGTAGATAGCTGAAGTATGGAGAAAGGCGCAGAGACAATGAAGGCATAGATACAGTCATACGGAGGATCAGAGTAGGGACGGCAGCGAGGGAGGGATTCAAGTGGATGCCCAGCCTTATTTATATTCTTCTCATTTCTCTGTTATATTTTTCCCCTCTTCCATCTCTTTCGGCTCCATATTCTTCTTTGTTATATTCTTCCCTTGTTCCTTATCAGTGAAAACAGAGGATCCCCATTCCCTGCATATTTTCTCATTCCTTAACTCACCTTAATATAAAAAATTGGGCATGCGTTGTTTTTGGCAAGCATAACGGTACCGGAATACTAAGCTACAATTTGAGAACATGGTTGAGCGTGGCACTAGCAAATTCGAAGACATGCATGGAAGGTGTTAGCCAGTTGCAATGCCACACTGTAACTTTCCCTCTCTTCTTCTTGAGCCTCCACCTCAGTGATCTCTTCCCATCCATTGTGAAGGCTCGCCGCGCCGTGGAGAAAAAGCCAAGATGTTGGGCTTTTGGAAGAAGCCACGTTGGCCGATGAAGCGCAATACGTTGCAACGTGATCCCAAACGGGTTCATTTGATCCTACTATGCTTTTTTGCTCTTGCCATGGGTTTGGGAGGCTGTGACGCTTTCCCAAATAGGCCCTAAGTAGTAGTCATCAGTCATCGCACCGCCAGTCTAAGATCATCTTCATTAAAAGCCTAGAAAAGATCACTTACAAGTTTGAGTTATGGGGGAAGATATTAATCCATGTTTTAAAAATCGGATCGGACCAGACCTGCTGGTTTGGGTCGGAAACCGGCCCACGATGGTTTGATCAATCCAGTAGTTGACCCGGTATGATCGGTTCAAGCACAATTTGACCAGTTTAAAATTTAAAAAAATAAATTAATTCGGTTTTTTTAGAATTTTATATAAAGGACAAAACTTACCTCCATTCGCTTTTTCGAATAAACAAGTGACAGACACCTGGATCCTTTGACAAGTCAGCATAAACGGTGTTGAGATTATCTCCGTTCACTTTGGCTCCCCTAGTTACAAGGGATCTTCAGCATCTGCAATGGCCTTCTAAAGAAACAAAAATTATATCAATTACATCGTCAAGTCGAATGGAATGACAACCATCAACTGATTTGTCCCTCTTAGCCTCTCCACCTCCCACATCACTAAAAAGATAACTTGTCTCTCCTCTTAGGGCCTATTTGGTTGGAGGGGAGGGGATGAAAAATAAGCCCCTCCCCTTGTTTGCTTTGAAAAATTGGAGAGAGGGGCTCTAAAGGAGGGGCTCCCAATCCCTCCCATCCCCTCATTTTTGTTCCCCCCAAATTGGGGGGTTTTGGAGGGGATGGATAATGAGCCTCTCCCATTCCATCCCCTCCCTTTAAACCAAACAGGCCCTTAATCAGAGGGTAGCTTCCATGATATTTTGTCTGTTACTTTTGGTTGGTACCTCAAGACTGTACTTGGAAATTTGAGTTTCTTAGAGTCAAGTCTACCCCTTGGAAGATTGTAGTTTATCGTATGTTTTATTTTAAATAGTGCATTGGGTTGGAGTAGATATGGAATAGAAGGCCACCATTCCATTTGACAAAGAAAGACCTTGGGTGTTGCGCCTCCCAAGAAATCGTCCAAGGACCACCATCGATGAAGATGCCAAACAATAAATTGATCCTTCCTGAAAAAGTCCAACGGAGATGGATAGGAATGTCTATAATTGAGTTATATAAATAACTTTGAAATTTTTACTTCTTCACCAATCTAGTCTTGAGTTAGCCTTGATTTAATTCCGATTTGATCAACTAACCATTAACCTAATACCCAAACCGGTTTAGTGACCGATCCAAATTTCTTTTGATATTAATGAAGGAATGATGACTTGATAAGCTAAACTTATTTGCGTATTCCAAAAGCGGAAACGACGTACGGGATCCTTCGTTTTGAAGGTTGAATCTTGAATATTTACAAAAGAGAAGTTTTAATTTGTAGTATCCAGAAAACAACAAATTAAAGGGAATTAGAAGGAAGTCATTTTCCAATATAGAAAGCAAACCTGTGAGAAACGTTGGGGAAGCCAATCTTGACATTCGACAGCTAGCAAATAGGCTCCTAAGCAGCCAGTCCCCCTTTTGTCTCTTTCTTAATAAACATTCAATATTTGCTATTATTGAGTCATTTTAATTTAAATAGGGTTCAAATTAAGGAGAAAAAAAAGATATAAAAAGAATTTTAAAATTGTAGAATTTTAAATTAAGTATTTCTCAAAAAAATAAGTTGTGAATTGCTATCAAGTTTAATTATTCCCTTGTCAATTCTTGATAACCAATATAATTTAAAATTTTATAATTTCAAAGTTTTTTTTCTATCTTTTTTCTTAAAATCAACTCACAGTGGCATTATCCATATTACAATTCTGGACATTTTATCATATCAAAATCAAATTGTAACAGTTCAAGATTGATGATTTACCTTCTTGTATTTGAACGTTATAAGTATGTGTTTTTATTTTTAAATTAAATTTCTCTCAAATTAATGTTCTATATGATCTCATAAGACTAAGAGAGTCAGAAATCCAAGTAAGCAAAATATTTTAGATTTAATAAACCTGCCCTCTACTATATATCATCAATTACATTACTTGAGTTCTTAGTTTAATTTGTTGTGTATCTTCTGTTAATTTGGCTAAACAGATGGAACATTTAAGGAACAAACCATATGGATTCTCAAAAAAAAAAAAAAAAAAGCATCCTATATATTTTATATTTATATGTTGATTAATATTGATAGTAATTTTAGATTGATTGACTTGGTTAGTTAAACTTCTTAATTAATTTTTCAGGCTTGATAAAATTTGTACAATCTTTCGTGTGTCGTCAAGGGTCAACATATTCGTTCATAGATAGCTAATAAAATTATAGCGTGGTTAGAGCGTGTTGGCTTTGTCTTACAAGTCTATAGTTCGATTCAGCATGAACAAGCTAATAAAATTATAGAAGTATTTAAAATGACCTAACATCTCAATGTCAACTCTTATCTAGGCTGTTTTTCGTTTCCCTCCCCAGCCAATATTATATATAACATTTTACCCACCTTGACCCACATCGACCCAAGTCTCACTATCCATACCCTTATAAAACGTCTTTCGTTCTCATCCCTAGTTAATGAGGGGCATAACATAATACATGACAAGTACAAGTACATAAGGAAAATTTACATATATGTATAGGTTCCAGATAAAAAAAAAATCATATTTATTAGTCAAACTTTTATATTTACGGGTCAAATTGAACTATAATTTTTAACAAGTCAAACTTCAATATTTATAAATCAAGTTGTGTTATTTACAAATTAAATTTGTAAATAAATTAATTTATTTTGTTTGAGATCTTTCTTTATTTAATTTTTGTAATCTGGGTTCTATGAATAATTTTTCCTTATTATTATTATTAAATGTGGAAGCACTAAATCACTAGTTAATGTTTTAAATGTGGATCCTTTCTTGTTTAAGCCCTCCTTATTTGACGGGGGAGATAGTGACAAAACGTGGATATATAACTAACAATTTTGCACTTACACAAATATATAAAACGATATATATATTCATTTTTTAAAGTCACCCTCTAGCTTGGAAAATATGTTCCTCACATGCATTGTCTTAAGTTGACAATCTACACAATCCACTATTACAAAATGCGTGCATTATTCCTTAAGCTATTCGGATAATTCAAGGTTTTCACACATAGAACTGGTTTTAACATTGGAAAAAATGTAATATGAGACTAATAAAAGGTTGAGTGTGGAGCCAAGCTTAGCTTAAAGACAGGGAAAAAAGCAACAAGGTCAAGTCGAAGTACACCGTCGTCAGGTCCTAAAAATAAAAGCTGAATAAGAGTCTTATCTACTTTTTTTTTTTTGGCCAAGAATAAGAGTTTTATCTTGATCCTTAAAATAATACATCAATCCATTTTATCTCATAAATATTATCTTCAAATTTCAATATAAGAACTTGTTCATAACATAATTTTCACTATAGTACACTACGGACGGGATCTTATATTAAAGACCAGAGATAGTATATAATTTTTCTCTAAAGCATCCATATTCCCTATTAATTACATATATAAAGAGAGTTTATATTAAGGGTAGTTTCAATACATATGATAAAATAAGACATTTTAGAAAAACTAACATAAATTTATTACAAATAATTACCTCAACTAATTTTCTTAATATTTATAAAAATTTTAAATCCTGAAGGTCGTATTGTTGTTGGCCTCTTAAATCACACAGTGACATTATGCTTTATGAGCCGGCGAAGAAGCCTCGTGTTTTTTTTTTTTTTTTGATATTTTCCTAACCCATTTTCAGAGAACATAGAAGTATTGTTAAAGCGTATGGAAAAAAATAAGAGTTGTTAAGAATAGAATATCTGAATATGGTAACTAGGTCAGGCTCTAATAAAGCATGCGTAGAGAATAATTTCCTGTGATCCCACGTAGTTGATGACGTTGGGTTGGCTTAGCTGTCATAAGTCGACGTCGTTTTCAAAGTCATATTCCCTATCGTGGGTGGGATGACTTAATTACGACGCCGTACTATCGGGGCCGCAGACGCACATGTTGAAGCAGCCGCACAACGATCCAAAGTGGGTTCTAGATAATTAATTCCACCACAAACACCACTCAGTGTTCACATTTACTTGTTATTATAGGCGTCTGTTTGGTACGAGGGATTTGCAGAGAAAATGAGAAGAAGGAAAATTTTTATGAGTTGAATTTTAAATTATTAAAGAAGTGAGGTAATAAAATTTTAATAAAAAGAATATATAAGATAAAAGAGTAAAAAAAATTAATTAAAAATTTTTAACCTCACTTCTCTAATTTTTTGAAATTTAACTCAATTTTTTTTTTCCTCCGCTCACTTTCCCTCCCCTCCCCTCGGACCAAACAAGCCCTAAAAGTTACCGAGTCCATCAAGCTACACGAACACTCTAAAATCCTATTTATAAGAGTTAAATAATTAAATTATGTGGTTTTTAAAAAATGATTAAATTTAATTAAAAATAATAAATATATCTAAAATAAATTTTTATTTTCAAATATGTCCTTATTTATAAGAGATAAATAAAGTAAATATAAGTACACCAACTTTTCAATTAATACAATATCTATAATTAATGATGGGTAAAAATGAGACAAAAAAACTCATTAAATAATCATACAACTCTTGTCGGGTTATTATAAAAAGGATCATATCAATTCAAATTTTAGACTCTTATAAAAAAATATAAAAGAGAATATCTCATGCATTTTATCACTTTAGAGTTCAGACTCAAGCACAAAAAGTCTGGTTTAGTGACTTACGCGGTTTTCTATTGGTTAAATTATATGCAACTTTCATAAATTTTATGTCAAGTAAAGATACCCCCAAATTTTTAAAACTTTATAATAAATCTTTCTAAGCTCTCACATCGTGCATATAGATATTTCCGATATTATTAGTTTTATTTCATTACTTATTTACTTACCGTTTAAGGGAGTTCTATGCTTATAATTCAAAGTTTGTAGGGATAATTATGTCACAAAAATAGAATCTAAAACAGTATATAATTGATGGCCGGGAATTATCCAACCAACTTAAAAATTTAGGGTGGCTTGCGCATGGTTCAAAGTTTAGAGGAGTTTTGTGTAATTTAGTCTTTTCTATACATAATACTTCGGTCATAAAGCTAGTTGAGTCCTTTACTTTGGTTAAAAAATATAATATCTCAATTCATATTATCTCTTATGTTTATTAATTTTTTTATAATATTCTTATTGATTACCTGTGTTACATGAGATTTCCATTTAATGTATACGGAGGTAATAATTAAATAAAGTATTTTATGGAAATCAACAGAGATTTATTACAAAGAACTGATTTTTTATTTTTTATAAATTAATTATTTATCTCGTATATTTAGATGTGGAGAGTGAAGAGGGTATATATAAACTATGCTAAAATTAAAGTAAAATATGAGTTAATATACTAAATTTAGGGGGCAGTTGGCTCAACTGTGATGAAACTGTGGAAGTGATTTTTGTGGTGGTAAAAAAGATTTTTTTTTATTGTACATTGATAATTTTAATGGGTACACAGTATTTTGATGGTCCTAATAATTCCTACATCAAAGGATCGAGCGCGTACAAAATTTGTGCTTTGGGAACATATAATTGCACAATATGAGGGAAATACATTATTTTCTCCGGTCTTAGGTATAGAACATAATTTATAGTACAATTTACAGTTAAAAATATAAAAACGTTGAGGTACTCTTGAAGGTTCTTATTACTTTTTAGGACTATACATTTTGATGGCGGCTTAAACCAGTCGAACAATTATTCCTCTCTTTTTTTTTTTTGGCCAAAAATTATTCCTCTCTTTGAACGCTTGAATTTGTTGTCACATCTAACATGATAACATAGAAGATTTGTATTTCAACTTTTAACTATATATATGGAGACCAACAGCCGTATTTTTTACCAAAAAAAAAAAAAAGCCGTATTCAACAAGGGCAAAGAACTAGACTTATCTTTTATAAATACAGACATCCATACACAAGAAAAATTAAGGTGAATCTCTCTTGAGATGTTATTAGGGTTTGGGTTTACTTTTAGACTTATAGAGTACTTACAGAAATACTTATAAATTTTCTATCAATAAGATCCTCATATTAGGATTTGAACTCATGACTTTATAGTTTAATTATGAGTCAACTCCTTACTAACTGAATTAAACTTTGTTGAAGTTAGGGCCAAATTTAAAATCAGGTATTATTATAGAGTATAATCAAATATGACTTTCTCAATTTTATTTTTTGTAACACCCCAAATTTTATATTCACCAAATATATTATAATTATTTTAGAAATTTAATAAAATGGTTAATATTCATAAAATTGAAATTTATGAATTTATAAATGTTCAATTTCATGAGAAATTGGGCAAAAATAAATATGAAATTAATTTGGGAAATTTAAAAATCCCAATATTAAGGTTCAAACATGGAGAAATATTAGAGAAAATATTTAGTGCAAAAATATATGAAAATTGGCCAAAGAAAAATAAGAAAAGAAATTAGATTAAAAAGGTAATGGCAAAATCGTCATTTTGCCAAAAATAGCACAAAATAAATTATTTTTCAATTAATTGAAGTTAATTTCAATTAATTAAGGAGAATAAAGGTGAAAATATATATTTAGAATATTTTGGTCAATTTAATATGAATTTATGAAAAATTTGAGCAAAAAATGCAGATTTGATCAAAATTAAGACTCTACGTATATACGTAACTTGGAACAAATTGTTAAGCCAATTGAGACCATAGGGAGAGACCCCTAGGTGTCTCCTACATGTAGCATGAGGAAGAAAATATTGGTTGGGCTTAATGAGCTAGATTACATGTACATGAGATTTATGTACATAGAGTAATTTTTGGAAACTTTCATAAATAATTAAATATTATATTATATGATATAGAAACACATATCCATCATCTTCCTCCAGCCCATTTCAATGTCCAGCAGTTCTGAATATAGAGAGAGAATGTGTGGATTTTTAGAGAGAGAAAGGAGAAGAAATCTCGCAAGGTAAGCCAATTCCTTCGACGATTTAGCTCCTAACGCGTATAACTCCGACCCTAAGCTATTCCTCTATGTTCTTTAAGGTTTGGAAGCTCATATTTTGATGTAGAACAGCTAGGGTTTCAGTCATATGAAGGGAAAAGCTAGTGGGAGCTTGAGGCAACTTCCAAACTCTTGTACATTGACTATTCTGACTGTTATGGGAAATTTAGTCAGTGAATTTCGCCAGATTGCCATTGGTTTTAAATTTTGGATTTTGATTTGCCTAAGGGTTATGCTGCCCAATTTTGATTCAAATGGTAGTTGTAACCTTATTAAATAGTTAATAAAGTGGTTAGCAGTAGAAAGAAACGCATTTACAAAGCTGAAATCGCAAAACCTTGATTTTCGCCTAAGAACCCATAAATTTTGGTCAGGGCTGTAAATGAATCTTAGAGTTGGATTTTCAATGATTTGATGATTCCATTGGGTTCAGGAGGGAAAATTAGGTGGGGTTATAGTTGGACACTTTTTCGAAAAAGGTCGAAAAAGCATAATTACGAAAACGCCCATAAAACCCTAAAATAGGGGCTGTCAAGGGTATTTTCATAATTTGACAATGAATTTGGTAATTTTGAATCCGGAAATGGATTTATTGGGTGAAAATATGTCAGAATAGCCCATGTCAAAATTTTGGGAAAAGTACAGTCGGACAGGGTACGCGGGGCCGAGGTTCCGGGGCTATTTTGGTCGTTTTTCAATATAGACTTATATAACCCCCAGAAATACTATAGAAGTTTCTAAATGGTACATTTGACATTTTAGGACAAAATTGAGAGCCCGAGTCAATGGCACGCATTACGAGGCACATTATTCGAGGATCAGGGAAGGGCGATTAACGTAGGGAACTTACCTCTCCTGCATGTACTTGATATTTGTGTTGGTGTATTGATGCATGTTATTGCTTTGCTTGATTATGTGAAATATATTTGAATGGTTGAAGCTCTATTTCTGTTTATACTGTGGTAATAGTTTTGTTGCATGAAACATTTAGCACACAGATATGTTATTGTGCGAGCATGAGTTATGTAATACAAGCATGGCATGCATTCAGCACTTATCTTGCATGCATATTGGTACTGTTTCCCTACTGAGATTCTCTCGAATCTCACCATTCCCTACCAACAATTTATTCAGGTGAATACATAAGGTATGCAGAGATCAGAGAAGAGAACTATATGTGAGGATTGTAGTCGTGTAACGCAGACGAGAAGATATCTCTGTTTAACTGGGACGGGTTTAGACACCCTTGTAACCTTGTGCGGATACATTGATTGTAAATATCAGGTAAGAACCCGTATGGGAAATTTTAGTAATCATGCACATAATATCAGTATATCTCTACTATTCTTGTGTTGCCCACCGAACCGCATATTGTTTTCCGTAAATACTCTGAAATAGTTGAAAATAAGATAAGGGTGTGACATTTTTGGTATTAGAGCCCAAAGCGATTCTGGAGGAACCCAAGTGATTTTGGCAGAGTTAATAAGCGGTTCTGGTATTATCAAAATTGTATACTGATATGGTTTTGCTTGCATGATGACAGGATCATGAGTAGCAGTACAAGTGAGGTATCTACAGGTGAACCATTGGTAAATCAGAGTCCGCTGGAGCAGTGTATCCCGGACGGACAATGGTATGAAGAGTACTACCTACCTCGAGGTCTGCTCATGCGACGTACAACATGGAAGAGTGTGTCGACGCTACCCGTATATTGACCGGAGCTGAGGCCGTCATCCCCAGGGCAGTCTCGAGTAAGAGAGACCAGAGAGTATACCGAGGAGGACTCTAAGGAAGATTCAAAGGAGGATCCAGAGTGGGATCCCGATGACGATCTAGAGGAGATCTCAGATGATGAGATGAGTGACCGTGAGTCCAGAGCAAAGCTGGTGCAAGTACAGCATAACTTACGGTGAGATTTTGAGTTGTGGCTTTATGTTTATGGCAGATATCACAGGGCATGCCGAGCTAGTCAACACTTGTGACACGATACTATACGTTTTTGTCCGGAGTTCAATCTTTGTACGTTAATCCGGAGCAATTGCAAGTTGGGGTACCAGTTGAGTTCTGGGTTCGTACTATACTGGATTTCTTCCCAAACTCCACTTTTTGGAATTGGCAGAAGAATGATATTATTGAGCGAGGCCCAAATGGGAACATGTACGCGTTTCTGAGGCATATGGATGGCCTGGTTGAGTGATTTATGTACGACGACTGACGTGGAACACCAAGGCGGTATACTTTGGAGACTGGAGCTAACCGGCACATATTTTGAGACAGGGGCAGTCAGGGCGAATCGACGGACAGAAGAAGAATTAGCTGGAGTTGGTATTTTGGGAGGGTACATGAATCTTGAAAAAAATAATGCAAAAAGACTAATATGTCATGCACAGTAGTTTATAGGATATTTGGTGTTTCTGTTTCTCTGTAACAACTGTAAATAGTTGTTGTAAGCTATCTATGACATATATGTATACCCTGAGTTTTATGAAATAAAAAAATGCCCTTACTCTTATATGAAAAGTAATTCTTCTCTATTTTCATGTAGAGTGAACAATGGAAATGATACAACTAGGAGAAGGCGGTCGAGGCTGAGGTAGGGGAAGAGGAAGACATGGTAATCATGAGGAAATACCACTTCCTGGACCAGATCCATTTCAGCAGCGAATATTAGATATGTTGGCACAGCAGCAAAATACAATAAATGAGATAAGAGGGGAACTTCAGGGAGTACAACAAAGGCAAGATTGCCTGGAGGATCACCTGGACGAATACATGAAGAGTTATGGTGCAGACATACCACCGGAGGAACCTGAACCAGAGGATATTGTACCAGATCTGAGGCAGAAGTCCAAAATTGGTTGAGCAGATTTAGTAAACAGTAGCTGTTAGAACAAGCGTTTCACCCAAGAGGGGGGGGTGAATTGGGTGATACTAAAATTTCGTCGGAAATGTAAAGCTTTAACAGTGGAATTAAAACAGTAAGGAGTAAGGAGAAATATCACCGAAGTGTACACTGAGAGTTATACTGGTTCGGTCACAACCACTTTGACCTACGTCCAGTCCTCAGAGCTTCTCTGAGAGTTCCACTATAACTTCCAAGATTCAGTGGATTCTTGGCACCTCAGTACAAGCAAGTTCCTTCACCTGGACACTCGCTCCCCCTTACAAGTTGTAATCCAATCCCAACTCAAGGTTCCACAACCTTAAGTTATCTCAATAACAAATATTGAGTTTGAATGAAATATCTCTCTTACAGAGTGAATAAGAATTACTGAAGCATAGAAATATAATTTCAACGTGAAGACAGAGCAATGAACTTGATAATTCGTTTATGTGTGTTCTTGTTATTTTTTTCTGTTTGGATGTTCCCATATATATAGATATGTTGGTGAAGACCGTTGGAACACTTTCTTTCGTCTGTTGGAGAGTGCGCAGCCACTATTGACTTTTCCAGTTTTTGAAAAATATCCGTTGGCGGTGGTTGGCATTTGAACGTTTCATTTGACTTCCATTACTTGACATGATTTCTTCATTGTTCATCTGTAAATAGGCTTAGAATACTAATACAATGAAATATTAATCATATAGGAAACAAATCAATGAACGTTTGAATGATTTCTGGATTTCTGGGTTTGCTTACTCGAGTAGCTACTCGAATATTACTTGAAGTTTACTCGAGTACTTACTCGAGTATCATCGGGAAATCTTTGATCAACTGCAAGTCAATGAATAAATACAAAATTACTCGGGTAGTGCATGGAATAACCAATTCTCAAACCTTTGGAAATATATGTTTACTCGGGTACCTACTCGAGTAATGCACTCACAACTTTATGAGTTACTCAGGTACCAATTCGAGTAAACCTTCAAATAAACTTTTGGTTACTCGATGCTTTACTCCAGTAATGTTGGCAGGATTTCAAGACCGAGAGCAATTACCTTGTTACTCGAGTGCTTACTCGAGTAAACTTACTCTTTGGGCACCACTTACTCGGGTAATGACTTGAAGTTTTCCTTGAAAAGATTTCTGCATACTCGGGTACCTACTCGAGGAATCCTCTTAAAATAGAACATAAAATACTTGCATACTAGAGGAATGACTCGAGGAAAATAAGATAAAATTATATCACGTTAATGGGGTACCACCTTCAAGTTTTCACTTACTTCAGTGTGTTACTCGAGTAGCTCCTCGAGTAACATTGACAGTAGTACAAAGTGCCGAGAGCTCCACAATTTCAGAAACAGAGTTACTCGAGTAGCTCCTCGAGTAACATTGGCAGGCCGAGAGTAACTTGAAAATTTTTACATAGTTACTCAAGTACCTCCTCGAGTAACATTGGAAGGCCGAGTGCAACTCCAAGTTTTTACCTGGTTACTCGAGTAGCTCCTCGAGTAACATTGGCAGACTGAGAGCAACTTGAAAATACTTACACTATTACTCGAGTACCTACTCGAGTAACATTGGCATGCTACTGGAAGTTGTCTCTGGATACTTCAAGTTTTGTCTCATTACTCGAGTAGCTACTCGAGTAATGCTTTAGAAAACTTGCTTCTGATCAAGTTTCTCAGTTTTTTCTCTTGGTCTTTCTTCATTACTCCCATGCTTACTTCAAGTGATGCTTATCCTGTTATTACTTTGTTCAAACTTATTTATTAGACAATTCTTTTTCATACCATTCTTTTGTTATCATCAAAACATGAGATCTAACAGTAGCCACCTATCTTTTGGGGAAAGTTTGACCTACAACTGGCTGAGAATTGGCTGACATGTCTGGATAAGATTTTCAACATGTTGCGATGTCCAAATGAGATGAAAGCTCTTCTAGCCATCTATAAATTGGAGGGTGAAGTAGACCGATAGTGGAAGAACACAGAGCTCACCTTGAGGGGGAGGAATGTTCCTATCACTTAGGAATTATTCTAGGAGAAATTCAATGATAAATATTTTCCCCATCTATCAGTAATGAGAAAGAGAAAGAGTTTCTGAGTATCAGACAACAAGATCAGGAAAACTTCGATGATTATTTATCCTGGTACATTCGACTGTCACGATATTTAGCCTATCTCAAACTTTATGATAATGAAGAGTGGAGTTATGATATGATGATTGTGGGGTTAAGACCTGAGATGAAAGAAAAATTGGTTACATAGCACATCACCGAGTTCAGTAAAGCAGTGGAAGAATGTTGTTACATTGAGAAGCGTATGTCAAGTTTGGAGACCCAAACTAGTAACAAGGGTGCTTCTGGGAGTGGTAGTTCGGTATAAAAGCGAAAAGAACAGGGTGGACCTTCTGGGGGAGATACCAAAAGACTGAATCAGTCTGGGGGCCAAGGAGGCCAAGGTTCCTCAGGAAGCAAGAACTGTTGGCCTTGTAAAAAACCACTTCACCCTAGTAGACCATGTGGCGAGATTCCATTTAGATCAGATCCAAATAAGTCATTCACTTGCTTTAATTGTAATAAGCCGAGACATCTTGCTAGGGATTGTTCGTAAAAGCAGCAACCGGAGGAGACTAGACCTAAGGTTCTATGTAAGGTCTATACTCTAACATAAGAAGAAGCTAGAAAGTCTTTAGAGCTGATTCAAGGTATGATTTCTCTCAATGGCAGTCTAGTGCATGTTATGTATGATTCGGGTGCTAGCCATTCATTCATTGTATATGACTGCGTGAGACGATTGAATTTACATGTGCATAAATCCCTATACAATCTGGTTGTGTCTATGCCTATGGGCATTTAAATTGTGAAAGCTAATATTTGTTTGAATTACGGGATAAACGTCGAAGGGCATGAGTCGACTGTAAATCTGATCTGTTTTCCATTGTAAGGGTTAAAGGTAATCTTGGGGATTGACTGGTTGATAGCGAACAGTATGTTACTGGATTGCAAACGGAAGAGAGTTATATATCCAAATCCATAACTGTGAGCTGACACGGAAATCACTCTCAACCTTCTTTCTACAGCTAAGGTCGAGAGATGTTTGCAAAAAGGCTGTCGGGGTACATGGTATTCTGTTCAATTCATTCAGAGGCCGGTGTAGCCTTGGAAAGTATCTATGTAGCGAATGAGTTCCCTAATGTGTTTTCGGAGGATGTCGGTGGATTACCTCCAGATAGGAAAGTGGAGTTCTCAATTGATCTGAGGCCTGGAGCAGGTCCAATCTCTAAAACCCTATACCATATAGCTCCGATCGAAATGGCAAAACTAAAGAAGCAGATTGAGGAGCTACTTGAGAAAGGGTTTATACGACCCAGTGTTTTATCATGGGGTGCTCCAGTACTTTTTGTCAGAAAGAAAGACGGGAGCCTACGTCTCTGTATTGATTATCGAGAGCTAAACAAGGTGACCATCAAGAACCAATATCCACTCCCTAGGATTAATGATCTACTCGATCAGTTATCTGGTTCTTGTGTATTCTCGAAGATCAATTTATGATCGGGATACCACTAGTCAAAGGTTAAAGCAGAAGATGTATCAAAGATTGCTTTCAGGACCAGATATAGCCATTACAAGTTCCTTGTAATGCCATTTGGGTTGACTAATGCACCTACTATGTTCATAGACTACATGAATCGAATCTTTTATCTATTCTTGGACCAGTTCATAGTAGTCTTTATTGATGATATACTGGTGTATTTAAAGAGTAAAGCTGAGCATGAGCAGTATTTGAGAACCGTGTTGAACATATTATAGGATAAGTGATTCTATGTCAAGTTGAGTAAGTGTGAATTTTGGCTTTCAGAAATAAAGTTTCTGGGCTACTTTGTCTAACAGCAAGAAGTTTCTGTCGATCCTAGCAAGGTGGAAGCATTACTGAGCTGGAAGAGGCCAGAGACTATATTTGAGGTGTACAGTTTTTTGGGTCTAGCTGGCTATTACAGAAGATTTATACAGAATTTCTCCAGAATTGCTTTGCCATTGACGAAATTGAAGCGGAAAGCTCAACATTTTGTGTGGGACGAGAATTGTGAACAGAGCTTCCTAGAGTTGAAGCAGAGGTTGACGACAACACCAGTACTGACAATCCCAGATCCACAGTTTACGTATGTTGTTTATATAGATGTCAGTAGGCATAGATTGGGATGTGTGTTGATGCAGCATGGGCAAGTGGTAGCATACATATCTCGTCAGATAAAACCTTATGAACTAAACTATCCCACTCACGATCTTGAGTTAGCGGCAATTGTGTTTGCTTTGAAAATCTGGAGACATTATCTCTATGGTGAGAATATAGAGTTATATTACGACCACAAGAGCTGGAAGTGTTTGTATGATCAGAAAGAGCTCAACATGAGACAGCATAGGTGGGCGAAGTTGCTGAAAGACTATAATCTAGAAATCAAATACCATCCCGGAAAGGCTAATATCGTTGCTGATGCATTAAGCCAGAAATCAATGCAGGTGGCATCCATGATGATCTATAAGCAGAAACTGATTGAGGATTTCAGAGATTTAAGTCTGTCTAGTCAGATTCTTTTAAACAGTGGTGTTAGTCAAATATACAATGATCTGAGAGCAGCAATTGAAGAAGCTCAACTGCATGATGATCAAGCACTATCTATCAGAGGTATAATTGATAAGGGCGAAACTCAAGAATACGACTTGTCACTCAGTTGATTAGTCAGGTACAAAAAGCATATCTATGTACCACCACAACCAGAGCTGAAATGGAAAATCCTGGAGGAGGCACATAAGAGTAAGTATACTTTACATCTAGGGGCTACAAAAATGTACCATGACTTAAAGGCCTAATACTGGTGGCCAGGAATGAAAAGAGAGGTAACTGAGTTCGTCGCTTGTTGTTTAATATGTCAGAAAGTAAAAGTTGAACATTAGCGACCATTGGGGCTTTTGACAAACCCTGAGATTCCTAAGTGGAAGTGGGAAAGCGTTACTATGAATTTTGTGACGGGATTGCCCAAAGGTCAGAAACCACGACGCTATATGGGTGATAGTTGATAGATTTATGAAGACAGCCCACTTCCTGCATATCAGTGTCCACTATTCTCCTGATAAACTGGTAGAAATTTACATTAAGGAGATTGTTCGACTACATGGTATTCTGAAGAATATCATCTCATATAGAGATCCACGATTCACTTCCAAGTTTTAGAAGGCAGTTCATGAAGCTTTGGGTACCAAGCTTCGATTCAGCACGGCATATCATCCTCAAACAGATAGGCAGACGGAGCGAACGATTCAAACCCTTGAGGTTATGATAAGGTCATGTGTACTTGATTACAAAGGTAGTTAGGACAAATTCCTTCCATTAGCAGAGTTTGCCTACAACAACAGTTATCATTCGAGCATCCAGATGACTCCATATGAGGCACTGTATGGAAGGAAGTATCAATCACCCTTATGCTGGACAGAGTTTTTTGAGAGGCAATTGCTGGGGCCAGATATTGTTGATCAAACAACGGAACAGATAAAGCTGATTAAACAGAGGTTGTTAATTGCTCAAAGCCGAAAGAAGAGTTATGCTAATAAGAGGCGGAAACCTCTAGAATTTGAAGTTGGCAACCACGTGTGTATGAAAGTATCACCAATTACGGGTATTGGTAGAGCATTAAAAGTACGGAAGTTGCAATCAAGGTATATTGGTTAGTTTGAAATCTTGGGGAAGATTGGGCTAGTAGCGTACCGCATTGCTTTGCCACTGAATCTGAGCAGACTACATGATGTTTTTCATGTTTCCCAACTTAAAAAGTATCAACCTAATCCAGAACACGTAATAGAGTATGAAGACGTGGAAATGCGCGATAATTTGACTTATGAAGTCATACCTGACGGAATTATCGATCGGCAGGAAAAGCAGCTCATAAACAAGAGCATTTCATTCGTCAATATTGTTTGGAAAGGGTTATCGCCCAAAGAGGCTACATGGGAGACGAAAGAAAATGTAAAGAAATGTTATCCGGAATTTATAGCTGTATAGGTGTAGCAAATTTTAGAGATAAAATTTATTTAAGTGGGGGAGAACTGTAACACCCCAAATTTTATATTCACCAAGTATATTATAATTATTTTATAAATTTAATAAAATGGTGAATATTCATGAAATTGGAATTTATGAATTTATAAATGTTCAATTTCATGAGAAATTGGGCAAAAATAAATATGGAATTAATTTGGGTAATTTAAAAAGGCCAATATTAAGATCCAAAAGTGGAGAAATATTAGAGAAAATATTTGGACCAAAAATATATGGAAATTGGCCAAATAAAAAAAAAATAAATTAGATTAAAAAGGTAATGGCAAAATCATAATTTTGTCAAAAATAGCACAAAATAAATTATTTTCCAATTAATTGAATTTAATTTCAATTCATTAAGGAGAATAAATGTGAAAAATATATTTAGAATATTTTTTTCAATTTAATATAAATTTATGAAAAATTTGAGCAAAAAGTGTAATTTTAACCAAAATTGAGATTTTACGTATATACGTAACTTGAAACAAGTTGTGAAGCCAATTAAGGCCATAGGGAGGGACCCCTAGGTGTCTCCTACATTTAGCATGAGGAAGGAAATATTGATTGGGCTTAATGAGCAAGATTACATGTACATGAGATTCATGTACATAAAGTAATTTTTGGAATTTTTCATAAATAATTAAATATTATATTATATGATATAGAAACACATATCCATCATCTTCCTCTAGCCCATTTCGACATCCAGCAGGTCTGAATATAGAGAGAGAATGTGTGGATTTTTAGAGAGAGAAAGGAGAAGAAATTTCACAAGGCAAGCCGATTCCTCCGACGATTTAGCTCTTAACGCGTATAACTCCAACCCTAAGCTACTCCTCTATGTTCTTTAACGTTTGGAAGCTCTTCTTTTGGTGTAGAACAGCTAGGGTTTCAACCATATCAAGGGAAAAGCTAGTGAGAGCTTGAGTTAACCTCCAAACTCTTATACATTGACTATTCTGGCTATTGTGGGCAATTTATTCGGTGAAATTTCGCTGAATTACCATTGGTTTTAAATTTTGGATTTTGAGTTGCTTAAGTGTCATGCTGCCCAATTTTGATTCAAATGGTAGTTGTAACCTTATTAAATAGTTAATAAAGTGGTTAGCAGTAGAAAGAAACATGTTTACGAAGCTGAAATGGCAAAACCTCAATTTTCCCCTAAGAACCCATAAATTTTGGCCAGGGCTGTAAATGGGTCATAGAGTTAGATTTTCAATGATTTGATAATTTCATTGGGTTCATGAGGGAAAATTAGGTGGGGTTACAGTTGGGCACTTTTTCAGAAAAGGCTGAAAAAGCATAATTATGAAAACGCCCTTGAAACCCTGAAATATGGGCTGTTAAAGGTATTTTCATAATTTGACAATGAATTTGATAATTCTTAATCTGGAAATGGATTCTTTGGGTGAAAATATGTCAGAATAACCCATTCAAAATTTTGGAAAAAGTACGGTAGGACCGGGTACGACGGGGCCGGGGTCCCAAGGGCATTTTCGTCATTTTTCAATATAGACTCATATAACCCCCAGAAGCACTATGGAAGTGTCTAAATGGTACATTTGACATTTTAGGACCGAATTGAGAGCCTGAGTTAGTGGCGCTCATTACAAGGTATGTTATTCGAGGACTAAGGAAGGGCGATTAAGGTAAGGAACTTACCTCTCCTACATGTACTTGATATTTGTGCTGGTATATTGATGCATGTTATTGCTTTGCTGTGATTATGTGAAACATATTTGAATGATTGAGGCTCTGTTTCTGTTTATACTGTGGCCATAGTTTTGTTGCAAGAAACATTAAGCACGTAGATATATCATTGTGTGAGCATGAGTTATGTAATGCAAGCATATCATACATTCAACACTTATCTTGCATGCATATTGGTACTGTTTTCCTACTGAGATTCTCTCGAATCTCACACTTCCCTACCAACAATTTAGATAGGTGAATACAGAAGGTATGCAGAGATAAGAGAAGAGAACTATACGTGAGGATTGCAGTGGTAGAACGAAGATGAGAAGATGTCTTTGTTTCACTAGGAAGGGTTTAGACACCCTAGTATCGTTTTCTGCAAATACTCTGAAATAGCTGAAAATAAAATAAGGGTGTGACATTTTTCCTCATAAAATCTCACTCTTTAACATGAGGATTTTGTTTATCAGTAGTAATTCGGCATGTTTATCAGTAGTAATTCGGCATTTAGGTGGTGGTTGGTAAAAAAAAAACATTCAGATAAGCCTATTAATATTATTTGTGTATCAAAATTTGTTTGACAGTTTTTAAAACCCAAAAAAAATGAAACTTTTCCCAATTCAATGACGGCTCTAACTTTAAAGCTTAATTAATGTTAAGTTTAAACGTTGTAATAATAATGGGCAGTTGATTGTTGATATAATAGGGGTGAAAACTAATACATTTGGTGGTAAAAGAGTGACGTATTTCCTTAATTCTGAAGTAAATGGGTTCGCACCTAACAAAAATACATTAGTTTTTTTTTTTTTTTGGCTCAGAAATTAAAGTACATTAGCTACAAGCATCATCTATACAGTAACTAAATAAATACTTTCTATAGCACGCGGTCTAGGTCTAGAACAAATTCGTAGTCCATAATATAAGTCACCTAGTGGGTCATTAACAAACCTTTTTTTTTTTTTTTCAAATATTACCCATGTTACGATTTATTAGGAGAAAACTTCAAATGTTTTCATGTACTCTTAAATATAGGCAAATTGAAAAAAATGTTTTATTTTTAGAGAAAATGATTCAACTGTTATGAAAATAAAGATATCTCGGATAAAAAAGTAAAAGATAATAAAAGAGAGAAAGATGAAAGTAATTCTCATTCACTTATGTGTGTTCAATATTTGTACAATGCTTTTATTTATAGACAAACTTAGAGAACTAATGAACTTGGGGAACAAGTAAACTTGAAGAACAGGTTTGTTGGCTTGGGGAGGAAGTAGAAGAAAATATTAAGTGCAACCAAGTAGATTTTGATTAGGACATAAGTTAATATACATCTACATAATTAATATTCATAACATTAACCACTTGTTCTTGGTTCTGCCAAGGTATATAGTCAGATGTACTACCTTCGGTCCTTAATATAAAATCTAGTTGATTAATTTGAAGAGATTAAAAATCCTAAATAAATTACTTTAAAGCATTTATATTTATTATTTTATTATTTTTCTCAAAACTAATTCATCTGACTTATAAATAGATATATAATCTAATAATATTCATTAAGTACGTATTTCATACCATATAACATATGTTATAATAAAATAATTTATTTAATTTTCTTAATATCCCAAAATTCATCATTCAATCTTATATTAAGAATTATATGTCGTAACTTATAATATAAAGAAGGAGAGTATCTATGGTGGAAATTAAATGTCTAAAGTTAAGCTATGTTCATATTGCGGCAAAAAGTTGAGGGGTGTGGGACAATTACCTAATTGAGGTAATTTTAAATATCGATATGGGTTTGGTACGTATGTTCAACTTGAAGATAGGATCGTTTATAATCTAAATTCAGTGATTCTACCTCTTTTTAAGAAGTTATTATATTTTCCAGTTTAGGGTTCAATGCCTAGCTATTAGCATATATACACATATGTACTAATAAAATTCAAGTCATATATAGCTTGTATTCTCACTTTGAAGTCTATATATATTGAATGTAATGAGTACATTTTACCAAACCATGTCTATTTCTTGACTTTGAATTCAAGCGGTTAGACCACTTTTTGGTTACTTTGAAACGTCCTCCGTATTTGAAGGAAGTTTATGATAATATTGTGCAAGACTAATTTTAAATACAGTTTTTTAATTATCATTATTCAACAAATATTGTGTGCGTGAGGGGGGGGAGAGATATATCTCTAGAATTTCTATTGGATTAATATTATAGTTGATCTTTACCTTTTGATCGAATTTTTATTTAGTTTTCCTATAATTTCATAAGAACTTAGTTATAGTTTAAATATAAATAGAGACTAAAACTAAAACTCAAAAGATATAGGGACTGTTGTTAAACTTGTATCAAATCTTTATGAAACTATAGCGTTCAAAACTAACGATTTAAAGTTAGTATGTAGTGCTTTCATGGAGCTTAAAAGTTGCATTAACCAATTTTAATTGGGGTTTCGTTGCAAGCTTCTTGTTTAAATTAAAGGAAATAATTTTTTAATCCTTGTAGTTTTGACTCCTTTGTAATTTAATCTCTGAATTTTAACTTGGTGCAACTTAATCCTTATAGTTTTAATTTAGTTGAAACTCAATTTCTAAACTTTAACTTACTGCAACTCAGCCTCTATAGTTTTATTTATTTAAAACGCCCAAAATCATAGGTTTTATGAAATATATAATTTTATTATCTAAAATATAAGGATTGATATTTTAAAAAATAATAATATTATAGGGACTAAGTTGTATTGAGTTAAAATTTAGAAACTAAATAACAACCGAGTTAAAACTATAGGGAACTTGTTATATTGAGGCGAAGTTACAACCGAATTAAAACTATATTGATCAAAAGATTATTTTTTTTCCTTTAATTAAATGAAAGTGTAAGTAATATTAAAACATAATAGACTTTCTAATTATAATTATGTCATCCTTTTGACAAAATTTGTAAAGAAGGGAGGCACTCCAATTTTACCAAACGAGAGTCATTAATATGTCATGGGCACCTATATAATGAGACCTAATCTAGAGTTTTGACTAGCAAATAATTTTTCATAGTCATAATTAACTACTTAATTATAGTTATTGGATGTGTACGCCAAAATGCCTAAAAAGATATGCCTACGAAGCGAGATTTTGACATTTGAATATAATTAAAAAAAGTTGTTAGAATATTTAAATATAAGGAGATATAACTTTGAGGCGGAAGAACTCATAAACTCGAGTTCTAAGATTTTGAGTTAGAAATTTGATACACTCATTATCACTTATTTATTCTTTGCTCTTGTATGGGGCCATCATTGTCCATTATTCCGTCTTTAACTCTTTGTTCCAAACATATCATCATAGGTAAGGTGATGATTTTTGCTTAGCTTGGATCATTAGTAATATATAACGTTGTGAAACTCACGAATTTAAGTAAACTCGTGACAGCACTTAAATTCGAATCGTAAAATCGTAAGAGTTTACTTTTACCATTAAATATGTATTAATAGTATATAATCAAATAATTAAAATATAAAAAAATGACAACAATTTGATTTAAATATATTTTAAAGCCAATTAATTGAAATTAAATCCATCAATTTTTATAATTTATCATATTTAACAAAGAAATTTCTATAAAATTTACGTATAAAGTCGCAGAGCGTGATCAAATCAAATAAGTTAAAACGAGTTTAAGGATGAGTTAACATGATTTTGTAAGTTAAAAACATAGAAACAGTAAATTTGATATATAAACTCGTAAGTTTAACTGAGTTTACAACGGTCAAGAATTTAACAGTGACTCAGCTCAATTTTGTTAGCTAGAACTAACTTGCGAGTTTGACAATAAGGGTGATTTGTATTAATTCACATATTGGCTACACTATATACTATATAGATATGTTTTATCTTTTAAGTCTAGCTCTTACGAACTAAAGGGGAAATATATTGGCCGGTCATCCACTATCTCTCGTGAAATAAGATTTATATGATCAGATGCTCACTAAAAGCCAGGTAGTTTTATGGACTTTTGAATGAAGTCTTGTAAATCTCTTAATTTCAGAACGAACTACTTCTATATATTATTCTTCCTTTATTTATGGCATAAAACAAGGTAATGAGTTTATATGCGTGTGCGTGTGAATATTTAGTCTATTGTGATGAGATATTCAGAGGCAGGGTTCTTGGACCCGGACCGGACTGGCCGGTCCGGCCCGGAACCTGCCGAACCGGTCAGTAGACCGGTCCGGTCCGGGTCCCAATTTAAAAAAAATAATAATTTTTTTAACTTTTTCCTTTAGAATTTCATACTATAAGCCTAAAATCTTCAATTACTTACCGGTTTGGCCCCGGTTTGATCCACTGACCCTTAACCCAGTACCTCGACCGGTTCAATACCCAGTCCGGATTTTAATACCAGAGGTCAAAATAACTAGAAATAAAAGCCTCCAGGTTGTTGCCTTAGCTTGCGGGACTGCCACAGATAGTCATATAGTGAACCAAAAATAGAGTCCAACCATGAGCATGGAATTTAGACTATACGCACATGTCCCAACTCATACACCAACTAGAACAACATAATATCCCTTTTGTCATACTTAACCCTGTAATATCTTAACGCCTCACTCTCATTATTATCTACTTTGAATCCCACTACCCTCACGGTTTAAAAGTCAAAATAGATAGAGGTTACATATGTAGAACCAAAACAAACCCCTACATTATTTAAGACAGGAGAAAGTATCTATCCTTTCAAAAAATTCATATCTTTTCTTTTATTTGAAATTTAATATAATAACTTGATCCAACAAGTGATGAAAAGTTCTAAATGATTGTGTAGTAGTATATTACTTGCACACATATTGTGTTTTCTTAGTGCAAAAACTCATTATCAGGATCCACAATTAAAATTTAATCTGGAATACTCAACTAAAATTTAGTCATATAGTGAACCAAAAATAGAGTCCAACCATGAGCATGGAATTTAGACTATACGCACATGTCCCAACTCATACACCAACTAGAACAACATAATATCCTTTTTGTTATACTTAACTCTGTAATATCTCAGCGCCTCACTCTCATTATTATCTACTTTGAATCCCACTACCCTCATGGTTTAAAAGTCAAAACAGATAGAGGTTACATATGTAGAACCAAAACAAACCCCTACATTATTTAAGACAGGAGAAAGTATTTATCTTTTCAAGAATCATATCTTCTTTTATTTGAAATTTAATATAATAACTTGATCCAACAAGTGATGAAAAGTTCTAAATGATTGTGTAGTAGTATATTACTTGCACACATATTGTGTTTTCTTAGTGCACAAACTCATTATCAGGATCCACAACTAAAATTTAATCTGGAATACTCAAACTTTTATACTAAATCTAAATTAGAGAAGGCTCTCCGAAGGATATTTTTTTGTGTTCACTTGAACTTGAAATCAAGTTACCATGCTTTAGTGGGACCTAGCTATTCATTTTCTCTTCCAGGAACAACGCCTGATTGTTAGTGTATACTGTATATATACTCCTCACGATCCATAATATAGAACATATTTGGAGAGTTATCCTATTCTTAAATATAAAACATAGTTTTCATATTTATCAATCTTTTCCTAATTTACCCTTATGATGCTTCCTCAAAAACAATAAAGGATGAGAAGGAAAGAGGAAATTAAGAAAGATGATTATGGTGTTTTAAAAAATACATGTCATATTAACTAACTTCCTTAATCTGATATAATCAAATTAGGTAAATATATTTTATATCAAGGAGCGGAGAGAGTATTAATTATTAGGGGAGAAAAACATACTTCCCAAACGGAAATTAGAATTTCAAGAAAGGAGATTAATATTAGGGTTAATTTGAATTAATAATAGAGAAATAAGCCAAACATGAATGGATACAATGAATTGATAATTGGAATAAAAGTAGAAGGGTGAAGTTGGTGAGTTTGACTCATGAGCTTTCAGTGTCAGGTGATGACCACAATGGGGCACATGCCTCCCCGAACAATATATTCCTTTTTAGCGTAGGACTTAAACAATGCAATCATTCACACATCACCCCCACACTGTTACTTTCACTTTCTGTTTCTTCCTCCTTTTATTATTGCTTCACTTTTTTTTTCCTTCCTTTTCTATATATATTTTTTGTTAATATATTGAACTTTTTAGTTCAGTATACACCCCACATAATTTTTTACGGACACCTCTATATAGGGTGTGTTTGGTAAACAACACTACTTTGTATCATGTAGATAATTTTCCTATTTTGGCTTTTTACATATATTTACATGCACATAGCTTAAAATTTAAGGAGTTATTTCATGCATATAACTCAAAATTTTTGAGAAATATCTATATAAAAAGGGGTTAAACTACGAATTTTCTTCAGAAGTTTTAAGTGAGGAAGCAATGTTACTCTGAAAGTTTGTTAGGTTTATCAATGTTATCTCAGAAGTATTAAAATGAAGCAATATTGCCTCTTACAGTTAAGAAATTAGCAATCAATTTTAGTTTTTTAATGGTATGTGGTAATATATTTATATTTTGAAACTTTCGGGATTACATTGAATCAAAACAAGCTTTCGGGGCAACATGTTCTTTAGCAAAAACTTCTGGAGTAAATTTACATCTTAATCCTGTACAAAAATTAAAGTTATGGGATATATAATTCATGTTTGGATGTTATTGGCACAAAATTAGAAGTTTAGGGTGATTTGTTATTAAGTTTTAAATATTAAGAAAATTATCTATACATAGTTTAAAACTTATGAGAGTTTCATGTAATTTAGCTATGAAAACCCAATCCAATCCTTTAAGAATGCTCATTCCTACGTATGGCTTTCGGAATAATGGGCATTCCATATGAAACTGGATGAAATTAATTAGGCTACAAGATAATGAGATGCTAAATTACTCATTTGCCACCTTATGATTTGATGCATATTTTACTACAAAATAAATGTTGAATAAAAGCATTCGAATCACAAAACTATTTTTTATCATTATTTTTATTTGTACTTAAAAGTATATTATTTCAATTATTAAGCATTTATTATTTTATTATATTGGCTTAAAGTATGTTAATCAAATACATTTATTAATTAAAAAAATTATTAGGATATATTATAGACATTTGATCATCCCTCTTCCTACATTGGATTTGGACGAGTAATTTTTATCTTATCTTTAATTTGACCAAATATAAATATAAAATAACATTTCTTTATTGTTACATCAAATCAACACTTATTTTTATTTATACTTTCATCATGTAAAAAATATTTATGAAAGATCATATCAAGTGAGAGAGGTCAGGTTCAATTAATAATTGTACTTCTAATATTTCAGCAACCAAATGTGAGTTAAATAATTAAGCATGCAAGTCCAAAATTGTGATAAAAGAATGACTTTCTTACCGCGTTAAAGCATGTTTGTTTCAACTTAAAAAAACTTATAAGTTGCTTTTTACGTAAATCGAGACACAACTCCTCTCACATACTTACTTCGTATACCGTAAATCACTATTAAAAAGCAACTTATAAGCAATCGAATCGCTCAACCAAACATACCCTTAGTCAGTTGCCCACCAGCTAGTTGATCATTTATCGATGTCATATATTTGGTCCGAGGACAAGACAACGATTGAAATTAAATGAGGTAATAATTTTTTTCCAATTTAATTTTGTGGGATTCTTTTTTATTTTTAAGCTATAACTTTAGTCAATGTTTTTTTATATATATATATATATTTCTTATGCTAGTTTGTAACTTTTTTTTTTTTTTTACCATCTTATGTCATTTTGTCTTTTTTAAGGGAAAAAACAAGAAGAAGAGGGTTAAAAATACTTCGAATTTCTTCGTTTTTTTCCTCCAAATTTTTTATGTGTCTCCCTTTTTATTTTTTTTGTAATTTTTGATATTATTAAGTCAGATTTAAATACTAGTATTAAATAGGTATATAGAGGTATAGCTCTATTAACCTATTTTTCTTGTTAAAAATGTTTAAATTTACAATCATAGTTAAGGGTTATTGAATTGAGTCAATTATTTTTGTTTTTTTAAAATTTTTTATCTCACTTTTAATTACAATAAAAAGTTTTCTTGTGCCGTATACTTTAAAAATATAAAACATGACATAGAACAAGTTCTTGGTGGTTTTAAGTCAATACATTGTAACTCCTTATTACTTTGACATGATATTGTTTTCAAAGTGAATTATACTAATTTTCAATATTAAAGTTTAAATCGAATATGCATATTTGTGTATGAAAAATTATGTAATATTTTTTTTTCTCATTTATTGATTAATGAGAGTCAATGGAGGACCATATGGATTGCACGTGAGATAAGATATGAGAAAGTAATGTCAAACAACAAAGATAGGAATTGGCAACGCGTTTTTTGGGTTACAGAGAAAATAAAAGTGAAAAAGGATATATATTTTTTTTGTCGTGGCAGAAAAGGTTAACGGCGACATAAATAAAAGATGATTAATATTAAAAAAATTAACTTCACAATTAATTATTAAGAATAAATACCCTCAAATTTATCAATTATATAATATTAATTTACCAGTTTTCTTTTTACCTGAATTAATTTAGCAATTGAACCATAAATATTTACTATTTATGTAAAACAAATCTAGAACTAAAAAAATATGTGGCATTGTTTACTCCTAAAAAACATAGATTTATAAGTAAAATAATGAGTATTTATTATTATTTATTTTTACAAATAACAAATTTTCGAATTTAGGAATTAAATATGTACTATGGTTCTGTCATTAAAAAAAGTTAAACAAAGCGCGTTAAATTTACTTAACCAAATGATTGTAATGTTTTATCCACCTTGTCCTTTTTTATGTCCTCTCAATCAAAAAGAAATGTTCCCTCACTTATTGCCTTATCTTTTTAGTATTTTTTATCAAATACATTACTTGTATGGCTAACATTTAAATCATTTAAAGTAAAAAAGCTAATTAATAAATATAAGAGAAAACAATAATCAGAAAGTACCCATTCAAATGCTTAGTTATTTTCCACCACAAGTAATAGAAAAGTGGTCTGGTTACACACTGAGCCATTATATATCTCCTTTCATATTGAAGCTTCCCACACTCCTTACGTTAGAACTTTAAATTTACAAAAATATTATTTCCTCTGGAGAAATTAAGGAAGCCAATTTAATTACTTTAGAGTGTTTATATTTTTATTTTTTTCTCCAAATTAATTAATTTGACTACTAAACTAATATATAGTCTAAGGATACTAAAAATATAAACACTCTAAAGTAATTTAATTGGCTTCATTAATTTCTCCAAAAAAGTCAATTTTGTCTTATAATTAAGACCGGAGGGAGTATTAAGAATGATATATTGGAAAAGACATAAAAATTGATAAACATAGTAATATATAGATTTCACATATAATAATGTTTTTACTACTTAAAAAAGACATAAATATCTGAATGTGAGAGCACCCATGCGATCCATCCTAATATGAAAACGTCTATTTTGTACTTTGAAGATAGAAAATATGGCTTCCATTTACCCATAATTAATCAATCAATTAATATATCTTTATATATTTTCCTTAGTTTACATATTTCGGGTCAAACCAACTTGTTCTTGAATTTGTCAACTTCTGGAGTTTTCTGGTCATAATACCCTAACAAGTCGAGTGCTTTGTTTAATTAGTTTATTAGTTAGTAGAATTTACTAATATTGACCCTGAAATTTAAATATTCTACGAATTGATATTATTATAAATCCAATTATTATACTTGAATCATATCACACGAGTCTATATCTTTTGTTCTTAACACTGAAAACAAAACCGAAAAAGAATTGTACCTAAAAAAAAAAAAAAGGAGAAAGCATTGTCAATTATCAGAGTTTTGTTTCGACAAGAAACGCAAAATATATGTCAAGGCATTGCTGACTCAAACTAAACCAGCTTTAATTTTCTTTATCGATCCTCCTTTTTTTCTTTTGTTTTTAAAATCATTGAATTTGAGTGTATGTAGACCCATCAATTATTTTTTTTTTTCGGTGAATTATTTTTTCCGTCACCTTTATTTTCTCTGTTTAGAATTTAGTTTCCCAAACTTTTCAAAGGTTTGGCTCCCAAAAACGACTAATATAAATTAGCACTAAAAGCATAGCATGACCGTCATTCATCTACCAGTCTACCACGTAAATAAACTAATTGATATTATATATCTTTATTGAAAATTTGCTCGCTATATAACATATATGATTTTCCATTAAATTAGTCTCTCTAGAGATAAATTATACTAAATATATATAAATATAACCTAGGAAACAAATATAATTTTTTTCCGCTCATGTCCAAAGAGGCTCCAAAGCCCCCCAAGCCGAGCTGAAGTTGTTGGCGTTGTTATCATCGAACAAGCAGCTAATGTCTTCATGCTGTGGCGGCTGAGCCGACGACTGAGCAGCGGCTATCATGGAGTTATGGGGTTCTGAAGATAATGGGTGCTGACATTGGCTCATTTCCATGCAAATGAGAGCCACCAAATTGGCTTGCTGACACTGCATGTTGACCAGATCGGCTTGAGCCTTGGCTAGCTGACCTTGCAGCTCGCTCACTTGCTTCTGAAGCTGACATATGGCTCCTGCACACCCATACACTGGGTCCCTTATCCTTGCATTTGCTTCATACACCATGCTGCTCACTGCATCTGCTCTCTGAGATTCTGGAAGTTCCTGAAAATTATTCATCCAATTTTTAATTTTATTAATATAAATATAAATATTTACGGCGGATGAAATGATGCATAGAATGATCTGATTATATGAATTTTAATTCATTATTGGCTAGTTGATGTTATTTCCAAAACTAAATATATGTTTTTTTTCGTAAATAAAATCTAAAAATAATTGAGTAGTATTATTCATTGTTGTGCCGCTCTGCCAGCTCATGACAATTGTTATCTATTAATACATTAATAAAATGATTCCAAACGAGTTAGTCAGATAAAAATATATAAATTAAAGTAAAAAAATTAAAAAATTTTAGTCTCTAAAATTTTTTAATCATCCAGGAATATTCTAACGGATTAACTTAAAGTTGCAAAGCAGGATCGAACCCACTCTTTATAAAAAGTTTTCATGTAGTACAAAGTCATTGATATTAAATTCTTAAATTGTCACTTGAAATAATTCAATTTTCATAAGGAATGGGTTGACAGAACCTGAATTGTTTTGAGTTAAAATTTAGAAGTTAAATAGATAATTATAAAATTAGGGACTAATAGTTTTATTTTCCTAAATCAAAAAAATTGGGTGTTAATGCACTATGGGGTTGTGTAAGAAATTCTGTTAAGCAGAGTTTCTGGTTTGTTAAGCAGAGTTCGGTAGAGAGAGAGAGAGAGAGAAGGAAAAATTATTGACTCTATTCAGAGAATTTGATGTGTTGGGAAGATAGAAAACAGGCCATTATGACTCTCAATTAGGTAAAGCCTATTGATGGCTTTTTCCTTCTACTTTTGACCAATAGTCATAATTCTGTTCCTCTGAAATGTTTTTCAAACCCATAGAAAAAGAAAATTTAGAACAGAGATCATCATCTGGATTCTTCTGAAACTGATTTCTGGAGATTGAAGAATTGAAGGTGTTCGAAGAATGTCGCGAAAGAAAAATGAGAAGAAGAAGAAGAAGAAGAAGACGACGAGGAAGACGAAGGAACACGTGTTGGTTACCTGCAGGAACTTGATGATGTTGCTGGCTCCGAAGACTCTGTGAGCAATGGTGAACTTGAGCGGATCGGTCGGCGGGAAATACGGCGCCAGAACACACTTCTCGACGCAGCGACGGCGGAGGATCTTGCAGGCGGCGCAAGGAGAAACCACCACCGGCGACGGCGGCGATTGTGGTTGTGATGGCAGAGGCGGAGGGGGAGACGAGGAGGAAGATGGTGAAGTGGTCTTGATTTTGTAGTCCATTTCCATTATCATAAGCTGAAGAAGAGATTGTTAGAGAGAGAGAGAGATCAGAGGAAGGTTGAAGAAGAAGAAGAAGAAGAAGAAGAAGAAGAAGGTGATGATTAGCGTGAGATCTGTCTGTTTAGCAGAGCACGAAAAAGCAGGGGATGTGTGGGTCGTTATATATAGAGTCCCAAGCACCCAATTAAAAAATAAAAATAAAAATAAAAATATACGGGTCTTTCGTCTTTGCGACTGACTTCCTAATACGTATTCTACAAGCAACCGTGACGCAGTATTTCCTTTTTCTTGAATACCCACACACACAGGTCAAATTCTAAACAAGAAAAAACAATTAAATTAACTTATTTTTTACTTTCTTTATACACACATATTTAAGAATAATGCAATATATATATATATATAATTTATCTAATAAATCATATAGCACGTTATAACAATCAGAAAATTTAAAGAAGTACCTTAGACTAATATATCATTTTTTTTTATTAAAGAATCACATACTTATTACTTGTCATGTTTTAAAAATATTTTGAATTTTCTCTAAATTTTTTAACAACTTGGTTAACTTATTTAAAAATTAGTATAATTGCTAATCCTGTTAATTCTGATTTGTGTTGTAAACACAATTTTATTAATTTTTCATAATATGACTTGTATGGAATATTTTTGTAATAAAAGATAAATTAAGTATTTGATATATAAATTCTTAAATTCATTTACCTTTAATTTTTCAAAATTTGTAAATATACAGATTTAAGTTTTAGAACAATTAATTCTCTGCATATACATGCATGTCATGCTAATTTTAATTATACATCAGTTTTTTAATTAAAATTTTTTTGCTGGCTATAAGGTAAGAAAGAAGTTGTATTTTTGACTTTGGAACAATATAATTTATAATAAATTTTACAACATATATAATTTATTTAACTATTGTACAGGTTATTATATGATAGACTTTAACTCATTGCATACAAGGTCATAAACGGATAATGGTTATAATAACTGAATTAGTTAGAAACACCTTCAGTATTTTAATGATATTAAATTACATAAATAAAAACATGTTTATTTTGTTAAATTATTTACTCAATGGAAGAAAATCACTCACTCATAGTGAGTCATGGAAGGTCGAACACAAGACCTCATATTTAAATAAGACTTAAAGGTGTCAAGTCTCAGTTGAGTTAAATGATTCTAACAAACAAAAAAATATGTTATTTAGTGTTTGGCAACATCTCAAGCTATGATTTGGGCAACCCGAGATAAAACTCTTCTCACACCCTTACCTCGTAAATTGTAAAAGTTATTAAAAAAAGCTAATCCAAACACACATTAGTACTAGTAAAAATTAAACTATTTGTAGTAAAATGAAAATATGCACATATCCTAAGAAATTTACCATGGTATTTTAATCTGATGAGGTAATTAATGGCATAATTAAGATGAAATGTGAAGAAATGATAATTTCCTGGTTATCAAGGTATCTTTACTGAAACAATAATGATAATGGTAAATGTGATACTAATAATGATAATAAGTTGATAGTGATATGTTAAACAATAATGATCGATACTAATAATTGTGGAATATTCGTGACCATGATAACAGGAAAAAAAAAATAACAGTGACTAACTGTTGGTGACAATGGAAGGTACGTAAAAGGTGAAATAATATTTTAACCCTTTACTTTGGAGAAGATATATATAACATCATGTTTAATATAATATTTTATCAATATAATTGTTAAATCATATTGAAAATGTGCTAATATTTTATTTTAATATTAATTAATATCCTTACCGGCCAATCAACACGTAATTAATTTCTTGAGAATATATTTGTGAATTGTGAACACGAAAAGCCTTACCCGCCGCATTTGGTAATTTAGGGTGCATTCGGTTTGAGGCTGAGGTAACAAATTACAATTTTGGAGGAGAGAAGTTCAAAATTTACCTTCTCATTTTTTTAAATTTTGGATTCCCATCCAAAATTTACTTTCTTATTCCTTTTAAATTTTAGGTTCCCGTCCAAAATTTAAATATCTTCAACCCAAAAAGATAATTTAACCCCTCTCTCCTTCCCTTCTCTCAAACCAAACACACCCTAGATGCTAGAAAACTGAAAAAAAGAGTTATATCTGTAATATTTTTAAATAAATTGGAAACAGAATGATGAAAATAAAAAATATTAAATTTATAAAAGTATTTTGATTCCTTTACGGATTCTTTGAAGCGAAAAAGTATGATTAGTACTCTTTGCTCCTAATTAATTACAAAGTCTTTTTTAGAAGTAGTTGGCACCTTGCGGATCAAATGACATCAAACATCTTTCTTCAAACTTATGTATTCTTTATAAAAGATTTAATGGATGCGTGAGTTTTTGAAAAAAACAAAAATTTATAAAATTTTCTTGGTTCATGATATTTTATAATAATCTAATAGTTTATTATATGAGCCCCAATGCCTATAGACCTTAGGAAGAATTAGTATGAAGTATTAAGGAAGAATTTAATTACCAAAAAATTCTAATGACAAACAAGCAATATCAACTTGTTGTCATTTCATACGTTAGAACCTACCATTGCAAACTTCTTAATTATTATCATACTTCTGAGTGGTGATTCCCCCTAGACCTTATCTACACTTGATTACATTAAAAAAATTCTATAGTTTCTTATTTTTACGTTCTTGAGAAAAATTAATCTTTTGGTTCTTATGGTTTTGATTTAATTAAGCTTAGCCTCTATGTTTTGACTCAATATAACTCAATTTCTATAGTTTGGACTCACTGCAACTCATCCCCAGAACTTTGATTCATTGTGACTTAATCCCTATAATTTTAAATATTTTATAATTTAGTCATTGACCTTTATTTTATATATAATTTTACTTCTGAAACACAAAGGCTAAATTATAATATGTTTAAAACTATGGGGACCAAGTTACAATAAATCAAAGTTTAGGGATTGGGTTATAACAAAATCAAAACTATGGGAATTGAATTGTTATTAAGTCAAAGTGTATGAACTAAATTACAACCGAGTCAAAAGCTATAGTATCCAAAGGATTAATTTTCCCTTCTACATTATTTTAATATTAATGAAGGTAAAATGGAGTGTTTTTAAAAAATAAAGGTAAAAATGAAATCTTAAATTTTGTTTGGAAAATTTAACAATATTCATAGATAATGTTATTTATTACATTATTAGATTTTTGTATTATATGTAAATATCAATCAGAAATATAAATATGAATAGCTACAATCAAATATTTAAAATAGTTCTCATCTCTCAAATCGATCGAATTAATTTTGATAATGCCCCTAACATAAAATTGTTGCTCTTTTCAATTGGATTGGAGATGCCTTCACTTTTTTTTTTTTTTTTTATAAAATTTATCATACATACATATTAAGTTTTCCCCATATTATACAAAAATATCCAATTTTCTTTGTGATCTACATATTACTAAATAATGCAATAACCACATAACTAAGTGAATGAATAGTAGTAAATGATCTGTGGTTTTTATATTTATATCATGTTAATTTATGAAAAAAAGAATTAAAAAAAGTGATAAATAGTTTTGATTATATACAGTAAAATTTAATATAAAAGTACTAATTTTAAAATAGTAACATTAATATGTTTTTGTAAGGCATCCGTACTATTATCATAGAATATTATTTAAGGAGAATTACACTAAGGTCCATAGAAGAAGAGAAATGAAAAAATGGTCACATGAAGTTGTTAAAATAGGCTCATAGAGTTGTTAACGAGTTGTCAATACAGGCTCCTGGAGTTGTTAATGGGACCATTTTTTCATTTTGCAATCTATAGGGACTATTTCTTCATTTTTTTCCTTTTTTGGGACCTCATTATAATTCTCCCTATTATTATTTATCAGTGATGACACCGCGGTAGTACAGTTAATTCCAAAAAAACTGACAAGAAAGGCCGAAAATATTGAATATTTGTTTTCTAATTCAGCCAACGGCCCTGCTATTTACAAAATACTTTTATGTTAAATCACATGCCATTTCCCTATGCTGACCACATTCAAGCACTGACAAAATTAGGTTAAAAACTTAAAATTATTTGATCCCCGTTATTGTCATCAAATTAAATATTTTTTTGCAAATAATTTTAATAATTTATAGAATAAATATTGAAAATTAGTAAGTTCACATCAATTATTTTCATTTTTAAAAAAATAATAATATAGTATCCAGAATTCCAGACTTTTTTACCAAGTCAATAATTTTAGACATGATTCTATTTAAATTTTAAAGGAAAAATTAATTTGTGATCTTATAATTTCACCTGATTTTTAATTAAGTCAGGGAAGTTTATTTTTATTTTTATTAAGTCATTATTTTTTCTCACTTATAGCCATTAATCCATATACTCATATTCTGTTGATTAGGACTATGCGGATATGAAATTAATTACGCGTAATTTTTTGAATAATAGGATTACAAAATAAAAAAAGAGCTTTTCAAAAAAAATGTTAGAATATAATTTATTTATTATCAAAATAAAAAAAATATCATGCTCATAATTATCTCATAGTGTATAGAATCCATATTCGGGTTAATTTTAATTTTATTTACACCCATGTGACAAATTTAATTCAGATATGCACATTATTTCTCTTACAAATTAATAGATTCTGAGCATATGAACTAATAGCTATAATTATCAAAATTATAAGGACCCAATAAAAAGAAAAAGATATAAGGATCTAATAATTATTGGTAACTTTCACTTGAACCAAGCACGATAGGTCATTTTTTTTTCTTGTCATTAATAAAACTCGAATTTAATACGTTATTTGCAAAATTTGCATTATTGGTTCCTTTCACTTAATCCAAGCACGATAGGTCATTCTTTCATATTTGAAAGATAAGTATCAAATTTGTTTTATTGAAAAAAACAAGGATTTTCTCAGGGAACACACTGCTTTCAAAATTCATGTGCGATCCAATTCAAATTAGAGGAATATATTACCGCACATGAGAACCATCAAGCTAAGTTTGAATTGTGCATAAAAGTATAGACATATTATTGTGCTCATTTTGAAATTAATTTACTTTTAATTACTTAAGAATACAAGGTAATAACAAGAAGCAAAATTAGTAACCACTTATTTGTAAAAGGTTCTGAAAGCATATATATATATTGAATTACTTCATTAAGAGATGGGTTAAGAAGCAATTTTGTCTTAGAAGTTGTCACCGAGGGGTAATTTTGCTCCAAAAGTATAAAAAATGGAGCAATTTTATTCTAGCCATTATCCTAATTAATTTTAATTGTTATTTGACCAAATATGCTAAGCTATTAATCCATCTGTCATCCACTTTATATTTTTTAAAGTTAGATTTAAAAATTTTAGGATTAATTTGCATCTTAACAAAAATAACGTGGATGATATGTGAACTACCAATTCAACATGTTTAATCAATTAATAGTCAAAATTAACTACAATAAAAGTCACAGTAAAAATGCACCCTTTTTTACACTTATGTGGCAAAATTACCAGTCGGCAACAATTTTCGAGACAAAATTACCCCTTAGCCCTTGGGAGATCTATTTTTCATCTTTGTTATTTTTTTTTTTGATAGTAATCTTTGTTATATTTTATTTTAAACTTAATTGGTAGAGTCAAGTTGTATATATTTGAATTATCCCCAATCATATTTAGGTAGAAAATGTAGGACTAACTACAACTTCCCCGTTTCGAGAAAAAAACAAACATTTTTCTTTATAAATATATTCTACCCGAAACAAGTAATAATCCACGTTAAGATCACCGTTTTTTTTTTAATTTTAACAAATGGATTAATCATTAATCTATAGCTTCTTGATAATTTAACAATATCTTTTCCCCGTTTTCCGAAAAAACAAACATTTTTCTTAATATATATACACTCTACCCAAAACAAGTAATAATCCACGTTAAGATTAATTTTCTCCTTTTCATGAAGGAGTTGTTGGAAAACTTTAAACTAAGCACGATGACGTTGAAAAAAATAATTTTTATTCTATTTATTTAAACTAAATCATTATTTTTTTCATTGTTAAACAAATATACGGATAGTTTCTTGATAATCTTGGTTTAATTAGTTCTCCAACATTATGATTAGGGTTTTATCATTGAACTACAACCACCCAATTGTCGCAGCTTAAAGTCATACATACATATCATATATCATCACATTCACATGCAATTATTTGAATTCATTAATGGGAATCGGATCTAACTATCCAATTGTTGTTGTGCTTCCACATGTAATTTTCGTAATTAAAATGGGTTAGTAATGGGAATTGAATGTTAACTACAAAGTTATTATTGTGGTTTCTATTATGTAATTTTTTTTTCTTAATCAAGATGTGCCACAGTGTATTGCGTTTATTTGTATGGAATTTAAAAAGAGTTACATTGTTCGTTGTAAATATTGAATATGATGTGAGCACATGGCTAAAGGGAGAACCCAATGCTAAAATACTAGCATAGTTTGTAAGGCTTATAAACTCATATTCTCTTTTGAGGTTTCCGGATATATGACTTATAATAATATACCGCTGTTTGAGAGCTGATGGCTTCAATCCACGGCATTTCACTTAACTCCTTGCCAATCAAAAAGTAGCCCTCTCTATAAATATCAGTTTCTCTCAATAAAAATACTAATGTTACAAGCACAAATCCAAAGGGAGCATTCAATCCCAAAAACTAACATGTGGGAAAATGGGGTGTTAACTTTTTGACAGTCGCACATGGTGTATTGCTCTAATGGCAAAGTAATCCCATTGTATAGCGGAGGTGGTGGGTTCAATCCCCCATAGTATCAGTTTGGCTTCCTTTCCAACTCAGGATAAAAAAAGAAGAAAACTTGTTGACAGTTAGACCACAATACTTCACTTGATCTTTCACTATCAAAACTTTCATAGGTAGCCATTTTCAAGATTATTAAGTGTTCTCGTCCAAAACTAGTTTATTGATAAAGAGAATTGACTCCTTAAATTTATAACCTTCACTTCTTTTGTGAGGTTCTTTGATGTGGTACTTAACAAAATAGTCATACTTCATAAATTTTTTTTCTCTTTTTTATGATTTGATTGGATGAAAAGAAATAAAAAATAAAAAACAAATAAAAAAGTGGAAATAATTATTTTATTTTTTCTCATTATATTTGGATGAGCAAGAAAAACCATGGAAAAGGGAAAATTGATTGATTACCGATTATATCCATATAAAGGTAGGGAAAATATGAGTCCCAACCTATATATTTTTGGTAGGGTAAATTTTAAAATTATGGTTTTTTCTCTGACATCTCTCTACTTTGTAAAAGAAAACTTTAAGGAAAATAATGGGGACCTCAGGCATTTTTTTGCACTTTTCTTTCAACCATATGTTCTTATATATTATCTAAATATGGAAACATCTATATATATATATATATATATATATATATATTTCTCTCTCTTTTTATATATTTCCCTTACTTTTGCACTGTCCCCATTCAACCATACGATAAAGGCAAAGGCTTCCTAGACTTTTCTATATATTATATACATAAATTAATATTTTGTTAGGCTTACAACTTTTTTTTTTTTCAAATATAAGTTTTGCAACTTTACATTTATATGAAGAAATGAAAAACATTAGGATTAAATAGCATGCAGTTGCGTAATAGCTGAGATAACTTTCAGACAAGGAGGGTACCAAAGTCCATTACTGGTCCTTTCTTTTGTTCCCTTTTTTTTTCTTCCTTTTCGGTGTTCATATGTGGTGCACATTTTAAGCGTCAGTAAATGTAGAATAAAATATTTTTTTTGGGTATTTTTTAATAAAAATGAAACTTAAATAATTTAGATAACTTTTTCGATTAGCAAGCAAGGATTTGTGTCTTGTACCTTGAAAATCTTATTGGGGCTCAACCTGTTCTGTTAAAAATGTATAGGTTATTTTTAAGAAAATTGCTGAAAAAATTCCTCATTACAAAATTTATTACTTAAAGTATCTAAAAATTTTGCGGGTAACTTAAGATATGTTGTGCACAGCTAATATGAGTTGCACTTGGATCCATAAACAAATTTCAGTCACGTTTTGAATATTGAATTTAACAATGTGAAACTTTACAGCAATGTTCCGATTATTTTCCAGTCTATGAATTTTAAAATAATAGAAAAATAATAATTAATGTTTTCTGTGTGTGCAAATAAAGAAAAGAAATAACAAACATGCCAATACCAGAAACAATTCACGTTGTCCAAAGTTCAAAGTCAAGAAAACATACTGTGTATATATATAGTATAATATATATATCAACACGACACGTGATGAAATATCCTCTTGCCAAAACAACAACTATTTCCATTTTAGGTTTTCGATCTAACTTACGAACACGAACCTTGTAGCTTCAACTTGTCGGAAAGTCAAAACAAGAGAAACTAATTAAAACTATACATATATTCTGTGTTTGTATTGTATATATAGGTAGGAATAAACCGTTATATAGTTGATGAGAGGAAAGTTGGCTGGCTGGCTGGCTAGATTCATCTCCCTTAACCCTTAAACATATAAACAAATAAATTGTTGGTTCTCATGGTTCAAACTGATGAGTTCTTCTATCACTTACTGGAACAGTACAACCTGGGACTTTTTCATCTTTGACCTTTCCTATAATTTACAATTTTACATCATCAATAGTTTTTCTGGTTTTGTTTCGTTTCATGTGGGAAAAATCATAAACCCTTCTCATTTCTTCATGTGCATAGAATATAATCTGTTTCTGTATTCTGTGTTCTCACTATGTCTGTGTGCTAGCTAGAGAGCTACACAAAGCCTAAGCGTTTTCTTTCTTCTTTTTTCTATCAATTTTTATGGCATTTCCTAAAATATAAGATTCAATGAATATAATAAGCAGTAGGGAGAATAAGAGAAAAAGAACTTTAAAATGGTAAAATCCTAAATTAAGTATTTACTACAAAATGAGTTGTGAATTGCTCATCAAGTCTCGTCATCACTTTAATAATTCTTGATAACAAACCTTATTTGAGATTTTATAATTTCAAAGAATTTTTTTGTCATTCTCCCTAAGTAGTATGTTAGAATTAATTAACATTTTTAAAATTATCCCATCTTTCTGAAATACCCTTGATTAAATCTATAATAAATTATAATTCAAATTTCACTCATCTTTTTCAATCCTTATTTCTACCATAAACGTTTCTACAATATCCCTATCACATGTATACTGTTAGAACAAAAAAATAATTATTTCATGTACTCCTCCGGTTCTAAATATAGGAGTTTGCAAGAGGACTAGTCTTTTTCCTCAAAACTGATTTACTTAACTTATAAAATAATATATAATCTAATATTATACGAGTACTTTAATTTAGTAGGGAGATCATGCCATATTTGGTGCAATCAGGTAATTTATCTCACTTTTTTAATCTACCCATATTAATTAAGTAACTCTTATATTAAAGATCGAAGGAGTAATCAATTTTACAAAATGACTAATTATAATATATTATATATAAGAGGAACACAGGCACAATTCGTAACATTTTTCTTATTGTCATATAATCTAAATATAAGTAGAATAATGATGTATCAAATAACACGTCATCCCAATAATATTCGCCTCACTTGTTGACCAAGGAGGTTGAGAATTTGTCTTAGTATTACTTACATGAATGCATGCGCATAAATGTGTGTGTGTGTGTGTGTGTGTGTGTAGAGGGAGGCTATATATATACATATATAGGAGTAGCTAGCTGGTAGATTCTGTTATATGGCTACCAGCAAGCTGGTGTGTTGAATTGAGAAGAAACAAACATGCATGCATGAAATGTGTGTTGCACATTATTCTCGTTTGCGATCTCTTGCTTGTTTTAATTTGTTTCACATTATGTAGCGAACAAGAATTTAGCTCACCCACTTTATTATTTACACACACACACACACACAGCCAAATATTGAGTAAGTATTGATGACATGTATCCGCGTGGATAAAAGAATAAAGGGTTTGCATGAATACTTTTTTTTTTTAAAAAAAAGTGCAATTCTATGTACTCCCTTTTATTCTTAATATAGAACATAATTGTAGAATTGATCTTTATTTTAAATATACGACATATTTTTCATATTAGTAAAATTTTTCTTAATTTACCTCTGACGATTTTTCAACATATAACAATCAAAGAGGAGAGGGAAAGAGGGAATTAAAAGAAGATGACTAGAGTGTGTATTAGAAATTAAAATACATGTCATACTAAATAACTTAATTAATTTTCTTAATCTAATTAAATTAGATAAATAGATCTCATATTAAAAATTAGAGAGAGTATTATTATTTTTTTTTTGGTAAACAACAAGAAGACAAGGCCTTTGGCCCCCTAACCCGGAATCCCCCCGGTATCCGGCGTCTTTTCCTGAGTCCCTGGCCTTCTAACACTGGACTAGGTAACCCGGGGCAACCGACTAATCCGGAGCAGGGGATATTTTTTAGACACACCCCTGTAAGGTGCTTTGCACCAAGGGTGGGTTCCCCCTCCCAACAAGTGCTTCTCCCAGGTTCAAACTCTCGTTCGCCTGGGGAAGTGTCAGATGCCTTACCACTGCACCCGGCACTTGTTGGTAGAGAGTATTATTTTTTTGTTCAAAGGAGGGAGCGCATTATACCATGTCTTGAACTCGGAACCCCAGAGCATTCATGAAGAATGAATGAATGAATGATCTAGAAGGCTGGTTGCGATTCAATGTATTATTGTGTATCGTGTTGTACGTAGAAGTCAATTTGAATTTTTATGTGATTGCAGAAAATTAATCATAGACAATAAAATGGGTCTCATTATCATAGTCTCTAGGGTTAATAAGATGCAATTTGACAACGAAGTTTTTTGCCATGAACATGTAACACAACTAAATTTTGAAAGGTGTAAAAATAGACACAATCTTTTAAAAATTATACAATTTAGTTAATTTTATTAAATTGGCTCAAATGTTCGTTATAAAGTTGGAGGGAGAAGAAGTAGACCTCACATAAAAAAAAGATACAGTTAATTTAACGGAATAGCTAAAATTACTCCCTTTTTAAATAGTGATTGTGTCTATTTACACCCTTCAAAAATCAATTATGCATGTGAAATACTTATGGTAAAAAATTTCATTGCTAAAATTGTACGTTAACCCTAATCTCTCTTAATATTAGATGGGACTTGTAAATCTTTTTCTTGTAGATTAATGATGTTTCAAGAATAATATATGTCCTGGATGGGAGGAATCTCACAAAGTTTCTCCAGATTAATTAATTCGATCGACAAAAGAAAATCACATCTTCCAGCCTGTCAACGACGTTAAAACACTAAGTTCTAGTTTAATGTTTGACTCAGATTATTTATATTTTACTTTTTTTTTTTTACTTCTAAACCCCAATATTAATTTTTTCTAATAAAATCAGTAAAATACAAAATAAAAGTATGAACTACTAGTTTAGTAAATGATCTAAAATAAAGAAATATAACATCATTTTTATACAAATTATGGGCACTCTTATAACTTGTATATGTTGTTAATAATGTTGTCTTGGATCAATGAAGAAACACATTAATTTAAAAACAAAAAGAAACAGAAAAAGAAAAGCTTGTATTGGGAAATTAAATGGGACTTTATAGAAAGTGGATATATGTTGAAATGAGAGAGCACATAGGATGCTAAATATTGGAGAAGGAATAGTAAGAAATGTTAGGAGAAGAGGAACATGAACATATTGAATATTAATGAAGATATATAATAATAATTATATTCTTTTAGAGCAACAACCATATATTCACCTCTCAACAACTACCCTATGAAATCCCCTACCTATAGCTTAACTATTTGACAATGACTTTACCCTAATATCACCCTTTGGTAGGCCCTCTCTTAATATCCCTATTCTCTCGATCACTTCAACAAAACAAAATTTGACATGAATTTTATTGTCTATAGATCATGAATGATAACAAAATTTCATTTTTGATATATTCTTGTATTTTTTTTACTTGATTTAATTTGTTACTATATATGCATTTAATATCATCTTGGGGAAACGACTACACCTTTGTCAAAAAAGATTTTAATGATAGTGTGGATCTAAAACAATGTTATTAAAAGTTGGGTTTGCAAAAATATTTATTCATCAGATAGTTACGGGATTGGTTACGGTCCTCTGCTCTTATCATTCTTTTCCCATCCACTACTCATCTCAACTTTTAGATTGAAATCTGAATGGTTCAAATTTAATGTTTAATTAATGTTTATAAAAAATATTTAAAAATATCAAATTATTAAAAAATAGGGTTAATATAACTTTTGGTCCCTGAAGTTTGATCCAATTTTGGTTTTGGTCCATCAAGTTTGAAATCAGTGGTTTAGGTCCCTGAAGTTTCACCCAATTTTAGTTTTAGTCCCTCAAGTTTAAAATCAGTGGTTTTGGTCCCTGAAGTTTCACCCGATTTTGGTTTTGGTCCCTCAAGTTTGAAAAGGACTTGGCGACCCGTTTTTAAAACCCGACCCGACCCGGAAAAAAAAACCAAGTCCTTTTCAAACTTGAGGGACCAAAACCAAAATCGGATGAAACTTCAGGGACCAAGACCATCAATTTCAAACTTGAGGGATTAAAACCAAAATTTGGTGAAACTTCAGGGACCAAAACCACCGATTTCAAACTTGAGGGACCAAAACTAAAATTGGATCAAACTTCAGGGACCAAAAGTTATATTAACCCTAAAAAATAATTAAATAAATTCAAAAATGCTAAATTTTAGTTATGATAATTTAAACATGAAATAAAAAATATGTAAAAATAATATTTATATTACACATTAAATTTGAACCGCTCATACTTTAATCTAAAGACTGATATAAGTAGTGGAGGGGAAGAGGATTGGAAGAAAACGATAAGAGAAGAGTACCGTAGCCAATCCCGATAGTTACAAATACCATAATCTTAATTAGTTGTAGATATTTACTAGGATAGACTTGTGAGACTTAAATACTTGATTTGTAACACTCTCATATTTACAATTGTTTGAATGCAAGTGTTTTAGATATGACTTTTGCCTATTACAAAAGTCTAAATTAAAGATTGTGACATTAATTTGTTAATTTGGAAAGAAACTAGTTCCTACTTCCTCAAGTGTTTCCAGATTCATTTGGCACTTTTTTCAGTTTTTCCTCAAGTTGGAAAATTATTCTATCTGGGTAACATGGGTTTGTATTGATAAGTCTTAGTCTTCTATATTAGAAACCATTTAATCCATTTTATCTACTTTACGCTCGAATATGTTTTGTCTTTATGCTTTATTAAGTCTTTCCACTTGCACTTTGATTCTTTTAATTAATTTAGTCGTTCCACAACGTGGTCTCCACACTTCGCTGGGTCAGTTCTCTTTGAGAAAATGAAAAATTTCTTATGAATACAATTTTAGAAGGTGAGCTCAAAAGCTGACTTGTTGGATGCGAGAGTCTCTTAAACTTATAAATTACATATTTTATTTAGGGAAAATCATTCCTAGGTCCCAAGCAAGCAACACATTATCAGAAAGGTCCCTATTTACAACTCTTATGCGGGTATTTACAACCTGTTGAGTGTGTTTTACAACCTCCAGGGATCTTTCTGATAATATGTTGCTTGCTTGGGACCTAAGAGTGATTTTCCTTTTTACTTATGATGCTCTCTGAAATAGAACTTAATTATAAACTATACTTATGAGACTTCTTGTTCTTAGTATAGAATTTATAAATCACACTCCAATACTTGTAATGATTCCAAATGTGAGTCCCGTATAAGGAAGTCTCACAAATAAAGTGTGCTTTATAAATTTAGAAAGTTATTCTACCCAATAAGCTACTCTTTTAAGGCAGACTTTTCTTTTGAACTTATCCTCATAACAATTTTTCATTAATTTATGATATAATTTTTGGAACATAACCATAAACTATATATATATATATATATATATGAATTGATCTTTATCCTTAACTGGGCCATGGTGATCTCAAGTCTTTCCCTCACTGATTTTTAGTATTCATTTTCAAACAACTGGATATTTGACCATAATATATAAATGATTTTTCTAAGGAAGATAAATAACATGATTTAATTTTGTTCCTTAACTAAATAACCATGTATAATGCTGTTTCCTTCCTGGATGAGGAAATCTAAACCCTTTAGATTGGATCATAGTTATTTTAAGAATAATAATTTATTATGCTTTGTAATTGCCTCTAAGATAACGCCATACAACTTTTTTTTTTTTTGGAATGAATCATATATGGACTTCTTCTTCTTCTTTTTGGAAAAAAGAAAAAGAAGTCCATATACGATTCATTCCAAAATGGTTTTCAATGTCATAGTGTTCATACTGGATGGCCAAAAAATAAATGTCATGGTTTCATACTTATCCTCTCTAATCAAGAGTGTTAAATCTTTTCTTTACTTTTATTTTATCCCTCAAATTAAAAAAATAATAATGTTCCTCTATTTTTTAGAAAGTGCAATTTGTGTATGAAACGGTGCGTTTATGTAATCTCCTGAGATGACGTTTGAGAAAAACTTTAGGTTCATAACTAGAGCGAGAGAGAGAACTGAGATTACTTAATGGCGATATTGATGATTAAATTAGTTATGCGTTATGAAAAAATCAGCATCATTGGTTTTACTTTTGGTCGCATAACAAAGTCAACGAAAAATAATTAAATTCCAAAGTTAAAGAACAAAAGTTAATTACTATTTACTACACCCAGCTAATTAAACTAAAAAAAAAGAAAGTAAACTCATCATTTCTCTCCTAACGCTGAACAACTCTTGCTTTAATTATATGTGTGTGTATATATATATATATATAAATCAATGACGACTACATTTCAATTATTAGTATTTGATAATTTCAATAATAGTTTGTTTTCCTCATGCGCATAAATACATACAAACAAAGCTCAAAATCTCATACAAATGATTAAACAAGCGTATAATCTATAAGCATTATTCAAATAAAAATTTGTGAATTTCTTTGCTAAATTATTTTTTTTAATCAATTGTAAAGACTGTTTCGTGATGCATTATGTGTGGACTGAGATTTCTAATGTGTGACTTGGGCTTCAAGGTTATAATGAGACACCAAATTTCTAAAAGAATTATTTGTTCATAGTTGAAAACCCGAAGGTTTTGTGTGCCTATATGTCTAATTATTCTGCATTGATATATTCACTCTTATCCATATTATATAAGATTTGTTCTAAAAAACGTTGTTGGTCTCTTTTATAAGACATTTGTTAATTTTAAAGAGTATCAAATTAAATAGTTTATTTCATATATACCCATATTTAATAAAGGTAGTGAGAAAAAATATAAATTAATATGATATTAGAGCTTAATATAGTTGATAAGGATAATATTAAAAATCATTTGAATTTTATGAAAATAACTTTAAATATTTTTAACTGTTTTTCTTTTTTCGTGTGAATGAGTTTGAAGTGGCTTATATTTAGGATCAAAGGAAATATTTACTTGAAGAAATCAAAGTCCAAAAATGGTAAATAGGGTTTGGAAAATAGGAGACCTGACTAAAATTAGTTATTGTTAATTATTATGATTATTATAGAATTTCAGAATTGGATGCTTTTCAATTTCAGCAGAAAAGTCAATATGGTTAATGACTTGGCATTTGAAGCACCATTTCAACATTATATTATGCATATGCATGTGAGATTGACCATACGCACATCAAGACAAACCAACATTAATTTCTTGTAATTATTATTTAGACTTAATCTTTTGCACGTTTTATGCATTAGACTCTTTATTTTAACTCTCCATTTTTATTTCATTGAACAATATTCTCACTTAAATTAGCATACTCCCTTCATCTTATTATTCCTAGCATGAAAAATAAAAAAATAATTTGTTAGCATACAAAAATTTCAATAGTTCAAGTTTTGTTTAAAAATACAAAGTATTGATCCTCCTTAAAAAAATTCTTTAAGTAATGATTGTTGAGATCCAAATTCATGTTTTTGGCAAATGCTTCTCATATACATACTACGTAAAAGATATTAGTCCTAATTCAGATTTGCGTATCATTAAACTTGAGAAATAAAAATATCTTTTCAAATATGTTTTTTAAAATTTTATTATGCTAGAGGTATCAAGGTTTTTAGAGTTGTGGGGTCATGTAGCTCAAATGACACTAAATAATCCTCTTAAGAATTTTTTAAGGGCCAGGGTAAGTTTGACTCTTTTTAGAGACTATAATCAATGTGTAAGTTATAACAAAAAATAATTTTCGGAGTTGAATATTATCTGAAGTATTGGTACCATAAATTGATTGAGTCCTCTCGATTGATGAAGGATCAATATTGCCTAGGTGGAAAAATCCACATTCATCATTTTTTTCACTTAACTCAACTATCACTAATTGTTGAGATTAAAATACAGGGAGAATTTTAGTTAAATAGTACACGCCCAAATTTATTTCTGTCCACCCCCACAACATTATGAAATTTTACAGCACACCAAAAGACCAAAATGAAAATAAGTTTTGTGAGTAAACGGCAATAATTTCCCTTTATCTTTTTTTAAAAAAAGGTTTGATAATCACCGGAGCTCTTACGACCGATCACCGGCTGCCGCTAGACCAGAGTGGCCACTTCCAACCGGTCGGAGCTCCGGCCATCCAAAATTAATGTGTTGTTCATATATTTATTCCACTTGTTTATAAGGAGTAGAACATTTGCAAATGAGACTTGTTCAATTTGTGTTGTTCATATGTATCCACTTGTTCATGAAGAGTTTGACACTTGCAAGTAGGACTTGTTCATGATCTTATATTTTCTTGTCAAACTATTAATCTATGTTGTTCATACGCTTATTTCACTTATTTATGAGAAGTTTGATACTTGCAAATGAACAACACAAATTCAAAAAGTCTCATTTGCAAGTGTGCAACTTTTTATGAATAAGTGGAATAAACATATGAACAAATGGCGCTTTGGCTTGCCAGTGGTGGCTGCTCTGGCCTAGTGGCTGCTAGTAATAGGTTGCAGGAGTTCTAGCGATGAACAAACCTTATTTTTAAAAAATAAAGTAAGGGCATTATTGTTTTTTTACTTATAAAATTTATTTTTATTTTAGTTCTTGGGTGTACAGTGAAATTTCAAAATATTACGGGGGTTGACTAAAATAAATTTGATCTCGTGAGATTTAACTGAAATTCTCCCTAAAATATACACACACACATATTCACCAAGCTTTTAGTTGAGGTGGCAGTGTCCTCATCCTCTAAGAAAAATAATATAAGTTTAAATTTAAAAAAATGCACTTGTTGAGAAGGCTATACCTTAAAAGCTCTAGCCTTAGTCTCAAATCCAAAAAAGTGATTTGGACATTAGGTACCGGAGTTTACATACACACACACACACAGGGAGACATAATCCAATTCTCATACCAATATCATATTCATGTAAGCAAATTAATTAAACAAAACCAAGTATGGATGACTTAGAGACGCACTCAAAACGTAGTTTAATTTTGTGGGAAGTAGCCTCAGTTGCTTCTTCTCGTGGAGAACGTGGTTTGGAGAGGCATGTTATTGTGTTGTTTATATTTGTGAAACACGTTATTGTGCTAATAGTCTTATGATGGACCAGTGTCCCTTCAATCTCACCTATATATTTTTAAATTGTTCAACTTTTGGCCATTTTTCCTTAAAACATGATGTGTGTGTGTGTGTGTGTTGGCACATTCGAAACTATCTAGAAAAACAAATAAAACATTTATGAAACAAGAAGGTTCAAAAGCACATGGTTTCATTTTTGTACACCTCAGAAGAAACAGGGAAGATGATGCATGTTCATGTTTATCCTCGAAACCTTTATGTGTGTGTGTGTGTGTGTGTCTGTTTGTTAGTGCGAGAAAACTGGCTTCCCATATCATTCGTATATGGATTGTAAGGTCCACGCGTCATTGCCAAGTTGAATTTTGATTCTTTTGAAACTGAGCTCACACGCTTTCGCTCTTCAATTACATACGAATTTCTATCTACATACTTCTACTTTTGTGATTCATATGTATTTGTCGCTTTTTTTTTCTTTGTTTTTTTTAAAAAAAAAGATTCATCTGTATCTTGTATTGTAGACTTGTCGTGTCTGTTATAATTTTTAAATGTTAAGAGTTATGTGTACAATTAATTAATATTCTTTTAAAAAGTAAAGCCGAAGTTATATGTGTGGAACAAGCATCTTTGAAAACTAAGACCAAGAAATACATATACAGATATACTCCCTACGGTCCTTGATATGAAACCAAACTGGAAAGCTGATTTTGGTTCTAAATATAAAATTTATTTTTCATATTTATCATTTTTTTTAATTTATTTTTATTGATGCTCCCTCGACAATAATATAGTCAAAGAAAGGTTAAGGGAATTGAGGAAGATAATAGGGTGTTTTAGAAAATTAATATGTCATATTAACTACCTTAATTAACTTCCTTAATCTAATCAAATTAGATAAATAGATCTTATATTAAGGATTGAGGAGCGTACTTTATATTTGCTTCTGAAACTATTTCAAGAAACGTAATTAGTTAACTCTTACAAGGTAAGGGAAATTACTATAAGGTGTCAATGAATGAATTTAATCACCTAAAAGTTTATTAACAACTTATGAACATACAATGATAAGTTTCAGTATAGGAAATGACAACAAATTTTTACTACTCACTTATTATTAAGATTTCTTGATAATTAAATCTCTTCTTTAAAATTTCATAATAATTCTCTAAAATATATATATATATATATATAATGTCTCCACTGCAATTTCAAAAACAGTGCAACTCTCTCAAGCAATCTCGGGCAATGCCTTCAATCAAACATTACTATAGGGTAACGTGTTACATTTAAAATTTTCACGAGAACATTGCACGGATTGAAAGTTATAAATACCAATTACGCTTAAAAAAAAAACTTTCAGGCAAGTTTACCCTTTTAACTCTTACGAGTATTAAATTAAATCTTAAAATTATTAAGTTATTTAGCCGGCTAGTATCAACTATATACTCACATCAATGCCTGACAAATGTCTCATCAAAAAAAGATCATGCGTAATAAGTTAAGTTGACTGATGATCTGATATTAAAGTAAAAGAAATTACCATAAAATCAATTACCCAATGTCAGAGAGTTACGTCTGGGATATTTAAACTATGATTTAAGAAAACAGTTGGCCACTTTTTTATATGATGTTGAAGTTTTCTTCCATTATATGATGGAAAACGTTGAATAAATATTCAGTGTGGAAATGCAAATGCATGCAGGATTCTTATCAAGCACAACAATTTTCAATATTGGCAATATATAATTGCAACCAGGGTTTTCAGACCTGAACCGGACCTACCGGTCCGGTCCGAAACCCGCCGAACCGGTCAGTAGACCAGTCTGGTTCCCGGTCCGGTCCGGGTCCTAATTTTTTTTAAAAAAAAATTTTAACTTTTTCTTTTAGAATTTCATACTATAAGCCTAAAATCTTCAATTACTCACTGGTTTGGTCCCGATTTAGCTCTGGTTTGGCCCCGGTTTGACCCACTGACCCTTAACCCAGTACCCCAACCGGTTCAATACCCGGTCCGGGTTTTAATACCTTGATTGCAACACATCTTTCTCTTTTTAAAAAGGGAAAAAGAATCTCATGATATTTTAATGATAATATATATTGATGAAGAGGCACATGAATTATTATTGTCCTTTCCAAATTCTTCAAGTATTTGCCAGAAAAAGTAGGGTTTGATGGTTGGATACAACTCAAACCACCAACTTCCCCTTATCCCATGCATGTGCTTTCTTTCTTTCTCTGTTTTTTTTTTTTTATAAAACGATCAAATATGTTTATAAGTATAAAAACGTTAGCACAATACAACAGGACTAAAGAAACATAACAAACCTAAGACAATAGCGGACCCTAGAAGCCAACTGACAAGAGAGTTCACAACATTGAACATAAAAGATACGGACACAAAAACAACAACTACAACCACCATAATCAATAATCAAATTAAAACCTCCAACATGTTAAAAAGTAAAAGGATCCAACTAGATAGCAAGATGAAAACCATGTCCAGCCATAGACATAAAGATGATGATGGTCCCAAAAAACCACAAGCAAGTAATAGATCTTTTGGAGAATCCTTGTCTCTGTCTTGTGACGCAGCATAATGAAGAATTCATCAACAAGAAGTTGTCGAAGAAGTTGTTGAATGAAATAGGCAGAAAACCAACTTTGAGTCGAGTCTCCCATACAGATGGTCTAAGCACTTGTAATGTTTGAAAATTCCACCAAAATTATACTTGATCATGCATGTGCTTTCATACTCCCTTATCTATAAATACACTCCCTCTGTCTTTATTTATAGAGTAAAATATACGGTGTGTCTCTCTATTTTATCTAAATTACTCAAATCTTTCGTCTATTTTGAAAACGTATATAGACCTTCTTTAAAATTAAAATGCATATTATATAGACCTCCATTATATATTTGAGATTCTATTTTCATCCATCCAATCATTAATTGGTAATTAAGTTTGACTATTGAACATTTACTTTGACTAAAATATCCCTCTTTCAACAAATGAAGAAACATTTATATTTGCCTAAAAATAGTTTTTTATACAGACAAAAAATAATTCCAATACATACATGTTCAAATTTTCCAATATATTATAAAATTTATTGGTTTTTATTATATTATAAAATTTTAAATTTTCAAATTTTTATCATATTTATTGAAACTTATTTATTTATTATTCTTTCAAATGACTAAAAACATATTTATTACTTTTTTTTACCATGATACCATGATTGAAAACATATTTGAAAGGCATATTTTTATTCACCATATATTGTTAATAATGTAAATTTGAGATATTATATAACTTATATTAATTTTAAATTTTAATTTTTTAAATACATTTTTTGCACAAACATTTATAAACACATTTATTTCATTAAATTTTCTATATATGTATTAATTAAATTAATTGAGTCTTTATCTCAATATGAAAAAAATAACAGATAATTATTTGCAAAAGTAAAAAATAAATTAAGAAAAAGAAAAAGAAAAAGAAACTCTTAAATTACTTAAACAATTTAGCCAAAATTAAGGAATTAGTAATGACAAAGGGTAAATTAATAAATAAAATTTATTTTCATATAAATTTTAATTAAAAATAAAAATATTTATCTGATTTAGACTTAAATATATGTTTTTAAAATAAAGGAGAGGTTAGTATAATTAAGATAAGTAAGAAAGGTTAAAGTATTTTATTTTTATTTATAAGATCCTATTCTCATAAATAGTACGTCCCTTTTATAAGGTTCTTTTTGGTTTTGTTTGAATAATAAATGCTTTTTTACCTATTTTATCATTCATTAATTTCATATATTACATTAATGATTACTCATACCCTCTCTTCTTTACCCACTCATAAATAGAGGTATATTTATATTAAAAAAAGATATATTTCTTACATATTTATTAGTTTTAACTAATTTTGCCTGCTTTCTTAACTAATGATACTTTATAAATAGGGACAGAGGGACTGCTTTAAAACACGCATTCCCTTTCTCTCATCCAAACACACACAATGTATATAAATACAAATAAGCATGTAACAATGGAGTATCTATAAGGCTGTGAAGTGAATCTAATTCTTCTGGTTTTGACGTGGATGATTTGATTCTTTTTATTTTTTTATTTTTCCCTTTGAATTGAGAGGGTAGAGTGATTGAAGTGTCTAGAAGTTAATCTTTCGTTTTTTTGGGTTAAAAAAGAGAAAGAATGTGGTTGTGCTCATAATTTTGCACTTTTAATTATCACTACTTTTGTCGGCTTTCTTATAATATTCTTGGTCATTGCATGTGGATGATTGCAATATATAGAAAGGGGATAGGTATGAAATTTAGAGATCATTGAATTGCAACACTTTTCAAGATTTATAAAATTTATATTTTATATTAATGTTAATTATATTATATTTTATATATATATATATATATATATCATATAAACCGAAAAAAAAATATGAGTGGAAATCCCTTACATTCATAAAACTAAACAAATATGATAGATTTAAAGAGAGATGGAAATAACATGATAAAATTGATGAAAAGTCTTTATTTGAAAATTTTAGCTAGTCAGAAGGGTTTGCTATATTTTTATGTACAATTAGTAATTAGTACTTTGAATTTGAACAAAAAAAAAATTAGTACTTTGTAGAAATTCATATATAGAAAGTATTGATACTTGAATTCAAGTCCATATCACCAATAAAACTTTTAAATAGGGGATTTTCACCAATTTCCCTTATATGAATTTAAAGTTAATGAATGTTACTCCCTCCGGTCCTAATTATAAGACAAATTTGACTTTTTTGGAGAAATTAAGGAAGCTAATTAAATTACTTTAGAGTGTTTATAGTTTTAGTATCCTTAGATTATATATTAGTTTATTAGTCAAATTAATTAGTTTGGAGAAAAAAATAAAAATATAAATACTCTAAAGTAATTTAATTGGCTTCCTTAATTTCTCCAAAAAAGTCAACTTCGTCTTATAATTAGGACCGGAGGGAGTAATTTTTAATTTTCTTAACAAAATGATACATACACAATGTTCTTGATTTAATTAAGAGAATGGCACCCACCTTAATCCATGATTAAATAAAAAAAAATGACATTAGTGATGTAGTTTGAAGCAAGAAGGTTAATTAAGGGTAATTAATGGAAAGGGCATGTTGGAGACAGAAATGCAAACACTTGAAAGCTTTTTAGAAGAAAAAGGTTTCAAGTGGGATTAAGTTCGGCAACTAATTAAAACAACAAAAGGAAAGTGTCCCCACTTTTGACAAAATTTAGATTCTTCTTGTCTTTTTTTATTTATTTTTTATTTTTTCTTTTGAGACAGATGATGCATTATTTATATAAATAGTGTTCTGACTTGCTAGTTGCTACTATGCTCCCTGTCCACATGATAAAATGATAAGATCAAAATTTATTTGCCTCCAGTCCTTTTATATATATATTATATTATATTTATATATCACTGTGGGACAAAACAAAAAGGCAGAATCTAAACTAATGTCATTGTGAACCTAATTATTAATTATTAAAAAAGATTAAAGAAAAAGCAGTGAGACCAACCAAAAAAAGAAGTTGGGGTAATCATTCATTTCTCCCTTCATTTAGGTGAAACGATATCTATTTGCTTTACATCACCCAAAAAAGTTGCAATATAATATTGCAAATTATAAACCATTCCTAACTAATTGTTTAAAATTAACCATGCTATCATGTTAAGAATATGCATATCTAAGTTTAACTTAAACTCTGCTAAATAGATCAATGGAGTTCCCCCTTCCTTTTGTATAGATTACAATTGGTTTCTACCAAGTCTATGTGTGTTTCACTACAAATAAGTATTCTTAAACTTTAAGAGACAAAATTCTTCTCATATATGACATAAAATCACTTAAAATAAACTGGTTCAAACAAGTATTAAGTTATATTAGGTCAACAAATTCAAGTTGAGTTGGGTTTAATCACATAGGTGTATAATTCTTTTATTAATAATTTTGCCTTAACAATATCTCATGCATTGTTTCTTGAAATTTTTCATTATAAAACACCCTAACAATCAATTGTAAATTTTTTTTTTTTTTGTGAGTATCCAGTATCTTGATCAACCCAGAATTACAAACCATCACATATAGAGTGTGATCTTTGGTTAAGCTAAAACAACTCCTACCAGGTGATCCAAACGATCAATGGTCAATCAATATGTAATTTAAGATAATAATATATTTATATTGGGCACGTTTCCATTTTAATTTAATAGGGTAAAAAAGCAAGAAGATGCATAGAGAGATTTATGATTAGAAGCACAAGTTATGAAATGATTGTACCGACAAGGGATTGACCCTTTTCTTAGAGAACAAGTGAAGGGAAAATGATTGAAGTGATTTAGGGGGGGGGGGGGGGGGGAAAAGAAAGGAAGGAATCAATTTGCTATAGCCAGAAAGCCCAATATTCTGGGTTTGTGGTTGTTTATAAATCCTAACAGAAATAAGGTTAATTCAAGATTTGTGTCAGATTACTGGGTCCTAACTCTCAAATTATCTACCATAATGAAGAATCTAACAATAGTGCTTATCATATAGAACCCCTTCTTTTCTTTCACATAAATATGCCCACCTTACATTGTTTTTCAAAAAATAAAACTCAATAAAATTAGGTTCATGAAACATAGATGTATAGATTAAGCTAAAGTGTCACTTCAAACATCTAATTATCAAATCAATTGAAGACTTATTGTTAAGCTTGCCAACCTATTAATATAATTTTTAATTAATGATATATTAATGGGCAAATTAATATCATGATGTGATATGAGAGTTTATCTTTGATACCATTACATGATTATTTATGATTAATTTTTTCATTTACATATCATATACTAAATTTACTAATATCATATCATTTACTACTTAGTAAGGGGAAATAACTTTTCATAGTTTGTTTGTTCTATAGTTATTATTTAAATATTCTAATATATATATTGAATAGAGACACAAGTTACTTTTTTATTTCACAATTATTTTCAAATTATATCAATTAAATCCAAAGACAACCAATTAGATTAACAGAAGAAAAAACAAAAGTTGAACTTTTTGAGGGCAATGAACTTAGTTCAATTATGAAAGAAGCGTCAAAAAAGCACATCAGTATATGATGCTCTTATAACTAATAGTCACATCACATCAAATGAATGAAACTTTGGACACATAAAGGGGAACAAAGTTAAGATTCCAAATGCACTTTCTTATTACCACAAAGGTGGGGATTAATAAATTGATAAACCTAAAGCACATTTATCATGAATTATGCAGCTCCTAAAGATCCTGTATATTACTTTTAACAAATTTAGTTTGTAGGATAGAAAACCAATCACATACATATCTCAAGGCTAACTTATGAAGAGTTAACTCTACATACTGAATCTGTACACTAACAATTTTGGGCACACAAATTCAACTAATATGGATTGTTTCAATTCAAACACATAATGCACCATAATTACTGGTAGTTAAAAACTATAATTAACCATTAAAAACTGAAACAAAGATCATATGATCATGCAAATTGACTTTAATTGGTTTGCATTGTCTTTCCACTATCAGATTTGTTAAAATTCCAAATTTTACCTTCTATTGCACTAAACAAAGCAGCCTTTTCCCTAAAAACAAATTGTTTTAGAACCCGAGTCATGATTTGGTTAACCATTTGATTCACACTTCAATATAGAATCAGTATCAAAATTAATATCAAATATAAAATTTTACATCATAGGCCTTGAACTGTGTGATTCATTTTTAACATAACCTGTAAAGCATGAGGCCTGGCAAGTAAAAATGAATGGCAACACTGATTTGTTTCCTCATTCACTTTAAGTTTTCATTGGCTTCATCCTAATTCTTGTAGGATAAGAATTTAAACATAATTTGAGATTAGGGATAAGTCTAAAAAATTAGTCATCCACATCAATTTTCAACCTGGCTTGTGCTGTCAAAAAATTTATCATGAAATATATAGATAACTGGAAAAAGCCACAAAGGCCTTTCTAGCTGAGTGATGAACATTTGAAAACATATAATGTCTTCATGTTTAGAGAATTAAAGAGCTACTCACTCGGAAGCAAAGGCAATGAGCAGAATATATTTATGTGTTTGGTTGCAGGCCAACTCACTTATTTGATAAAAAACTTGGTTCTGGGGGAAAACCCAAATACCCACTATTAGCCATAATCTATTTTTCCACCAAAACCTTGGTTTTGGTATAACCAAGGGAGAACAACTAATATCTATTCCAATAATCAATTTTTGTTTTCCACAGTCTATTCTTAAAAGCTAAACCAAACACTCTTGTACAAAAAACTTCAGTGGGCAATAAGACATTAAATTCCACGCAACAAAGCAGACATAAAACACCAAAGGAAAAGAGAACCATCATTGCAGGTTATTTAATTTCTAACCTCAAATAAGCCAGATTATAGAGGCCAACTAAAATGCAATGAATCTCCAATGCAGACTTTTTGCAGGAAAAATAATCTAGCAGTTGAATAGTCTGCAAAACTGCCGACCTTTACAACAAATTCATTAAAATGAAACCTTGTTAAAGAGATTATACAGAGATGTTGCTCAAAAGTAGATAAATTCACCTATGTTTCTTAAACAGAAGAAATAAATCTTACAGACCCAACATAATTTTTATATTGTCGAACAGGTTTACCATTTGCAGTATATGGGATGCAATTCTTTCGGTATCTCGATAATTAATATCATCAATCAGCCCCCATCAACTGCATAGTAAAATTAAAATCAGTGTTCGAGTTACAAATTGTTCCCCAGAAAATTACATTGTTTGATTTATACTTGAGCAATACAATTTTTTAGACAATATGTTCACTTAATGCTTATATTATTTACAAATTAAGAACACATTCATTTCCTGATAACCCTAATTCTCTAATGCCCGAAATAATTCAAACTTTTTACTTCTCAAAAAGAAAAGTTTCCACAATTTACGCTGCAAATAAAGTGATTAAAAAGGAAATGAAAACAGGATATATACATATATATGGGTTAAGATGCAACCAGTACCTCGAACTATTTTTGAAGGTGCAATCAATACCCTAAAGTATTTATAGGTGCAATTCTGCCCCTCAACTATTAAAAATGGGGCAATTATCACCCCCAAGTAACAGACCTGTTAACCTCTGTTAATTTATTATTCATCATTTTCATTAGACGCTGGGTTCTTCTCTCCTCCCTAGCTAAAATAGACCACAGCTTTTTCAACGTCCAAGCAAATCCTTGGATTTTAAAACCATTTTCAATGGAACAGAGGAATCAAAGAGTGAAACCAACAAATAGAAATGAAGTTGAGGAAAAGGCAAGCACAAAGGCCCAGTTTTGGCGTGCCTCCAACTTAGCTTCTTGTCTGACAGCACATGAATCATCTATGGACGAGGCCAGAACAGAGTTGGGATCTCGGTTGAGAGTCCCCATAGCATATACGGGAAAAACTCTTGCCCACCAATCGGCTGAAGAAAAGAAGGTGAAGCTATCAGGTTCGTCGATATTGTTGTGGAGCTGTAGGCCACTGAGAGGCAGAGTCCCTGATAATATTGAGAGGAGATAAACCCAACTGGCGTTTTCTTGATCTGTTTCAGTGAGGGAGGAGAGAAGAACCGTGCATCCGATGAAGGTGATGAATAGTATACTAATAGAGGTTAACGGGTGCCCACTTTTAATATTTGGGAGCAAAATTGCACCCATAAACATTTTAGGGTATTGATTATACCTCCAAAAATAGTTCAGAATGCTGGTTGTACCTTAACCCTATATATATATCAAAAACCTTCTAAGACCATATTATTTTTGACCCCATAAAAATGGATATGATTCATATGTTAGCTTCAAATTAGGGCTTCAAGAACTCAAGTATTAAACCAAAATCCTGTGTATCAAAAGAAATTATACCATAACCCGATGGAGTTGTGAATTTCAGTCTTTTCTAAGAAAAAATGTTTATTTTGTTCACAAGCTTTTAAGTTTATTTATTAAATAATTAATTCAAAGTTATTTCTTTAACAAAAATTTCTACAAAACGTCAAGAGAGTTGAGAATAAATCTGAAAACATATACACTTCAAAAAACTAATAAAACAAAGAAAAGTAAGGATTTACATACACCAAGTTTTTAAACACAATGTGATGACTTAAACAATAAACTAATTTACAAATTAGTTGAACTAATGTACTAAATTAAATATTCATTTACTTGACCAAGGAATAAATAGATGGGAAAAATAAAATTGTAGTTGATATGATTTTCAAAGCAATTTATCAATTATCAATTACATTAGATATCCAATAGTTTGTTATATGTCCATGTCAAGGTGGCTAGTATGAGATATAAAAAGGTGTCAATGGCCTACCTTAAATATATCTCCAAACATTCCCATAGGATTCTTCCGTTGTACTCCATAGAACTTCTCTGCTATATCATCCAACATCTAGATCAAAGTTTTTCAAGTCAAAAATGATGATGAGTTTCTCTTTAATGCAGAGACGTAAATAATTAAAACATAAGTACATAATAGAGCTCACATATAATTTAAAATCATGGATAAATTAGGTAACTACGAATAAAAGTGTCAACACACAAAACACAGACACAAGGATTTGTAGGTGAGCTCACCTCGTTGAATGCAGGTTCTCTGTCAATACTTGATTTATAATTTGATTTCAACATATTAAAAAGTGGCAATGCATCTCTCTCCAGCCTGCAAGAAAAGTCAGAATCAGTTATCCTCCTATAAAGGGTTAGAAACTACAAAGAAACAATTAAAATGAGGCTGAAAGGCTCAAAATGCTACAAAGCTGACAAATCCCTTTTCACATCAGATGACAAAAATACCTTAAAAGCATGTGTCGTGTCACACCCCACCAAGGGCACGGCCTAGTCGCCGGCCGTGGCGTGGCGATGGACTCACTAGGCTATCGGCGGCCCCCTACCACTCGCCTTCCCAGCCTCGAACACTCGACCCTGGGGTCATAAGTATGAGTGTTATGTGAGAGCTGTTACTATTGAGCTCACATAACACTCATACTTATGACCCCAGTCGAGTGTTTGAGGCTAGGAAGGCGAGTGGGAGGGGGCCGCCGATAGCCTAGTGAGTCCATCGCCGCGTCACGACCGGCGACTAGGCCGTGCCGTTGGGTGGGGTTTGACATGTCGTGAATTCAAACAGAATTGCTAGAAAAATCCTATAAAGCTTGTTGGTACTTTTCAAAAGTCAGTACATGCTGATGATTGATATGGAGAAGTCAGGAATACAATTTCGATCAATCAATCTATGAAGCATGACAGCTTACGTTTGCAATAGAAAGCTGATGAACTGCATTAAATCTGTCTGGGGAAATTTAATCTCTTTAGATGCAACTGCATTCTTTATCTCTTCCATCAATATGTTAGCATCTCTCAGATTGCCTGAAGATAAATACCTGTCATACGAGAAAAGAAGCAACTCCTAAGTCTAAAACCCAGTTGTCATATACAAGAAAGTACTGGTGAGTGGCATAAGCAGGGAGAAAAGTATTCAAAACTCCAACAAGTATATCAACATAACCAAAATTAGAGAATTGTTCATCTAATGCTATCCTGAACATTCACTCTAGGATAGTGGCAGTGTATTCGGGTTAACAAGAAAAGCGCCAAGGGAAGCTTCCGCTAAATCTCCAGTCAGATTGGTTGGCAATGCTAATTTTGACACACAGCCTGTTTGACATTGGTTCATTTCCAAATTAAGCAGCTTTTTTCTTCAGAAATAAAAAGGTACTCATTTATAATTTTGTTAGTGTTTGCCAATTTTCAAAAGTCTCGTAATTTTGCAATTTTTAATCCTGCCGCCTTCATATACTTTTTTTAATGTATAATGATATATTAGATACATGTATTGCGATTTTATTTTCTATGTTCTAACCAAACAAAACATTAGTAATATAATTAAAATTAACCATAGTGAATATTTTAAAATTATTTATTCATACAAGTGATATTAATTGAAAAGCAAATTATGTGTTAGTAATTCAATAATTAATAGTACAAAGTATTATTCTGAAAGATTTTCCAAACCCAACAATATTGATAAAAGTGTTCATCAAACTATTTTGCCAAACACAAACTGCCTCTTTATTATCATGCTCTTTATGAAAATCCATTTGTCAAAAATGAAAGAAGTTCCAACGTAAGTAGTGCTCGTTTGGAATGGCTTATTTTTATCCAAAACGTGCTTATAATTCGTGATTCACGGTATACGAGGTAAGTATGTGAGAGGAGTTTTTTCTCGGCTTGCGTAATAAGTGCGTTTTTCCTGTACAAAACGCTGAAACAAACACAGCTGTAGAAGTCCACAGCAGTCCCAAATGTGATCTTAATTGTCCTGAAGACAAAGAAACCCCTTTTTCTATTAAAAAAATATTATTTTCATGTATATCATTTATATGAAAGCGCTCTTGCTTATGAAGACTTGGATTGGAAGACTTCAAGTGAGACAAGGAATCATAGCTATAGCTCAACAGTTAAATTTGAAGCCAGAACTATGTCAATGAAAGCTTAGGCGCTAAAACATTCTGCTACCCAAACAGCTGTCTAAGCAAAGTCAAAAAGCATTATAAAAAAATCCCAACAATAATCTACATTTGTAATGCAATAGACAAGAACGGCCAAAATCCTATAGGATTAACATTGCAAAACATTTTGATGAGTTTGCTGCAGCTAATACTACTAAAATATATAGTTGCCAACATTATCGGATGAGAGAGGAGGAAAAGACGGAGATTGGACCTGAAAGATGTGGCCCGACTAAAAGGTTGAAAGTGCGATCTAGAAAAAGTAGAGGAAGGTGGGGTGGGAGGGCAGAAAGCGAAATGCAATGTGATATACTTTGCTACCACTGCCGATGTATGGCAAGCTAGATGACTGAGTATGAGGCAATAAGAAAGTAATTTTGACCATGCTTGGGTAGTGGGTAGGGGTAAAGATTTATGTAAAGGATTCTGTGGGTGAGAGCAGACCACTAAAATGCGAGCATTACTTTTCTTTCCTCATCTCTGCATTTTCTGCATTGAGTTTTTGGTTTTTAACTGTTCTGTAACAGAATCTGTGTTTGTTATCATAGGATGAAGGATTGTTATCCAGCACTGATGCTAATCAAATTTCCTAGTTGTTTTGTGTTTGATTTCAATTATAGGAGCAGAAGGTTTCTATCACTTTCCTAAGTGAGCATCGGGATGATAATTGCTTTTACCTTAAAACTGCCCTAGCAATGGCCAAGTCATCTTCACCTGGATAACACTACAAAAAGTAAGAGGCATATCAGTTGAACCTTCTCAAAACAAGGACATTATGAACAAAGGAAATTCTCAATTACCATTTTCCATATCAGTTATAGGACCTAATAATATAACACAATAACTCGTAACAATACAACTAGATCACCATAGAACGCCCCAGCCAGATTTTAGTTTTAAAAAGGGAAGAATTCTTTGGCACACCACACAGGAATTTGGTAAATTTGAACCAGCAACAAGGTATGGGAATAAACAAAGAAAAAATGGAAAATGTAACGAGGCTAACCTTGCCCATAAAATCAACAAGAATGGAAGCAAACTTCTTTGGATTATTTCCTCTCACAAAATGGTTCGTTACTCTAGCCATATCCTGCATGTCAGAAGTATACTGTGTTAATGGACCAGGAATAATGATCATATTACTTTCAGGGTTAAGTGAAGCTTTTCAAAATGCAAAACATAATCTCCTTTCCAAGTCATCTTAGACAAACTGTAGCATAAGGAGTATAAATTCAAAAGAAGCAGTGACAAAGAACATATACTTCAAGTATTTTTGATACATACCACCTCAGGAGATTCATAATAAATGTATTCAGCTAGCATAATGTGCAATTCTGGAGATCCATAATTATTTGCTCCAAACTCTGCGGACCACCTGAACATAATAGCAGTAAGCACATTAATATAAGTTCATATCAATAAACTTGTAGTTAAAATTGACATTTACATTTCAATGAGCATTGAAGTTCTTCTGTTATTGGGTAAAGTCAGGTAATTCAGATAATGGAATGTCGCTTCAAGCACGGGTTCATTTTAAGGAGATTCATTTGTGATTGGCTTGTTTTTCAAATTCTTTCCTGCCAAGTCAAGGAATTATAAATCCCCTTCTGATTCTGCTCCTAGTATATGTGTGTGTATTGCCACTGCTTCTAGTTGATTTGTAGATCAACAAGAGAAATATCCATTACACTGTTTCTTCATCTTTTGGCACCATTTCTTCAAAACTGATCATATAAAACTGATTATAGGATATCTTATAACTATGAGAACTTCTGTAGACAAAGTACTGTTTACTCCATCAAAATCATTGGCACCAAAACACAACTTCTTTTAGGAGGCTTATTAACAGCAGAATTCAATTACAAACATCTTATAACTATAAATGGTGCCACCTGATAGCAGCTTTTAAGAATGAGGAGCAGCCCTCCACACGTGTTATTGCAGCTCCAAGGGCTTCAGAAATCTGTTGCACGTCATCATCAACTCTCAAGTTTTGTGGAAGTGAAACCCGAGGAAAAGCTTTGTAGATATTCTCAAGGCGGTCTGCCAGATATTTTTTTTTTTCAGTTTATAAAGAGCGAGGTTAGAACCAAAATGAGAAGTAAAAACATTTACAAAATCATGCAACAAAGACCCCACATGACAAATTTTCCATCTCCTTGAGTACATGCGGCATATACTAGGAGCATGAAAATTATCAAAAGTATGAAAGGCATAAAAGAAAAGGAATTATATTGCATCACAGATGGAAACAAGAAATGAACTGCTGGTATCAATAAAAATTTAAAAGACAGTAAAAGGGCTCACCAAGAGTTTCATTATTATAAGGAATTTTTGCTTTCACAAGTGTCTCCACAAATAATAAAGCAAGCTCTGCCCCACAGGTGACCTAAAGAACAAAAACTATGAGTTTCTTACATAAATGTTCTTGCCACAATCAACGCTGATTAAATGTTAATTTCATTACTAGAGATATTAAAACCTAGATTTCATTATATCAAATCAAATTAATTTCTAATAGAAATATCTGTCATCTCATACTCGCAGCCATCTCAGCTGTGCCATCGCATTGTCTAACTATGGACAGCAGAAGCCAACCATAAAACTTCAAATGCTTAAAAGCAAACTCTGAATGCATATGCCTGATCAAGATTATAGTGAACTTCAATTTTGATTGAAGAGAAAGCTAAGCATACAACTCTATATACAAGATAATCGATTCAGCAAAATATGCATATACAAAGTAAATTACAGCACACAAAAACAATTAGATTTACATTCCCTTCAGTAATGGCATGCTTAAATCGAGTGAGCAAGTGACAATACACACACACTAACCACAAATAAGGAGGAGGACGAAAACAATAGTTAAAGTTCAAGGATGTCTAAGATTTTATTAGTATTTTTGCCAACAAAGATGTCTTAGATTGGTTTTACCAATATTTCTATTGTCCCTTCTCATAAAAAGTCCCTTTAAGCTTGAAATATGGATAAAGCATAGGCACTTCATCTGTGTTGCAAATTAATTGCAATTGAATAAATGGAGTGGAACAAGGATAGAACTTGAGTCTCGATCATATCAACTTATAAGCTTAAGTTATTAACCTAAGGCCCCAGATTGGTTTAATGACCATATCTAATAGAATCCATAAAAGTTATTACAACTCAAATGATCTGTATATGTGGGGATAAATATTTTGCCTTCCCCCAATGTCTGAACTTGTCTCTGCTTCATTTTCCATTGTTAATAAATGGGAGGAAAGTTTTGCATAACGAACAGAAAATGGCTAATAACCTTTTTTTTTTGGGTAAAAGGCTAATAACATTTTAATTTAGAAGAAATGCATTACATGTAAATAATCATTTTCCATCATTTCTGAGTAGAGGCTGTTAACATGATAAAAGTTTGTGCAGAAAAATATTGAAATTAGGACTGTGCTACCTGTCCGCATGCCAATTGAACGCATGCTCCTGATTGTAAGAGATCTAATGCTTCAGAATACCTCTGAGCAGATACATATCTGCAGTTAAGTAGGAATGCTTCGTTAGTGTCCCCCTTTTGATGAAAAGAAATTTATTTTATAAATTAAAAGATAAATTCATTTCACGATAAAGTGATCATTTTAGATTAAGAGAAAATAACTACAACAGCTCAACTGATCATTGAAAATTTCATTCCCATTGCTGACCAAAAAATTAATAAGTTACATGGGATGGGATGTACACTTCTCTATAAAAACAAAGTACAAAGGTTTAATGAGGAGTATCATAGAGAAGCTGCTTCAACCTGGCACTGACAGATTTGTACATTTGTTGAGCTCCATAATAATTGCCCTCATTTACAACTTTCTGCAACTTATCAATATTCTGCATGTTGCCAAATGTTAATAACAACAACAACAACAATTCATATTAAATCGTAAACATTTGAAGAAATGTCAAATAATTGCGAGTGGCACGAGCAAATCATACCAAGTGCAAGTAAGAAATTTTGAATTTGAAAAATGTTGAAGATGCAAGAATTCAGAAATAAGTGTCCTTCACAATCTCCTACGCTGTATAAAGATAATCATATATCAAACATATAAGAAACAGAAAAACTCCTCGGCCATGGCAATTACACACCATTTGCTTAAGATAATCGTATAGTGACCAGACTCATCCTTCATGTATTCACTACAAACCAACGAAAACACTGCCTCTATGATGGACCCTCATCAGAGAAATTACAAACAAGAGACGACCAAGCAGAACAATTCAAGAATATCCTTGTCAACTGAGAAGCATAATATGGTCCATACTCAGACAATCCACATAAACCCATCATCTATAACATTATACTTAAGGCGTTAAGTTTCCAGATAAGCAATTTCCAGAGAGCTTAATCTAAAAATAGCATAAATTGTTTAAATTTTACATTCACTTCCTATTAATTTCCCATGCAAAATTGCGAGCCCGTAATTTCCTGAGAAAAAGCAAGTTAATAAGGAATCACATATTCATGGATCGTACCTCTTGGACCGGAGGAAGAGCACCTCTTTTGAGTCTCTCACGCGACATATGGATTTTCGATGTTTTAGTCAGTCTTTTCTGGTCTTCTACAATGGCAGCGATCTCGGTCGCAGTCGTCGCTAACTGCACACCAGGACCAGAAGTGAAGTTGAGAACGAACCGAAGCAGATCCCAAGTTGAGTTTGATAGTGACCAGGGCTTCTTCTACGAACTATGATGGAAAAAAATTGTGTTTGATATCAAAACAGCTCTCAATGGACCATCGTGAGAATTTTAGCGGCGAAACGGCGAGTCTTCTCACTCTATCATCAGCAATTCCATTCAGATCCCAAAAACCAAAAAACCCAAAAAAAGAAAAAAGAAAGGGAAAATCGCTAATAAATACTGAATAAGTAAATTAATTGCTCTTTGCCACCAACACACATGGGGTACTCAACTTGCATTAAAATTGAACTTAAAAAGACAAAAAAGCCCTTAGTTTGATAAGAAAATTTTAGGCGGGAGAAAGGAGCAATTGCAGATCTGAATCCCTTCTTCTTCTTCCATTTCCGGCCTGCAAAAGTTCAGCGTCGTCTCCCCTTACTCGGCCGTCTCCTTGGCCTGTGTCTGTCGGCAGTGTCATCTCCGGCTACTCCTCCAACGGCCGTCGTCTCATTGGCTTGTGTTCTTCGTATCTGTCGTCTTCAAGTGCTCCTCCAGCGGCCGACGTCTCCTTGGCTCGTGTCCTTCGGCAGTGTTGTCTCGGGCTACTCCTCCAGCGGCCAGCGCCGGCGCCTAGTCCTCAAGCGACCGTCGCTTGCTCCTCCAACCTAAATGCCTCCTTCATTCACCTGATCTTTTTCATACGTGCTCAATGGTCATCCACGCTATGTGCAAAGGATGAAGATCCATTATGTGCCAATGATCTGTCGTTTTGTGCAATTACTCTTCCTTCATGTGCCAATGATCTGTTTTGTGCAATTACTAATCCATTATGTGCAATTGATCTTCTATGTTGTGCACCTGATCTTCAGTTTTGTGCAATTGCTCTTTCATGATGTGCAATTGATCTTCCATTTTGTGCAACGGATCTTTTCCATACGTGCCCAATGGTCATCCACACTATGAAAAAAATCCATTCCACAAAATGGGAGATCAATTGCACATTATGGAAGAGTAATTGCATATAATGGAATATCATTGGCACAATGGATCATCCTTTACACCATGAAAAAGATCCATTGCACAAAATGGGAGATCAATTACACATAATAGAAGAGTAATTGCACAAAACAGAAGATCAAATGCCCATCATGGAAGATCAATTGAACATCATGAAAGATTAATTGCACAAAATGGAAGATCATTAGCACATGAATGAAGAGTAATTGCACAAAACGACAGATCATTAGCACATAATGGATCTTCATCCTTTGCACATAGCGTGGATGACCATTGGGCACGTATGGAAAAGATCTGTTGCACAAAACGGAAGATTAATTACAAATCAATGAAGAGTAATTGCATACAATGGAAGATCATTGGCACAATGGATCATCCTTTACACCATGGAAAAGATCCATTGCACAAAATGGGAGATCAATTGCACATCATGGAAGAGTAATTGCACAAAACTGAAGATCAAATGCACATCATGGAAGATCAATTGAACATCATGAAAGATTAATTGTACAAAACGGAAGATCATTGGCACATGAAGGAAGAGTAATTGCACAAAACGACAGATCATTGGCACATAATGGATCTTCATCCTTTGCACATAGCGTTGACGACCATTGGGCACGTATGAAAAAGATCAGGTGAATGAAGGAGGCATTTAGGTTGGAGGAGCAAGCGACGGTCGCTTGAGGACTAGGCGCCGGCGCTGGCCGCTGGAGGAGTAGCCCGAGACAACACTGCCGAAGGACACGAGCCAAGGAGACGTCGGCCGCTGGAGGAGCACTTGGAGACGACAGATCCGAAGAACACGAGCCAATGAGACGACGGCCGCTGGAGGAGTAGCCGGAGATGACACTGCCGACAGACACAAGCCAAGGAGACGGCCGAGTAAGGGGAGACGACGCTGAACTTTTGCAGGCCGGAAATGGAAGAAGAAGAAGGGATTCAGATCTGCAATTGCTCCTTTCTTCCGCCTAAAATTTTCTTATCAAACTAAGGGCTTTTTTTGTCTTTTTAAGTTCAATTTTAATGCAAGTTGAGTACCCCATGTGTGTTGGTGGCAAAGAGCAATTAATTTGCTTATTCAGTATTTATTAGCGATTTTCCCAAAAAGAAAAGATCATTCGGAAAATAACAGGGAAAATTCCAAAGAAGGGAAATCCTGATAGAGGACCTCAAAACTCTGAAAAAACATTAAGGTGATAGAAGATTCTGAAATCCTACAGAGGGGATAGAGGACTTGTGAGGGATTTACAATTTCAAAGAAAATTACTAATTTACTCTTACTTATTTTTTTATTAAAATAATAAAAACCCTGCCGGCAGCCAGCGGCCCGGATCATCAGTGGCCCCAGACGGCCGGCCGGCCGCGGTGCCCGGCGGGGGCTCCGGCCAAGGGAATATTCAGTCGGAATATTCCCTTAACTCTGGGAAAAAATCCCAAAGTTGAGGGGGTGGGGTTCGAACCCCCCACCTGTGGTCATACACCCACTAGGCTAAGCAAGCCCTTTAATATATATAGTGCAAAATATATATATATATATATATATAGTAAACTTTGATTTTTAACTAAGCCAACTAACAAGTTTAGATAAGGAATTGTCAGATTGATAAAAAAAATTAATAAGTTCATATAAGGATTTCACAACTTTCGTTTTTTAAGCAAAAAATCCGCCTACTCTCTCAAACCATTTACGAGTTTAGATAAGGAATTCCTGAGTTCATATGACAAATTAACAAATCGAGATAAGGATTTCGTAACTTTTGTTCCAACCAAAAATTCACTTTCGCTCTCAGTCCATTCACAAGTTTAGATGAAGCATTCCCGCCTTCAGATAAGAAATTGATAACTTGAGATAACGAATTCACAACTTCTGTTTAAGTAAAAGATTCACTTGCGCTCTCAGGCCATTCACAAGTTTAAATATAGAATTATCAAATTCAGATAAGAAATTGACAAGTTGAGATAAGGAATTCACAATCTCATATCAGGAATTCGCAACCTTAGATAAAAATTTGTAACCTTATTATTTTAGTTATAATAATTTTAGTTATATCATATTTTAAATTTATATATGAAATATATTTTTATTATAAAATTAAATAGAAAATATTAGTAAACTTTTGAAAAAAAAGCATAATTGCAATAAGGTTGCGAAAATAAGGTTGCGAATTCCTGATCTCATATATAAACTTGTGAATTCCTTATCAAAACTTGTCATTTATTTATCTAAACTTGATAATTCTATATCTAAACTTGTGAATGGTCTGAGAGCACAAATGAATCTTTTACTTAAACAAAAGTTGTGCATTCGTTATATCAAGTTGTCAATTTCTTATCTAAACTTGGTAATTTTGCATCTAAACTTGTGAATGGCCTGAGAGCATTCTCAGACCATTCACTAGTTTAGATAAGGAATTCTTAAGTTCAAACCATTCACTTGCATTCTTTAGGCCATTCACAACTTTAGATGAAGAATTTCCAACTTCAGATAAGAAATTGACAACTTGAGATAACAAATGCACAACTTTTATTTAATTAAAAGATTCACTTGTGAAATAAGCACCATTCATAAGTTTAGATATAGAATTATCAAGTTTAGATAAATAAATGATAAATTTCGATAAGGAATTTACAAGTTCATATATGAGATCAGGAATTCGCAACCTTATTTTCGTAACCTTATCTAATAAAGATAATCTCACAAGCTCAGAAATTCGCAACCTTAGATACAAATTTGTAACATTTGTTACTCCAAACTACAGTAGATTTAAACGGTTTGGTTTAGTTTAAATTTTATTGCAATTATGCTTTTTTTCAAAAGTTCACTAATACTTTCTATTTAATTTTATAATAAAAATATATTTCATATATAAATTTAAAATATGATATAACTAAAATTATTATAACTAAAATAATAGGGTTACGAATTTTTATCTAAGATTGCGAATTCTTGATATGAGATTGTGAATTCCTTATTTCAACTTGTCAATTTCTTATCTGAACTTGGTAATTCTGTATCTAAACTTGTGAATGGCCTGAGAGTGCAAGTGAATCTTTTACTTAAACAGAAGTTGTGAATTCGTTATCTCAAGTTATCAATTTCTTATTTGAAGGCGGGAATTCTTCATCTAAACTTGTGAATGTCTTGAGAGCGAAAGTGAATTTTTGGTTGGAATAAAAGTTACGAAATCCTTATCTTGATTTGTTAATTCGCCATATGAACTCGGGAATTCCTTATCTAAACCAGTGAATGGTCTGATAGAATAGGTGGATTTTTTGCTTAAAAAATGAAAATTGTGAAATTCTTATATGAACTTGTTAATTTCTTTTATCAATCTGACAATTTCTTATCTGAACTTATTGGTTGGTTTAGTTAAAAATCAAAGTTTACTATATATATATTTTTTACACTATATATATTAAAGGGCTTACTTAGCCCAGTGGTCCACAGGTGGGGGGTTCGAACCCCCACCCCCTCAACTTTGGGATTTCTTCCTAAAGCCAAGGGAATGAGCCCCCGCCGGGCAACGCGACCAAGGTGGCTGGCTGTCGGGGGCCGCCGTCGCTGGTTCGAGCCATCGGCAAGGTTTTTATTATTTTGATAAAAAAAATAAATAAGGATAAATTGGTAATTTTCTTTGAAATTGTAAATCCCTCACAAGTCCCCTATCCCCTCTGCAGGATTTCAGAATCTTCTATCACCTTAGCGTATTTTCAGAGTTTTGAGGTCCTTTATCAGGGATTTTCCCAATTCCAAATATATACACCATTTAAATTTAGAACACCCCAAAAAGTCTGTTAACAGATAAAAATGACAAATAGGTCTCAATAGACTAATATAGAATTTTTAAATGTTGTGTTTTTACCAAAATGTCCCTCAAGTTTTTTTTTTAAAAAAAAGAAAAACCCTCGCCGATGTCAGAGCTTCGGCTGCCAGCACCGGATCTCTGGTGACAACTCGAGTAATGTGATTGACTACTTGAGTATAGGGATTGACTACTTGAGCTCCTTAAACCCTATCAAGCATCATTGATAAGTTAAATAAAGGTAATGACAACTTTAGTATTGGTAATGACAACTTGAATGTAGCTATTAATAACCTTATGAGTGTAATTTGTCAATCGTATACTTAAGTTGTCATTACCTTTATTCAACTTGTTAGTAATGCCAGATAGGGTTTATAGAGCTCAAGTAATCAATCCATATACTAAAGCAGTCAATCTCATTACTCAAATTGTCACCGAAGCTCCTACCACCAACACTGGAGCTTCGACAGCCGACCGCTGGAGTCCTACTAGCGGGGTGGTGCCAGATGTCGGAGCTCTAGCAGCGGCGAGGGTTCTTTCTGTTAAAAATAAAATAAATTTGAGGGGCATTTTGGTAACAGCACACCATTTCAAAATTATATAATAATCCCTTGAGACCTATTTATTATTTCTATGTGTTAACAGACTTTGTGGGGTTTTCCAAATTCAAATGGTATTTATTTAAAATTTTTCCAAAATTAAACAAGAAGAATTAGGAAGGATTTAATTTTCCAAAAGTTTTAACAAGTTGTGAAACCCTCGTTAAGGTTGAGAATCAATATTTTGTCATGGTAACAAGTGGTAATTTTTGAATTTGAACTATATTAGAACTGACGCAATGTGCAGGCACAAAGGAAAAAAATTATAATATTAAAAAACAAACAAAAATCTCATGGTAAAAAAATAGGAAAAGGACATGATCCTGTATTACATTTTGAAAAAAGACCAATAAATCTGTCACGACATTTCCCATTTATTCTATCTTATTGTAGACATGATACTATTTTATAATATATATATATATATATATATATATATTTCTAAATGGGCACATTAAAATAGTTATGTCATGGACCAAAAGTTTATTCAGAAACTTTATATTTTTCTATTGATTTATGATCTTTCGATTTAAGAGGAATAATTGATCATGGTTAGGAAGTTATAACATTCAATTTTGTAAAATTCTAAATTCCAATAATAAGTGGGAAGTTAAAAAATTTTTTGCTAGGTCTTGGGTTTTTTAATTGATTTATGAGAAATTTGCAATATCCTTTTTTCCAAGGGGCATGAAGTCATGGGTTTTTACTATTCTTAAATGTTTTATTTAAGAAAATGATAGGAAGCTATAATTTATGATAAAATTTTCTATTGTTATCTTTTGATTTCAAATAAATTTAAACTTTAATATTTAAAGTTATGATTAAAACATTCATATTTTTGGATTCACATTGTTGGCCAAAAAAATTCTAGATCTAAATCTTTATTGATTTCATTGAACTATACTTTCTCTAATTTTTATTTTTAACTTAGTCTCATTATTGTTCATGAAAGTTAATAAAAATTTTAAAAGGGAAATCTCATTCAAAGCTTTTTGAAATAACTAAATCCTGAATCGGGCCTATAAATTTAACAAATTCTAAATCATAACAAGCAGCCCAAATTCAAAATTTTAGAATTGAGTGATTTTACCTATATAGACATTCTTTACCAGCACAAGAAATTTTACCATTGCTTCATCCAAAAACTTCTTGCAATCGTCTTTAGAAAGGTCTCTATGCACTGAGTCAACCCATAAACTATCATAATATTTCATTCTTCAAGCTTTTAACTCTCCTGCTGCATACATCTTAGGGGCGTAAACTTCCTCAGCAAGTCAGTTCAACAGGCCCTTTGTCTTGTAATTGAAAGTATTAGGATCACTCACGTTTGCGTCATCAATGCGACCAAAGAGATCTTGGTTACCTTTCTTGTAAGAGCATTGTTTGAGGAGCTTGTTGGTTGCTTTGGAGATAAAAGTGTTGCAATATGAGGGAGAGAACATGGAAAGAAGGAGCAAGAGGGTATGGAAGTAAAATCACTCAATTCTAAAACTATAAATTGGGTTACTCATCCTAATTTAGAATTTATTAATGTTAGAGCAGATCCCATGAAATCAAGAAACGCTCATAACATTCTCATAACATTTAGGAAACGGTTCTCATAGCGTCTATGAATGTAAATAAATATGGATACTTGTACATTACAATGATATTGCATACAATTTTAATCTTATGTGCTCTCACATGGCATCAAAGTGTCTGAGTTCAGTGTTTTTCCCTTTGCCTCCATTTTTTTCTGGCAAGAAGCTTGTGTTCCGGCCAAATGTTGTTCATTTTTTAGATCTCCTTCGTCGGTGCCTCTTCTGTCAACATGCGCCCTACTACTTGATTCTTCGGCCTCCAATCGGTACAACCTTATTGGCGACGTCCAGATCCAATGTTGCATGTCTCTTCACATGCCACCACATCCTCCGAAGTTTCGTACACGCGCCGACACATGGAGCATTTTCTAGCGACATTTTCCGACATGTCTCAGGTGCGTTTTGATAAACTTTTCAAGCCCGTTTCATCCTTGGTGGTTGTGTGATCCAATTTTGACTTTGGATTGTCGGGTACCTCTTGACATTTGCTTCTGCTATGATACTTTTTTGAGTTCCTTTTTGTTGGGGTTGTTCTATTTGGTCACAGCGTGACATTTGTTGGCTTGGCATTCTGTTTTTTGTGGATTGTGTACCTTTGGCATTTTGTGGCTAGCTCCTATTTGGTACTTATTTCCTTAAGATACTCTGTAACTTCTGTTTGATTTGATTGCTATCGAGGTTGGTTATTCTACATGGTTAACTCTAAGAACTCTGATTTGTCGCCTATGTCTGCTAAGATTACTACTTCACAGTTGAACCGGACAAATTTAGTGATTTGAACAAAACTGTTAGAGTTTATATTGTGGGCATTGAGATGGAAACCAATTTAACTGAGGATCCTTAATCTGGTGATGAAACAAAACTTTTGGCTTGAAAAAGAGCGGATGCTCGAATTCCGTTTCAAATTCTAAATTCTATTGAACCACGGATTCTGTCTTTTGTTAACCACTGTAAAAGAAATTATGAGTTATCTTGAATTTATGTTTTCTGGCAAAGGAAGTATTACTCGGGTTCATGAGGTGTGTAAAGGCTTCTATCGCTCTCAGCAATAGGGTCATTCCTTGAAGGACTTCTTCCTAGACTTCAAGAGGTTGATAAGGAGATGAAAGTACTCATGTCTTCGCAGGCGGATCTTGTGACCCGTATTAAGAATATGGAACATCAGGCTATCATTAGTTTTCTTGGAGCTCTTGACCCTTCTTATGAAACTATTCACTTTCAGATTCTGTCTAGTCAGGAGCTTCCCTCTCTTGAAGATGTGTTCTCAAGAGTTTTTCGTGCTGATAGTTTGGTTTGCCATCTGTTGATCAAAATGCAAGTGCTCTAGCTGGGCATGACTCCTTTGAAAATAAGAATTATGGGTCTAAACATGAAACTAGTACTCCAACCATGAATTATAGCAGTATTATCTACAATTATTGTAAGGAACCTAGTCACATTAAGAAAAATTGTTGTAAATTTCAAAATAAACAACAACGTGATTAATAATGTGGTCTTGCTCATATTGTCCAGACACCTAATCAGTCTAATTCTGTACCATCCTTTGCAGGTTCCTTAGCTGCAAGTACTTTATCCTCTGATCTTACTACTACTTTCATAAAGTGGGTTATTGATCTGGTGTCAGTAACCACATAATAAGTAACCATAATTTATTTTCATCGTATGTCCCCTATACCAACCCATCATCCATATACGTTGCCAACGGTTCCCCGGTCCGTGTACATGGATCATGCACTATTAAACCAACTACATCTCTTTCACCATCCTTTGTTCTTAATATTCCTGATCTTACATTTAATCTTTTATCTCCAAGTAAACTGACTCGTCCTTTAAACTGTTTGATCTCACTATTCCTTGACTAGTGTTTAATTTAGGATCTTTCAACGGAGCAGATTATTGGTGGAGGCTATGAATCTGGTGGGTATTACATCCTTGATGATCAGGTGCCATGTTCTATTGCTTGTTCTAGAAGACTAATTTCTTTTACTCACTGAGAGGCTATGAATCTTGTGAGTAAAGGCTTTGATCATAACTTTCAGAATACAATGAGTTTGGAGTTGATTTTTATTACAATCCTAACTTTCAGGAAGTAATTTGTCTATCAAAGTTGTCTTTTAGCTTGTTTGAGTCATATCCTCCATTAATTTGTCTATCAAAGTTAATGCAACAACACCATATAGAAGCTACCAAGTCAAAACAATGTAAGAATGCAATAAATGCTATGCAAGCTACCTAAATGCAAAAATCCTAAACTATATGCAAAAAAAAAACAAAATGCAAAACTAATACTGATGGAGGACGTTGGTGTAGTGTTTGGTTTCTCTTCTCCGGTTCCCTCTTCTATCCCTTCAAGTTGCACTCTCAGCCCTCCAGACTCTAGTCTCTGTCCACAACTCTGGTACCACGACGCTTCTCTATGTCTCTCAAGCTCTATCCACAGCGCAATTCTCCATTTTCTCCAACTCTCAGCTCACTCCTTATCAATATCGGGTCTCTAGTCTCCTTCTCACTTCTGAGCTCGACGACACTTTTGTCTGGCATGGTCTGTCGAAGATGGAGGAAGGATGAGGATGGTGAATGATTAATGGTCGCCGGTGGCCCAGGTTATCTAACCTAGACCGGAAACTGGCGGCCCGGCCACTAAACCAGTCCGGTCAAGTGACCCAATTCGAGTCAAGTTTTTTTATTTTTATTTTTTAAAATTTTTCCTTTATAATTTCATACTATAAGGCTAAAATATTCCATTTCTCACTAGTTTAGCTTCGGTTTGACTCCAGTTTGACTCACTGACCCTTAACCCAGTACCCTGACTGGTTCACTGGCCAGTCCGGGTTTAATTACCTTGCCGGAAAGTTACAGAAGCTTAAACAGAGGTTATAGATCGAGTTTTTGTCTGGGAGTTTTTGGTATAGAAAGTTTAGGATGAGTAGTAGGTGGTAGGTGATAGAATCAAGAGTAAAATTTGGAGTGAAAATGAATGATTTTTTGATTTTTAAACTGAGATTGTCAAAACTAACATTTTTAGAAGACAGTCAGCTTCATGTTGAGTTTGATCAGACCAGTATTATCCAATGACTATGAAATTTTAAAGGGAAATAGTAGACATCCATATCTATAAAATGAGTCCAAGAATGCGTCAATTGGATACCTAGAGAGAAAGTTATGATTTTTGAAATTTAAGTCATAAACAAGGGAAATTCTAGACTTCCAGGTTCTGGCAATTGGTTGTGTTATGTGTTTGAATAATATAATCTTGTCCAATGGCCTTGAAACTTTCCAGAACAAAAGTATACATGCTAAGCTTTAATTTGATATATAATATGTGTATTTGGATCAGTATATTAAGAGATATGAATTTTTGAAGCTAGTTGCTGTCAAATTATGTTTCTGGAAGTCAGATTAGTTGTGGCAAAATTTTATAAAACTAAATCTTGACAAAAAATTATGAAACTTTTTAGATTTAAATTAGACATTTGGAGCTTTAATTTGATAGGTAAAACATAATTTTTGGACTAGTACATTAAAAGATATGATTTTTCAAAGTTGTGCTCTGTTTCTGAAATGCAATCTAGGAACAAGGGAGTTTGGCGAATTTCTAGGAAGAATGTGATAACAGTGACCAGTCTTGGGTATTTTTCTATGAAAATACACTTAGAGAGCTATACATAGGCTTTAGAATTAGTCAATTTGGAATTTCTTAGAATTAATTATGAATTTTCAAAGTTGACTAAAAATCTGCCAGTTTTCTAGAACTGTGAAACTGCACTGTGCAGAATTGTACTGTGTAGAAATTATTGAAACTGTGATAGATAACCTGCAAAATATGATAAAAGGCAGTAGTAATGCAAGTAATAACCAGTTAATTGCTAGCTTTAATTTATAGGAGTCAGTAATAGCTTGAGCCGAATTTAAGTTATTGGATAAATAGGGGAACTGAAAAACGACTCAGGTAGTAACTCTATCTTTTATAAACTATATGAATGTTTATATGCTTTGTGTTTGTCATCTTCTATATTATGAACATTGTATTGCTAAGTAAGGCATTGTGCGAGGAGACACATTTACTTAGTTGTGAGCAAGAATCCAACCTAGATTTACGGATAGTAGGGGATCGAGTAACCCTAACTCATGTGCATATGCTTTATAGTTTGTGTTATTATTATGTTTGTATTACATGGTGTATATCATGTTTATTTATCACATTTTATATGACTGATTGCATGTTACTATTGAGATTCGTTTGAATCTCATCTTTTTTTCAACATTCAAAATATTCCAGTAGAAGGTAGCGGCTCTAAGGGCAAAACTATAATTACCAGTGACTGAGGGTCCAGTTCAAGCTGGAGTGTAGTTGGTTTTCTTTAGTTGTAAATTTTATTTCTTTTGGACTCTGTATATATTTTTCAAACCCTATAGGAATTTCCTGTAATACAAACCAGCACTAATTATCAATATATTTTTGTTATTTCTGTATACCCTCTGAACTATGCATTTATTATTATGCGAAAATCAAATTGTTAAGGGGTTTGACAAGTTGCATAAGCTAAAGACCCAAAAATCCTTAAAATGTCTAAACTCTGGATGTTCTCCATAAACATTCTTATAAGGAGTTGTATATTGTAACACTTTGGATGGAATCCTATTCATTAAGTGAGCTGCCATTTTGACACACTCACCCCAATATCTAATTGGGATCCCTCATCAAGACTTTTTCTCATTTGCCTTGGGGTCCATAATAAAAAATTAACTAATGATTGCGTATAGGCAAACCTAGAATTGTTCTTTCTTCTTGATGAGCCTTTTATTGAATCCTAAGTAATCTAATTACCATGCAAATGCAATAAAACAAGAGGAAAATGGATTTTTGATTTTTGTTAAAAATTAATAACTAAAAGAAAATGCAATTAAATGCGTAACTATTATTTTTGGTAATTTATTAAATGCAAATATTTTTTTTCCTAATATGAATGCATAAACAAACATGCCACTCAAATTAATTCAAATCATAAGAAAATTATATACAAATATAAGTCCAACAAGCAACAACAAAAAATCCAATAAAATCACACAAATTTAATCCACAAAGTTAACAATACAAATTCAGAGATCTAAACATAAGTAGAAAAATTAGATAGAACAAAATAAACTCCCCTGATTAAACTCTGAAAATCAAGTACACATCGGAATTTGGGATTTTCGCCGGAATCTGGAAAAGTTCAACGGAAAATACAAAAAAGTCGTAGGAAAACTCAGAAACTATCAGGAATCTGGGCAAATGCTGCCGAAAGTTATAGGAACAATGACCCACTGTGGAGGAGAATGAGCGGTATAGAGAGAGAGAAGGATTATCGATAGTGAAGAAGAGTCAATGCTGATGGTAGGTTGAGATTGGTCTTGACGGTGAGAAAGAATAAGGAGAGCATGACGTAGAAAGAGGAATGGTGAAGGTGGTGGTGTGGGCGACGATGCTCTAAAACCAATAAGAAACAAAGAGAAAGGATGGTGATAGTGGTAATATGCAAGTTTAAACTCGCCGGCATGGTTTTGCAGCTCTGGTGGCGATCTTATAGGCCAGAGACGATGAGAGCAATAAAGGGCCGGTGATGGTGGTATGACAATGGTGGTTATGGAATGAAGAAGACAGAGACACAGTGATGACACTGTGGTGAGAGAGAAAACAAAGAGAAGGTCATCGGAGTTAGAAAATAGCAGAGAGGTGAAGGTGGTGAAAGGTATTTCCTGTCAATGTTGCAACTCCATAAGGTAAAGGTGATCGGTGGAAGGGAAAGAAAGGGAAGGTGACGACGACCAACTGTGACTATGGGGAAAACAGAGCAAGAACCGGTGGTGTTGAAGGCCAGCGATGGTGGTGCTATGCTGTGGTTGAGACCGACGGAGATCACTAGAATCTAGAAAAGAGACGTCGAAAAACACACAACAATGGCCAAAGTGGAGTAGAGTGAGAGAGATCAATAGAGAAAGTGAGCCTGGAACAGAAGAATTCAATGGTGGTTTTCAAGCTCTCCCTCCTTCAAGACAGACACGGTGGTGACAGTGGTTATTGATGATAAGTAAAATATTTGCATATTTATTTTCTCTCATATGATGCTTTTGTGGACAATATTTGAGTTTAATATAATAATTTGGGTGTAATTGATAAATAAATAATGTTTTTTGGAATAAATAGTATTTTTTAAAAAATAAAAAAATATGAAAGTTACTATAGCAACGTTTTCACTGTAGCAACGCGTTTTTTCCCTATAAATAGAGAGCAAGGCCAAGCAAAAATGAAAGTGTCAACACCCGTTTCCATTTTGATAATCAAAGAGTAATAAAGGCAGAATTCCATGGGCATATAGAAAAATATAATTATACTGATAAAAATATTCGTTTACAATTCCGACATTGTTCGTAGATGAAATACAGAAAATACAACGGAAGTTTTAATATTTACAAATTTCACCAAAATATAACAAAATAGACTAAGTATGATCACGATCTTGTCCTCACCTTGAAACACGTGCCGTTCACTTTCCGGGGTCTACGTCTTTTCCCTTTGCCCCATTGGTACCCGCTGAGGTGTTTATTTAAAAATAGGGTGAGATTCCGGAGAACCCCAGTAGAAATATGTTATCGTTCATAGAGAATGCAAAAAGTAAATATGATATATGTCATGTATGCACTAATTAATGAACATTATAAACATATCATCTGCATGTATACATGAGTAGGGCCCAGCCCCACTATTCTGCACCGGTTGGGTTTTCACCGACTCCAATGTAAGTGCCTTTAACACTTATGGCCCTTCTCTGGGCAAATCGTGTTGATTAATAAGGCATTTATAAACATTGGTATCCACACAATCACATAACTTATGGCATAATGTATGAAGGATAATGTCCCTACCTCAACACTTTATAATCTTTTGTTTAACGGTGTCTCGTAAAGCGTGTCGTTCTGGCTATCGACTTGGTCCTAAAATATTAAATGTACAAGAAATAGGTCATAACCTATCCAAGTATCATTTTAGACTATTCCATAGTGTTTCTTGTGGTTATATTAGTCTATGGTGAAAATTTACTAAAATGCCCTCAGGACCCCGGCCCGGCCCCGCCGTACCTGGTCCGATGGCACGTTTTTCCAAAATTTTGACTAAGGCTATTTTGACTTATTTTCGCCTAAGAAATCCGTTTTTGGACTCGAAATCACCAAATGCATTGTCAAATTATGAAAATACCCTTTGATAGCTCCTATTTAGGGATTTCAGTGGTGTTTTCATAATTATGCTTTTTCGGCCTCTACCGAAAAAGTGTTCAACTGTAACCCCACCTATTTTTGCCCACTGAGTCCAATGGAGCCATTTATTTCATGAAAATCCAACTCCTACTATCAGTTCTGGTTTTGGCCGAAATTATTAGGGAAAAATAGACAAAATGAAGTTTTGTGTTTTAGGTCCCAAAACTTGTACTTTTTCACTTTTAATTCTTGATTAACTTACTTAAACACTTCTTAACCATGATTTAAAGGATTTTGGGCAGCATAACCCCTTAGGGTTATGACTTTTCTAATTTTACAACTCAACCCAAAAATCACAAAACCAAACAATAATTACCAACAACAACTTCAATACACTAAGAAGTTGAGGTTTTGGAGATTACCTCTTGATCCTTGGTGTCTCTCTCTCTAGAACGTCCTCTCTCTCTCTCTCTCTCTCCTCAACCTTGAAGAATAGCTTGCTAAACCATGATTTCCATGAAGAACAAAAGATTAGGGGATGAACCACATAATATAGGAAGCTTATTCACTTAAAAGCAAGCTCTTACCTTAGCTCTTGCTTCCTCTTGCTCTCTAAATCACCAAGAACTCTCAAACTCACTCACTCTCTCTCTTGTTTCCTTGCTTTGTGCGTGAAGTGTATGAAGGGAAGGGAAAAGAACATGTTTTATTAATTTCCTCATCTTTCCTTCTAGCCATTGATGTAAGCAAGGGTCAAGATTACACCACCTAACATGCACACCATTCCTCCTCTCATACCTCCCACCATACCCTCTTCTTTATGCCATACCTTCTCATTATGACCACCATGCACATGTCTTCACTTAGAGTGCACTCCACCTTTGTCATCATTGAGAGATTCATGTATTAAACATTTTTTTTCTTTTTCTTTCATGCATGGACGAAAATAATGAGAGGGAGGGAAGAGAAAAATTGTTTTGCTCAATTCTACAATTGACATAATTGATTTTATGTCTAATCCCCCTTAATTTCCCAATTCTTAATTTATTCCACCAAGAATAATCCCATTATGCATTTTCTTTTATTTTCCTTTATTAATTGAAATTAACTCCAATTAATTGGAAAATAATTAATATTGGGTTAAATTGGCAAAATTATGATTTTGCTATCCCCTTTGTAATTTAATTCAATTTTTGAATTAATTTGCCCATTTCCTTATGAATATGAATATTTCAAAATTCACAAGATCCAAATTCATGAATATTCACCATTTTATTGAATTATTCAAATAATTACAATATATTTTTCGCGAATAAAATTTGGGGTGTTACAGAAAGAGGGGGAAAAGTAAAGGTTTCATTCTCTGATAATTAGAGGTCCTTCTTTAACAGGGAGAGATCTTTTCTTTGACAGTTCTGAATAAATTGTGCTATTTTCTAGATTTAATTTCATGCATTGTATTACTTTTTGCATGCCACCTACATGAAAGGTTTTACCTCCTAAATGGACGGCTTAGGATTGTATTACTTTTTGCATGTCACCTACATGTAAGGTTTTACCTCTTAAATGGACGATTAGATTTCTCTATTTTTTATACATCTTTTGGTTGTATATTTATGCTTTAGAATTTAATATTCAAATTCTATACAGTATTTATGAGATTTTCATTCTAGCTTTATGTAATATTAATTTATTTTGATTTTGATTTTAATTTCATAATGAGCTAAATTTCTACTTTCCCAGGGTGATGACATAGCTTACTAATGCCGAATTGAATCTTAACTTATTAAATCTAGTTATAATTTCTACTTCATGATTGAGTTTTAATTATTGTTCTTAATGCTTTCATTTGATTGGCCATTTTTTGAATGATTTCAATATGTATGTTGAAATCGGAAGAAGATACATGTGTGTAAACCCTATAATTAAAACCATAATTTGTATATGAAATAGGAATATATTCATATGAGTTGTGTAGTCTTAATGAGTTTTATAAATTTTAATGCATAATTAATTGCTTAAATTCATATTGGATTAGCAATTAATTATAGAATTGCTTGACCTTGGAAGATACTAGTAATTAAATAAGGGAAACTCGATTATCAATCATGTTGAATAAATTGGGTTATAATAGATACATAATTCAATCCGAAATTTGTTAAGTGAAATCTGACCCCTATAATTTTTTCTTATAATTGTTTTCATATTATTTGCACTCATATTTCATCATTTTCTATTTTATATTTTCCATTATTAATTTATCGATCGATTAAATAGAATTAAAATTATCTATTTTGATACTTAATGATCAATCCTTGTGAGAACGATACTCTACTCACTTCTGTATTACTTGATTACGATAGTATACACTTGTACTATTTAATAGATCATCTACACCCGTAACAATCAACAGTGAAAAGGGAAGAAAGTGATGGTGGTCATGGTCCTCTTCTCCAATCTCTCTCTCTCTGCTTACTTCTGTATCTCTCTTTGTCGTGACTCTCCTCTGGTTCAAGAGCCCACCAGCGACAGTGAAGGTGAAGTCGCTGGCGGTGAAGCAGAAGAAGAAGATGCTGGGATGATGATCATAAGATTTGATAATGCTCTGCTTTATAATGATGCTTGCTTTCTCCTACTTTTCTCTTTTTTCCAACTCAACGTCCCCACAACTATTTTCAAGTTGTTGCAATTGTTGGACCCTTAATCATTATCAGCCAAAAGCACTAGATTGGATGTTCCCTGATCTTTCTTTTCCTTCTTTTTCTCCATTCCTCCACTAAATCTGTTGGGTGCCTGATGAAGAAACATACTGCAACTTGTTCCCTTGGTCAAAACCAAGGGACTAAAACGCAACTTAACTAAAGGCGTTCTTTTGACACATGTAGGGGATTATTGGAGTTTTAATATGAAAGTGAGTGTGTCAAATGGACAAGTCCCACATTGTTTGGAAGAGAGAGAATACAAGTGTATATATTACATATTGTGAATTTGGGCTAGTAAATCAACCAAGAGAAAGAGTGGGCTCATGCGTGTAACAATAGGCCATTAGGAAGCAAACGTAGTAAAAATTTGATGATTGATGATTCCCCCTATGCCCTAGTTAAATAATAAATATAAACTAGGCACTTTTTTATCAAATATTTTTTAGAAAAATCTAAAATTTATTGGCTTACCCAAAAAACCAAGTTTTGATGTTTTTGAATTTGAGAACTCAACATTTCAGTTACAAGAGCATTAACTAGATTTTATTTTGTTCAACCGGCCATCATTGCCAACGTCCATGTTACATGCCATTATTTCCAGATTCCTCTCAGGCTTTTCTCTTTGTCTCATATTCTCTATGCCTTCTAGTTGCTTTATATCTTGCTGTTCTGTTCACCTTGTATCTGCAAGGAGGGTCCATTTTATCTTGGAGAGTATCGCTTCTAGTTAGTAGGTGGTCAAGGAATAGTTTTTAAGGACAGCGTCCTTGGATGTGACTCGAATTACACAACGCATTTGTAGGAACTTCACCAATATAATTTCCAGGTCTCTTTATAGTGTCTTTTTTAGAGTCCATGTTCATGAAACTCTTAGGGCTTGTTTGGTCTGAGGGGAGGGGAGGGAAAGTGGGTGGAGGGAAAAAACTTTTGAGTTAAATTTAAAAAAATTAGAGAAGTGGGGTTAAAAATTTTTAATTAATTTTTCTTACTCTTTTATCTTATATATTCTCTTTATTAAAATTTTATTACCCCACTTCTTCGATCTTTTAAAATTCAACTCATAAAAATTTTTCCTCCTCTCCTTTCCCCTCCAAATCCCTTACACCAAACAGACCTCTGACTAACCATCATTCATTTCAAGCTGTTTGCAAAATTGAATTTTGAGATACCAAACATGAGAAAACTTAATTTTAGGTTTGTTATAAAGACATATGTTCTAAACACATATCAGTGTGACAATAAAATTTAGTTATTTTGCAAAATTGAATTTTGATACATGAAACGCGAGGAAACTTAAGAGGCACATATATGCGGGAACCCATAAACTCAACAAAAAAACTGTGATAACAAATTGTAACATCAATGTATAATTGTGTCTTTGTCAATATTGAATAATTCTTTATAGTGCATACAATATGAATGAATATTTAAAATTACCTCGCCAAGTTGTACCAATCAAACAAGGAAAAAATAAAAGATGAAGTCTGCAAATTCATCTTCCTTCTCTTTGATTTGTGCAAAAAGAAAAAGAATCACCTTTTACTCCTAATACTATAGAAGAAAGAATCAATTTGCCAACTTGCTCTTGTTTATTATGAATTAGTTGGGGGTTGAGTCAGTTTCTTGTCTTTAGCTTTGTTTTCGTTGAAGATAGACAACTAAACGTCATGGGTTGACTGTGCCGTGTGCCCGTGCCGGCTGCCGTCGCCGAGACTCGAGACTGAGAGTGTCGACTCCACAGCCACAGACCACAGCTCCACTTTGTCCGACTCCGTCCAAGCGTCCGAGTTCCGAGTCCGTAACCTCCCTCTGCCTCCTGATCTTTTCAACACCGTTTCTTCCATCTACCACGGCGCTGAAGATGCTTCCAATCATGATCATGAATGCGAGGTCCCTGATGGGAGTGGGGATGGAGCTGGATCTGAAAAGAAACAGGTGGATGGCCATGCTGACAAGGTTTTGCTAGGAGTTTTACCTGAATTTTTTGTTTAATTTTGTGTTGTGGTATCTGATTTTTGTGGTAATTGGTGTAGTTTATGAGGCTAGGGATGTTTCGGTGTGATGGGTTCTTGTCAAGTTTTGGTTTTTTCCAGTAATTCTCTGTGAATTGGGAAAATTTATGAGTTCTTGGTGCTTTGAATTGGTTGTGGGCATGTTATTTGCAGCATAGGTTGAACTTTAGGCTTAATCTGTGCGAAATTAGCCTATATTTCACAATTTTGTTATCTAGACTAATTCTCTGTCACAGTTCTTGTTCAGTTATACCCCACGACTGTCCTTTTTCTTTTTTGGATAAAGCTTCTAACTTATATCAATTTGTGCAATTGTTTTTTTTTTTTTTTTTGCATTGTTCAGGATAATACAGGAAATTCTAGAGAAGATTTGTTGACGGATCTAGAAGATGCACTATTGAAGCACCGACCAAGTTGTGTGTCAGGTTACAAATTGAAGGAAGAAAGGGAAAGCCGTTATAAAAGTCAGATTCAGCATCGGTTAAATGAACTAGAAGGTGAATAATTACAGTTAAAAAGAAGTACCATCTTCTCTCTTGCAAATTTTGCACCTGTTTAACCATGTAAACATGGTAGAGGGTGTGTTTTATTTCTTAGCACTATTTTCAGTATGTGAATTCATTCAAGCAATACTGTTATGACTCCTTTCAATTTTTCATAGTATTGATAGATAAATTAATCTGTTTTCATAATACTGTTATACCACTAATGACCTTTAGAACTGTAGCTTCCATGTTACCATCAATCTTGGCCGAGAATTTGGTGGTTAGTGGTAATTGTTGGTTTAGATTTAATCTTTTTTTTGTTGATAAGCTTTCTTGAGACCTGATAGATGGAAGCCCAAACTAAGCTGTCTTGTTGATAACTGGGCCTGTTTTCAGCCTTTTTGCGTAGGCCTATTTTCGGCCTATTTAAGATGTTGGCCTGTTTAAGATCTTTTATAAATTCAAGCCTCCTTAATAGGCCATAGGTTAGGCCAGGCTTGTGTACAAGCCTGGCACACAAGCCTGGCTTAGGCCTAATAATAAGCCTCTAATAGGCCATAAGCCAGGCTTAGGCCATCCTGTCACAAAACAGGCCTGGCCTGTTTCCACCCCTAGTTCTCGTCCTGTTGTGTCAGGCAAAGTTTCCTGAAGAGAAAGTAAATATATTAATTCTTTTTGTTGACACAACAAAATAAATTAAATTCTGGCGGAAAAAAAAATTAAAGGCCTACTACGTAAAGCAAGAAGTCTTCGATTTAGACCAACAATAAAGGCAAAATATCAGGGAAACATCACATGCGGCCAATGGCAAGTAAAGTCTTAAAGCTTGTGTGTGTGTGTTCAGCATTACAGTTTAGACACTTCACTTGTAACTGTAAATCGAGGTAAGTATATTCAACATCTACACCATTTGATTAGTTTTCCTTTTCCTTTTTCCCTTTTTTCTGTATACTGATAATCTCATATATATTTGATCTGTTTTCCTTAAGAGCTGATGGCCTGACATGGTTTAATTAGTTGTTGTAGGTACGCATAATTACTGGTTCATCAAATTATACTCCATAAGTTGGCTCAAATTATGGAAATTATTGACCAAAAAGAATCTTCCCCAAACTCTTCCAACTACAATTCAACCCAAAGAACCTGGAAGTACGACATATTCTTGAGTTTTAGGGGCGAAGACACTCGTAAAGGCTTCATAGACCACTTATATCATGCGTTAAATAAGAGGGGATTCAAAGTTTTTAGAGATGATCATGAACTTGAGAGAGGAGAAGTCATTTCAGAAAAACTCAAACAGGCAATTGAAGACTCTCTTTTTGCAATTGTGGTTCTCTCAAGAAATTATGCATCCTCTTCATGGTGTTTAGATGAACTCAAACATATTCTTTACTCGAGAAATAACTTGTGTCAACAAGTTTTCCCCATATTTTATGGTATAGATCCATCTGATGTACGACATCAAACAGGAAGTTTTGCTGAAGCTTTTGCTAGGCATCAAATGCTTCAAAGGAACAATAAGGACATGGAAAGTTGGAAAGATTCTCTCACAAAAGTTGCTGACTTATCTGGTTGGGATTGCAAAGATCAGTAAGTTAGTTTCTTTTTTTTTTTTATGAGTTTGGTAAGGTAATTTCTTATTGGATGAAATTATGTTACATGTACTTTATGCTTATAATCACTAATCAGTTCATGGAAATAGATACTATTAGCTATATTCAAGTATTGTGGAATCAGCTTTATGTTATTCGGTCTTGTTTTAATTATGATATTATTTATTCTAATAAATTTTTAATTTTGAAATTATTTTGTTGTATTTAAAAGTAAAACTTTTAAATTTTAAATTAGTATTGTTAATTTTTTTCAATATTCAAAACTTTTTGTTCTCAAACTAAACACATTAATTGATATATAATTGTAATATTGTTGTAATTAGAATCCCTAAATCCTAATTATTAGCGTTAGTTAGTTGAGGAGAGATCAATAGTAGTTGAGAGTGGTGACGCTACTTTAGAGTAGCGTTAGCCAAGAGCAACACTAGTTGATCTCTTTAGCTAATTAGGGATTTAATTGGGATTGGTAGTTAATTACGAAACTGCCATTAATGAATAAGGTAGTAGCAGCACTGATGCGCCTCATTAAAGGGATAAGGTGGCAGGGCCTATGAGGCTATCTATATAAAGCCTTATGCCTCTCATTATAACTCAGTTGTTGTTTTGCCAAAGTGAATGAATGCACATTCAACAACTCTTGTGTCTCTCTTCTCTCTCTCTCTCTCTTAGTTTTCTCCTTTCTCTTTTGTCTAAGATTCTCTCATCTCTTTTCTACTTCCTCTTTCAATACAATTCTGTACAGAATTTAGAGAATTGTATCATTAATCTTCATGTACAACTAAATTAAAGAACTCTTAAAATAAAAGTAGAATAAGAAGTTCATGTCTTGGCTACACTTAGTAAAATTGTTTCAATGTTTTGATAATCTAAAAAAAAAGAATATTAACACTTGCAGATATTAAAAGGAACAAATATTATAATTAGAAAATAAATCAAAAGTTATATTTTACATGCCATTCATATGTTGTTTGAACTTATAGACTTGAAGCGGAACTTATTGACATGGTGGTGGAGGAGTTGTGGACCAAATTACGTTCTAGATTGCCACCTTATTGTGAAGACCTAATTGGAATTGACGATAAAGTACAACAACTGGAGCCACTCTTGAAGATAGGTTTGAAAGATGTTCGATTTGTAGGATTATGGGGCTTAGCGGGTGTGGGCAAGACAACAATTGCTAGGGCTGTTTTTGAGAAATATCGTAGCCAATTTGATATGAGCTGCTTTCTTCCCAATGTTAGGGCAACATCATTAGAAACAGATGGCGAGGTTCGCTTGCAAAGTAAACTTCTTTCACATCTCAAATTGGGAAACATGGAAATTGAAGATGCATACGAAGGGAAGAAAATGATCCAAAACCGTTTAAGGGATAAAAAAGTTTTACTGATCCTTGATGATGTTAGCCATACAACCCATTTTGAAATTTTGGCTAATAGTCCCAATTGGTTTGGTGCTGGGAGTAGGGTAATCATAACAACTAGAGATTCAGACTTGTTGCGTAGAGTGCATGAAGTATATAAACATGAGGTCAAAACAATGAACTCAAGTGAATCCCTTCAGCTATTTTGTCGGAAAGCATTTGGAAGAGGTGAACCTCAGGAGGATCTTTTGGAGCTGTCTAAAACTGTTTGTGATTATGCAAAAGGCCTTCCTTTAGCTCTCTCTGTTTGGGGTTCCTTTTTTTGTGGAAGAAGTGTGTCAGAATGGGAAGATACCTTAGATATGTTGAAGAAAGATCTGCATGAAGATATTATTGGCTCACTTGAAATAAGTTTTTATGCATTAACCAATACAGAAAAGCCAATATTTTTAGATATTGCTTGCTTCTTCAATGGCTGGAGAAAAAAGATAATAATACAAATATTGGAAAGTTGTGGTTTTAATAATGCAAAAACTGGAATAAAAGCTCTTCAAAGAAAGTCGATGTTGGAGGATTATGGCAATTGTCTAGTGATGCATGATTTGCTAGTACGAATGGGTAGGAAGATTGTTGTAGAATCTTCTAATGATGTTGGACACCGTACAAGATTGTGGTCTAAGGAAGATATTGATGAAGTTATGGAAAACAATTTGGTGAGAGTTGATCTTAGCTCTTATATATTGGTTTTAAATTTTTTTATATATATCTTATTAGTTTCTTGTCAATTAATTTTAATATCATTTTCTTGATGACTAATGTTGTTTATCAGGGCACAAAAGAAATACAAGGTATGGTTTCATCCACATCTTGTGAGGCATCTTGGGATCTTGAAGCCTTTTCAACATTGCGTAACCTCAGATTACTCATCGTGACAAGTGATTTCAACCTTCCTCATGGCCTCAAATGTCTTCCTCATTCTTTGAAAGTCCTTCACTGGACAAAATATCCTTTAGACACTCTTCCTCCTAAAGCCCGACTGTATAAACTTGTTGATCTTAAAATGCGTCATAGCAAATTAAAGAAACTTTGGAATAAAAGCCTGGTAAGATATACATGTTATGCTTTGAGGTTATAGATAGTGTAACTGATTATGCAGTTCGACACAATTTATTTTTTTCACTGATACTCATATGTTTGTTTGACCAGTGTTCGATGAATTTGAAGTTTTTGGACTTGAGTTATTCCAAAAACTTGATTAAAACTCCTGATTTCTCTGAACTTCCAAATCTGGAAAGATTAGAACTTGAAGGTTGTGAAGTTCTTGTTGATCTTCATGCTTCAATTGGACAACTCAAAAAGGTTCAAGTGTTGAATTTGAAAGGCTGCAAAAATCTAAGAGCCCATTGTCCAAAAAAATTGGAAATGAGTGCTCTGAGAAAATTTGTTCTTTGTGGGTGCATTCAAGTTAAATATCTCCCAGAGTTTGGGGAAAGTATGAAAAATCTAGATATGTTTGATGCAGGAGAGACAAATTTAGTGAAGCTTCCAGAGTCACTTGGATTATTGAGTGGTCTTAAGACATTGAAGTTAAGGGGCTGCAAAAATCTCGTTTGCCTTCCCCAAAGCATTCATAAGTTGAAGAGTCTTGTATTTATTGACATTGCTGGTTGCTCAAAATTTGATAGATTGCCAGAAAAGTTGAATGAAATGGAAGCCTTGGAGGAGATTGACGCAAGTGAGACCGATATAACTGAAGTACCTTGTTCCATTGGTGGTTTAAAAAAAGTCAAGAAACTGTCATTTCAAGTGTGCAAAAGGTCAACTTCAAACTCTATGAGCTTGATTCTTCCATTGATGCACACATTATTCTGGGGGCATTCAATTCATAAGGGCTTAACATTGCCTGCTTCAATATGGAGTATTAAATCACTTGAGGAATTAGATTTAAGCTACTGCAATATTGATGATGGATCCATTCCATCTGACTTGGGTGGCTTATCATCATTGAAGAAATTAAATCTAAGTGGAAACTTGTTTAAGAATCTGCCTGTAGGTTGTATATCTAATCTTTTGAAACTGGAACATCTTCATTTGAATTCCTGTTCAGAACTTCGGTCGTTGCCGCAGTCAGGACCATGTTTATCTATAGTGGATGCAGGAGAATGTGGTTCAATGGAAACAATGGTAGACGAACAACTACTTCATCTCTTTGCTTCAATTGACAAGGTACATACATATACATATATTATATACGTATATTATGTTGTTAATTATACCACATAATTTGATATGTGATTATTTGTGGGTTTAGCCGGACAGTGTGAGGAAAGGTGAAACTTTCTCGATGACAATTCCAGGGAGTGAAATACCATCATGGTTTGAGAATCAAATTGATCTGTGTTTGAATGACAAAGGTGCAGGTTTAATGATGATAGACACGCCTCCTTGTGGGGAAGAAATGTTAGGAATTGGGTTATGCGTTGTGCTGGATGATGATAAGTTTTATTCCACTGAACCCAACGAAATACCTTTGGCTTCGCCTTGTTGGTGGTTTGATATCGCTGCACAGACTTTTCGACTCAAAGACCTGCGCATGGGTGTAGGGTGGTTTCAAGATATCGGAGAAATAAAGTCAAGCCACCTGTGGATATTGCTATGGAAACAAAGCGAGGAACTCAGTCATATTCTACAATTAAGCAAGCACAGTCAAATTCCCTTGAGATTTGGTGTCATTGGTGAGGAAGTTGATGCAATAAAGTGTGGGTGGCGTGTGATAGGCAAAGCTGATTTTGGAAACTGCACCAGTTCAACGAGTCAACAACACAAGGACCAAGTATGTCATTTTACTGTATTATCCTCAATTCATTTTTATTTCAAATTGCTCCTTCAATCTCTAACTGAGACAAAATCTCGTACACACTTAATTTTTTTTAATAACAAAATGATATTAATAAAGTAGAAACATTACCAGTCATATGAGAGAAAAATGAATGGGTTCTGTTGGACAAAAAAAGGCAGTGTTCAAAAGGATATATTTTACATTTAGGGCAGAGAAGAGTACATTAAATAAGCAACCTTTTATAATTAAAAATTTGGAAAGATGCATAAGATGAGCATTAATTAAGGATATAATAAAAAAATGTAATCAATTTTTGTATATTAGCTAATATGTAGGTTAGGTAATTTTCTTTTTATGGATAGTAGCTATAGAAAGGAGTATATGCAAATAACAATTTCTGTCTACTTTTCCCAGTCCTTATTGAAATTTTAGGACTCTTTTCCAATTAATTCACCGAGATGAAGACACATAATTAACACACACGCAGCTTAATTTTTTTTGTGATTCTGATTTGGTTGTGTTATTGTGATGATTGGCAGCTGCAAAAACATTGAGAAATACTGATTTCGTACCCCAATGCCCCGATTCCGGTGAACCAACACTGTTTGTTATCTACCAAGCAAGAAATTGAAAGATTAATTACAAACAGATAAATACTGTTTCTTTTCTTTTCTTTTTTCTTTTTGGAAACAAACTTCAACAAGTACTGTTGATTTTGCTTAGTATTTTTGAATTAATAATAGGGGTTCAGCTTACATTGTTTGTAAAAAGTGAAACCCATGGCCCAAACAAAGTTGTATGCATTTTACTTATCATGGTCATATTCATATTTTGAAATGAACATTAGTTCCTTTTGGTTTGTGGTAAATTTTCCAAATATAAAAGTCGTATTTATTTCTGTGCATTCATTAATAAATTTTTATTTATTCAAGATATTCATACAAAAGAATGGTTATGTATTGAAAGCACACGGAGAAATTCTAAGCCTCGACTTGATAAATTGTGAATTTATCTATGTTTGGGAATTTTCCAAACCTAAATTTATGTAAATCGAGATAAAACTTTTTTCATACATTTTCATCATAAATTTTAAAAGCTATTCTCAAAAGCTAGTTTCACGGTCCCTTTCATATCTAGATTTTGGGACTATCTTGCCCTAGTTCTGTGTGGGACGAGTCTATCACGTCTAGAAATGACTAGAACAAGGACCGGCTGATTATGATATCTGCACACCTTAATTAATCGGGTAGAAATTCTAGTTATAATATACAGTTAAGGAGTAAAAATATTTATAAACCTGTACCAAATGTGTGCGCAACACCATTCACTCTTCTTTGATACAAAATTAACCATAAACTTTTAAAAGTGGAATCAAAAAATATTGCCATTAATTATGGTTACGTTGACTGTTCAGAGGGAGATCTGTTGACTGAAAATGCTGTCGTGGCAGGTGATGTGGCCATAATAAGATCGTAATTGGCATTGGAGAAAAAATAAAACAAAAATAAGACTACTAATTTTAATATATTATTGAAAAAATCAAATATCCCTAACGTACCCTTTTGCAAAATCGCGGACTGTCTTCATCTTCATTTCCTCCCTCAGCCGCAATCTCTTCCCCCCACAGTCACTCAACAAGAAAGAAAATGAAAAATACATGTTAATTAAAGGTTATACGGATAATAAAAATAAATCATTCTTTTAATATTTATCACCCATCCAGCCAAAAAAGGGATAAAATTACTAAATTGGAAAGATCATTTCATATTCCAATGTTTTTACGTGATCCAAACTCAACATCCAAAAAAAATCGTGTAATTTAAAATTCCATTTATCTATAGTTGAAAATACCACATTCAGTAAGATCAGTGGGACAGAGACGCCGAACAAGGAAATGACGGTGCCTGATCATGAGAATTTGCAGATAATGTCTAATTTAGCTAGGGTTTGCAAATGCAAGTGCAATAAGTTGAATAGTAATTCTATAGCTTTAATTTTTTTTTTTTGGGAGTCAATTTTTAGAAAATAATAGCGTACTTAGTGAACTATAGGATAGTTCTCTTTTCTTTTTTTGGAATTAGATCAATTATTGGGATGTGAAAACAAAAAAATTAGGATCTGAAAATGACGTGTGTGTGAACAAGTTTGCATTGAGATAAATGTTTCTTTACTCTTTGTTTTTGGGGGAAAAGCTTAAGAGGGAATTTGGTTCAACCGTATGCATGTAATGGTAATTATGATTATATTATCAAGATAAGAGTGTTTTGTTGTTCTTTAGTATGGTAATAGAGTTGACCATGGTAATAATGATTACTAAAAAATTGGTAATCCTCATTCATACCTCCTCCTATGAATACTTATAACCATCTCATTGCATAGTTGAAAAAAATCTAATTTACCCTTTAGTTTCATTTGTTTTTTTCACTTGTCTCATTTCACCTGTCACGACCATTGCCGCCACTACTTCCTCCTCCTCCGCCGCCACCACCACCACCTCCACCTCCACTATTGCCTCTGCCGTTGCCACTACCTCCTCATCCTTCATCATTGTCACCCCCATCATTGCCTCTGCCATCACCTCCACCTCCACTATTGCTTCCACCACCACAACTACCTCCTCCTCCTCCTCCAACGCTGCCACCGCCCCCACCATTACCTCCTCCTCCATCGCTGTAGCTGTCATCACCTGCCATCAACACCGCCACATCACTATTACTGTCGCCTCCACCACCATAACCTTTGACATTGGATGATCCTCGATGAGATAGTGTGATGATTATTATGAGACAACGTAATGACTCTTAACTATTTTTTATATAAAGATTACATTAAGGGTAAAATAGACTTTGTGTGATATATTAATTTTAAATAATTATTAAAAAAATAACTTATTACACCTTACACAAAAATCGAGCCAAACACTAGTACTGCAATTAATATTGCATTGTATTAAAATTGGATCGCATTGCACTGTACTTCATAGTGTAATTAGATTATACCAAAAGAGCCCTATAATTCTTTAATCTTCACCTCTTTCTCCAGTTTCCTGAATAAACGTCCTCTTTTGTGTTCACACACACACATATAAATATACATACATACTATATATATAACTTTGTTCAGAATCTTTAGTAGCTTACAAGTTCCAGTTGTCTGAATAGAGTTAACATATTTTGTGATAAACAGTAAATGCGCATAGTGTAATTTATTTTGTGAAGAGAATGTGCATCAACGTAACCTTCAACTTCCATTTTTTCATTTAACCTCCTTTTCTAGCTAAAATAAACCATTTAATTGTCGCTCCGTTCTTTCATATTCTCTTCATTGTACTATTTCTTTTAGCTTGTTTGAATCTCGTTGGTCAATTTTCAAGTGTCAGTTTTGCTTATAGAAAACAAGAAAACACCTCTGTATATGCTACCTCCAATCCAGAATTAACTGCAAAACCAAGAGACTCCAAAAAGATGTATTGCCTTTAAGAACAATATATACGATACCAATACCAAAGCATAAACGACTTTCGAGAGACAATACAAAATTAGGAAGGATATTTTCAAATGAACTTTGCACTTCACATTGTTACAATGCCTTTTGTTGAACTTAGTTGAGACATCTGGCCTATGTTTTTGCTGATCACGTGATGTTGAAGATATACAAATAAACTTCCTGGAGAGATGTATCTAAAATAAAAATAAAAAAGGATGGGCACGCAGGCCGGTAAAAAAACACAAGAAAAAGAATACAACCTTCACGGTAAGATATCATATGTGTATATATAGCACGATTAAAAAACACTTGCCCAATACAAAATTTAGAAAAGAGAGGTGTTCCATATAATTACGTTATAACCCTGACGGGAAATTCAATGTATTAATTAATACTAGTTCACACAATAAAATAAAGGCCTACATAAATCAAGTATCCCTTTTAATTTAAACCAACAGCACTAAAAGCAGAATATCAAGAAAATATCACATGCTGAAAATAGCAGATAAACTCTTGAAACTTGTACTATATAATTAAGCATTAGAGTTTAGACTCTTCACTTATAGCTGTAAACTAGCCCAGATCAGCATCCTATACATCTACACCTTCCACCATGTTTCCTTTCCTTCTTTCTTGTTGGGAATTGGTCTTAATCCATCCTTGATGGATTAGGCCCAAACCCATTAAACTTTAAGTTTTTGGGGCCAAATAAAATACTTAAATAAATGTAGGGTATTTATTAGTAATTTTTTCTAAGGGTTCAAAATTGAAACCTGGTGGGAACAGTTTCCCCGTATGTTTTGGGGGAACGGTTGTCTGATTAAAACGTGTGTGTGTAACAAATGAGTATACAGAACAGACAACAGATAGAGAAAAACATTCTCTGTAGAACTTTCTTCTCCTCTCTTCTCTCCCTGTGTATTTGCTGTGTAAGATAATCGAAATCCTGGTGATTCGATTCGCGTGGGTACCGCAAGAGTTGGAAAATAACACTTCAGGTATGCCCGAATTCCGACATTTCTGTATTATCTGATCAGCTCATATTTGATTTGTTTTCCTTTAGGGCTAATGACATCGTTTAGTTGTTGTAGGTCGTATAATATTGCTGCTTCGGCAAATTATAATCCATAACTTGTGGCTCAAACAATCATTGTGAGGGGCCAAGAACAAGAAGCGTCATCTTCCTCGAACTCTTCTCACTCCGAGTCAACTCTTCCTTCTAAAGAGTACACGAATCTACTCGTACTTTTTCAAATGCAAAATAGCTTCCTAGCTAGAGCGCTTTTTTTAATGATATACATGTTAGATACTCATTTTATAAGCATTCTTTCATAACTTGATGATGAAGCTAAAGTATTTTTATGACTAATTTCTCCTATCTTTTATTTGACCAGAATATAGTGAATCTTCAAAGTCTGCAATTTTTGAACTGGAGCCCTTCCAATTAATTTCCATACTCCAAATTCTTTTGGATTGCAAAATTTAAAAGTATTAATTCTTTTATCTTGATAAGTATATGTTTTATAATTAAATAGGTATAGATTTTGAGATGTATTTGATTAAATTTGTGAATATTTTATATCTATTTAATTATCTTTTATGTATTTTCCTTCTCTTTAATTAATTATATGATAAAGAGGGATTTTGATATAAAATCTACCCATATCTTATTTTATTTTGCAGGAGATATCACTTGATGTAATGGAGAAAATAATAGAAAATAAAGGAAAAGCGTGAAGCAAATCATGGGGCTGAAGAATAATATATATATATATATATATATAAATATAAATGGAGAGAATCTAGAAAAAGAAAAAAAGAAATATCAGATTTGGATAGAGCTGCAAGCCCAAGCACACAACCCAATCAATATATATTCCCTCAGGTTCATAATATAAGTCGTTTCTAGAAGAATGATTTAGTCCACAATATAAGTCACTTGGAGAGTAATTAATTATTTTTTTTGGTCAATTTTTCCCCTTTAATTAATATTTAAATATAACTCATTGTATTTCTCTCTCTCACATTCAAAATCTCATTTAGTATGAGCAAATTTACAATTTTTCTTCAATTCAAGACAAATTTAATGAGTTAACTACCATTTCTTAGTTATAGCGAATTGTTTAAAGTGATTTATATTATAGACCGGACGGATGGAGTACTTATTATGAGAGGAAAGCAGCGGGACAGATCCGAACAGCAGATGAATGAATAGAGGGGAGAAGGAATATGATTTATTATTGCCAGCTTCTTCTCAGTCATGCCTTCTTCCTCTTCATAATTGAGAAAATTATTAAGACAATCCCCTTTTTCTCTTGTTGTTTGATGACCTGTGCTTCAAACTTCCAAAGAAAAGAAACAGTAACTATTATGTTGACTAATAAACAATAACTAATGTCTCATTTGATTAGCACTCATATGGTTCTTCACGTTTTGTCAGTTGTTACTCAATTGATGTCTACTTCAACTGATACCTATGAGATTACATTCAGTTACATCAATTGCATTTGAATGCTTGCTGCTACTGATGCATTTAGAGCAATTTCAGGTTTTGGTTTTAGACAGAGAATGACTCGAATGAGCTTACCAGTCCTAATCTGAGACAGAATGATACATCCTACACTCTTTAGCCATATTCCTAAACGCAATCTATTTATTGAAATTTGAAGGATTATATTAATATGGAGCGAAAATAAGAACCTTTAAAATATTATCATCAATCCATGAATAAAAATGATATTATTATTAATCCTTAAATAAAAGAGAGTACAAATAGGCCTTTATATAAGCAAACCTAAACTAACCCCAGAATCTAATTTAATCTAATCAAATCAAAATATCCAAGATATAATATCTATATCTAATCTTAAGATATAATAAATATTAAGTAATAAAATCAAAGCTAATAATAAAATAATAATTAACTAAATAATCCAAAATATCTCATGAGGAGAATGTGTGCCTGAGTCTTAAAGCATTACTCAACACTATTTCAGTCACCTGAGGCCAATGACATATTGCTGTGAGGGGATTGTAAACCAAGGATGAAAGATAACTCTTCCTTTGATGGTTGTGAATTTATATGAATAGCATGTGCTGCTAACTCTTCATGAACGCTACCACGATAAATGACACATGTTCTAAACACATATACCAGTGTGACAATAAAATTTAATTATTTTGCAAAATTGAATTTTGATACATGAAACCCGAGGAAACTTAAGAGGCACATATATGCGGGAAAACCAATAGACTCAACAAAAAAACTGTGATAACAAATTGTAACATCATTGTATAATTGTGTTTTTGTCAATATTGAATAATTCTGCATAGTGCATACAATATGAATGAATATTTAAAATTACCTCGCCAAGTTGTACCAATCAAACAAGGAAAAAATAAAAGATGAAGTCTGCAAATTCATGTTCCTTCTCTTTGATTTGTGCAAACAGAAAAAGAATCACCTTTTACTCCTAATACTATAGAAGAAAGAATCAATTTGCCAACTTGCTCTTGTTTATTATGAATTAGTTGGGGGATGAGTCAGTTTCTTGTCTTTAGCTTTGTTTGCGTTGAAGATAGACAACTAAACGTCATGGGAAGATACATTTAAAAAAGATTAAAAAGGATGGGCAGGGCAGGTAAGAAAAACAAGCACAAGAATACAAATATTGTGGAAAGGTAATTTATATACTCAATCCTTTCTATCATAAATATAAAACTCAATTGATTTTTTTAAGAGATTAAGGAAACTAAATAAATTACTTAATAATATCATATGTTATATATTATTAGATTATATATCAGTTTATAAATGAAACAAACTAAGCTATAGAAAAATGATGAGTATAAAATTTTAAACTAACTTATTTAGTTTTTTAATCACTCCAAAAAAATTAACTAAGTCTTATATCTAAAACCAAAAATAGTATGTATGTATGTATCACATTAACACGACTAAAAACATGGGTCCAATAAAAAAATTATAAAAGAGAAGCCATCCACACAATTATGTTATAATCCAACGCTATATTAAAATAAATAAAAGATAAGGAAAAATCAGTACAAATATAAAAAGAAAACTCACTGAAAGTAACCGGGCCTGCAGTCTGACCTATTAGTAGTCTGATCAGGCTTCATCTGTCAAACCAAAAGATCACACCAAGGTCGAGTAGGAAGCTTTTTTTTTTTTTTTTTTTAATAGGTCAGACTAAGCCTTACTGAAATAAGATAGACTTGAACATATTAAGGTGTCAAAAAAAAAAAAAAAAGTGTAAAAACAATTAAAAATTAGTAAATTACCCAATACCCATCGCATATTCGCATCTGCCACCTCCTTCAGTCCCTTCTGCTCTAACCAAATCTAACTCTTCAATCTTCAATATTCTTCATTTGTTTAGACTTCAGGGTTGAATGTGCTGTGTGCCCGTGCCGGCTGCCGTCGCCCAGACTCGAGACTGAGAGTGTCGACTCCACAGCCACAGACCACAGCTCCACTTTGTCCGACTCCGTCCAAGCGTTCGAGTTCCGAGTTCCGAGTTCCGAGTCCGTAACCTCCCTCTGCCTCCTGATCTTTTCAACACCGTTTCTTCCATCTACCACGGCGCTGAAGATGCTTCCAATCATGATCATGAATGCGAGGTCCCTGATGGGAGTGCGGATGGAGCTGGATCTGAAAAGAAACAGGTGGATGGCCATGCTGACAAGGTTTTGCTAGGAGTTTTACCTGAATTTTTTGTTTAATTTTGTGTTGTGGTATCTGATTTTTGTGGTAATTGGTGTAGTTTATGAGGCTAGGGATGTTTCGGTGTGATGGGTTCTTGTCAAGTTTTGGTTTTTTCCAGGAATTCTCTGTGAATTGGGAAAATTTATGAGTTCTTGGTGCTTTGAATTGGTTGTGGGCATGTTATTTGCAGCTTAGGTTGAACTTTAGGCTTAATCTGTGCGAAATTAGCCTATATTTCACAATTTTGTTATCTAGACTAATTCTCTGTCACAGTTCTTGTTCAGTTATACCCCACGACTGTCCTTTTTCTTTTTTGGATAAAGCTTCTAACTTTTATCAAATTTGTGCAATTGTTTTTTTTTGGCATTGTTCTGGATAATACAGGAAATTCTAGAGAAAATTTGTTGACGGATCTAGAAGATGCACTATTGAAGCACTGACCAAGTTATGTGTCAGGTTACAAATTGAAGGAAGAAAGGGAAAGCCGTTATAAAAGTCAGATTCAGCATCAGTTAAATGAACTAGAAGGTGAATAATTACAGTTAAAAAGAAGTACCATCTTCTCTCTTGCAAATTTTGCACCTGTTTAACCATGTAAACATGGTAGAGGGTGTGTTTTATTTCTTGGCATTGTTTTCAGTATGTGAATTCATTCAAGCAATACTGTTATGACTCCTTTCAATTTTTCATAGTATTGATAGATAAATTAATCTTTTTTCATAATACTGTTATTCCACTAATGACCTTTAGAACTGTAGTTTCCATGTTACCATCAATCTTGGCCGAGAATTTGGCGGTTAGTGGTAATTGTTGGTTTAGATTTAATCTTTTTTTTGTTGATAAGCTTTCTTGAGACCTGATAGATGGAAGCCCAAACTAAGCTGTCTTGTTGATAACTGGGCCTGTTTTCAGCCTTTTTGCATAGGCCTATTTTTGGCCTGTTTAAGATGTTGGCCTGTTAGCCTGTTTAAGATCTTTTATAAATTCAAGCCTCCTTAATAGGCCATAGGCTAGGCCAGGCTTGTGTACAAGCCTGGTTTAGGCCTAATAATAAGCCTCTAATAGGCCATAGGCCACAGGCTTAGGCCATCCTGTCACAAAAGAGGCCTGGCCTGTTTCCACCCCTAGTTCTCGTCCTGTTGTGTCAGGGAAAGTTTCCTGAAGAGAAAGTAAATATGTTAATTCTTTTTGTTGACACAACAAAATAAATTAAATTCTGGCGGAAAAAAAAAAATTAAAGGCCTACTACGTAAAGCAAGAAGTCTTCGATTTAGACCAACAATAAAGGCAAAATATCAGGGAAACATCACATGCGGCCAATGGCAAGTAAAGTCTTAAAGCTTGTGTGTGTGTTCAGCATTACAGTTTAGACACTTCACTTGTAACTGTAAATCGAGGTAAGTATATTCAACATCTACACCATTTGATTAGTTTTCCTTTTCCTTTTCCTTTTTCCCTTTTTTCTGTATACTGATAATCTTATATATATTTGATCTGTTTTCCCTAAGAGCTGATGGCTTGACATGGTTTAATTAGTTGTTGTAGGTACGCATAATTACTGGTTCATCAAATTATACTCCATAAGTTGGCTCAAATTATGGAAATTATTGACCAAAAAGAATCTTCCCCAAATTCTTCCAACTACAATTCAACCCAAAGAACCTGGAAGTACGACATATTCTTGAGTTTTAGGGGCGAAGACACTCGTAAAGGCTTCATAGACCACTTATATCATGCGTTAAATAAGGGGGGATTCAAAGTTTTTAGAGATGATCATGAACTTGAGAGAGGAGAAGTCATTTCAGAAAAACTCAAACAGGCAATTGAAGACTCTCTTTTTGCAATTGTGGTTCTCTCAAGAAATTATGCATCCTCTTCATGGTGTTTAGAAGAACTCAAACATATTCTTTACTCAAGAAATAACTTGTGTCAACAAGTTTTCCCCATATTTTATGGTATAGTTCCATCTGATGTACGACATCAAACAGGAAGTTTTGTTGAAGCTTTTGCTAGGCATCAAATGCTTCAAAGGAACAATAAGGACATGGAAAGTTGGAAAGATTCTCTCACAAAAGTTGCTGACTTATCTGGTTGGGATTGCAAAGATCAGTTAGTTAGTTTCTTTTTCTTTTTCTTTTTTTTATGAGTTTGGTAAGGTAATTTCTTATTGGATGAAATTATGTTACATGTACTTTATGCTTATAATCACTAATCAGTTCATGGAAATAGATACTATTAGCTATATTCAAGTATCGTGGAATCAGCTTTATGTTATTTGGTCTTGTTTTAATTATGATATTATTTATTCTAATAAATTTTTAATTTTGAAATTATTTTGTTGTATTTAAAAGTAAAACTTTTAAATTTTAAATTAGTATTCTTAATTTTTTTCAATATTCAAAACTTTTTGTCCTCAAACTAAACACATTAATTGATATATAATTGTAATATTGTTGTAATTAGAATCCCTATATCCTAATTATTAGCGTTAGTTAGTTGAGGAGAGATCAATAGTAGTTGAGAGTGGTGTAGCTACTTTAGAGTAGCGTTAGCCAAGAGCAACACTAGTTGATCTCTTTAGCTAATTAGGGATTTAATTGGGATTGGTAGTTAATTACGAAACTGCCATTAATGAATAAGGCGGCAGCAGCACTGATGCGCCTCATTAAAGGGATAAGGTGGCAGGGCCTATGAGGCTATCTATATAAATCCTTAAGCCTCTCATTGTAACTCAGTTGTTGTTTTGCCAAAGTGAATGAATGCACATTCAACAACTCTTGTGTCTCCCTTCTCTCTCTCAGTTTTCTCCTTTCTCTCTTGTCTAAGATCATCTCATCTCTTTTCTACTCCCTCTTTCAATACAATTCTGTACAGAATTTAGAGAATTGTATCATTAATCTTCAATTACAACTAAATTAAAGAACTCTTAAAATAAAAGTAGAATAAGAAGTTCATGTCTTGGCTACACTTAGTAAAATTGTTTCAATGTTTTGATAATCTAAAAGAAAAAGAATATTAACAATTGCAGACATTAAAAGGAACAAATATTATAATTAGAAAATAAATCAAAAGTTATATTTTACATGCCATTCATATGTTGTTTTAACTTATAGACTTGAAGCGGAACTTATTGACATGGTGGTGGAGGAGTTGTGGACCAAATTACGTTCTAGACTGCCACCTTATTGTGAAGACCTAATTGGAATTGACGATAAAGTACAACAACTAGAGCCACTCTTGAAGATAGGTTTGAAAGATGTTCGATTTGTAGGATTATGGGGCTTAGCGGGTGTGGGCAAGACAACAATTGCTAGGGCTGTTTTTGAGAAATATCGTAGCGAATTTGATATGAGCTGCTTTCTTCCCAATGTTATGGCAACTTCATTAGAAACAGATGGCGAGGTTCGCTTGCAAAGTAAACTTCTTTCACATCTCAAATTGGGAAACATGGAAATTGAAGATGCATACGAAGGGAAGAAAATGATCCAAAACCGTTTAAGGGATAAAAAAGTTTTACTGATCCTTGATGATGTTAGCCATACAACCCATTTTGAAATTTTGGCTAATAGTCCCAATTGGTTTGGTGCTGGGAGTAGGGTAATCATAACAACTAGAGATTCAGACTTGTTGCGTAGAGTGCATGAAGTATATAAACATGAGGTCAAAATAATGAACTCAAGTGAATCCCTTCAGCTATTTTGTCGGAAAGCATTTGGAAGAGGTGAACCTCAGGAGGATCTTTTGGAGCTGTCTAAAACTGTTTGTGATTATGCAAAAGGCCTTCCTTTAGCTCTCTCTGTTTGGGGTTCCTTTTTTTGTGGAAGAAGTGTGTCAGAATGGGAAGATACCTTAGATATGTTGAAGAAAGATCTGCATGAAGATATTATTGGCTCACTTGAAATAAGTTTTTATGCATTAACCAATACAGAAAAGGCAATATTTTTAGATATTGCTTGCTTCTTCAATGGCCGGAGAAAAAACATAATAATACAAATATTGGAAAGTTGTGGTTTTAATAATGCAAAAACTGGAATAAAAGCTCTTCAAAGAAAGTCGATGCTGGAGGATTATGACGATTGTCTAGTGATGCATGATTTGCTAGTACAAATGGGTAGGAAGATTGTTGTAGAATCTTCTAATGATGTTGGACACCGTACAAGATTGTGGTCTATGGAAGATATTGATGAAGTTATGGAAAACAATTTGGTGAGAGTTGATCTTAGCTCTTATATATTGGTTTTAAAAATTTTTATATATATCTTATTAATTTCTTGTCAATTAATTTTAATATTACCTCCGGTCCTAATTATAAGACAAAGTTGACTTTTTTTGGAGAAATTAAGGAAGCTAAATGAGTTACTTAATCATATGATATGTCATATATCCTTAGATTATATATTAATTTATTAGTCAAACTAATTAGTTTGAAGAAAAAAATATAAATATAAATATTCAGAAAGTAATATAATTAGCTTCCTTAATTTCTCCAAAAAAGTCAACTTTGTCTTATAATTAGGACCAGAGGGAGTATCATTTTCTTGATGACTAATGTTGTTTATCAGGGCACAAAAGAAATACAAGGTATGGTTTCATCCACATCTTGTGAGGCATCTTGGGATCTTGAAGCCTTTTCAACATTGCGTAACCTCAGATTACTCATCGTGACAAGTGATTTCAACCTTCCTCATGGCCTCAAATGTCTTCCTCATTCTTTGAAAGTCCTTCACTGGACAAAATATCCTTTAGACACTCTTCCTCCTAAAGCCCGACTGTATAAACTTGTTGATCTTAAAATGCGTCATAGCAAATTAAAGAAACTTTGGAATAAAAGCCTGGTAAGATATACATGTTATGCTTTGAGGTTATAGATAGTGTAATTGATTATGCAGTTCGAGACAATTTATTTTTTTCACTGATACTCATATGTTTGTTTGACCAGTGCTGGATGAATTTGAAGTTTTTGGACTTGAGTTATTCCAAAAACTTGATTAAAACTCCTGATTTCTTTGAACTTTCAAATCTGGAAAGATTAGAACTTGAAGGTTGTGAAGCTCTTGTTGATCTTCACGCTTCAATTGGACAACTCAAAAAGGTTCAAGTGTTGAATTTGAAAGGTTGCAAAAATCTAAGGGCTCGTTGTCCAAAAAAATTGGAAATGAGTGCTCTGAAAGAATTTATTCTTTGTGGGTGCATTCAAGTTAAATATCTCCCAGAGTTTGGAGAAAGTATGAAAAATCTAGAAATGCTTGATGCAGGAGAGACAAACTTAGTGAAGCTTCCAGAGTCACTTGGATTATTGAGTGGTCTTAAGACATTGAAGTTAAGGGGCTGCAAAAATCTCGTTTGCCTTCCCCAAAGCATTCATAAGTTGAAGAGTCTTGTATTTATTGACATTGCTGGTTGCTCAAAATTTGATAGATTGCCAGAAAAGTTGAATGAAATGGAAGCCTTGGAGGAGATTGACGCAAGTGAGACCGATATAACTGAAGTACCTTGTTCCATTGGTGGTTTAAAAAAAGTCAAGAAACTGTCATTTCAAGCGTGCAAAAAGTCAACGTCAAACTCTATGAGCTTGATTCTTCCATTGATGCGCACATTATTTTGGGGGCATTCAATTCATAAGGGCTTAACATTGCCTGCTTCAATATGGAGTATTAAATCACTGGAGGAATTAGATTTAAGCTACTGCAATATTGATGATGGATCCATTCCATTTGACTTGGGTGGCCTATCATCATTGAAGAATTTAAATCTAAGTGGAAACTTGTTTAAGAATCTGCCTGTAGGCTGTATATCTAATCTTTTGAAACTGGAATATCTTTATTTGAATTCCTGTTCAGAACTTCGGTCGTTGCCGCAGTCAGGACCACGTTTAACTATAGTGGATGCAGGAGAATGTGGTTCAATGGAAACAATGGTAGACGAACAACTACTTCATCTCTTTGCTTCAATTGACAAGGTACATACATATACATATATTATATACGTATATTATGTTGTTAATTATACCACATAATTTGATATGTGATTATTTGTGGGTTTAGCCGGACAGGGTGAGGAAAGGTGAATTTTTCTCGATGACAATTCCAGGGAGTGAAATACCATCATGGTTTGAGAATCAAATTGATCTGTGTCTGAATGACATAGGTGAAGCTTCAATGATGATAGACACGCCTCCTTGTGGGGAAGAAATGTTAGGAATTGGGTTATGCGTTGTGCTGGATAATGATAAGTTTTATTCCACTGGATCCAACAAAAGACCTTTGGCTACGCCTTCTTGGTGGTTTTATTTTGCTGCAAAGTTTTTTCTAGGGCTGAGGCCGGGGCGAAATAAAAAAGAAATAAAGTCAAGCCACCTTTGGATAGTGCTATGAAAACAAAGAGAGGAACTCAGTCATACTCTAAAATTAAGCAAGCACAGTCAAATTCTCTTGAGATTTCGTGTCCTTGGTGAGAAAGTTGATGCAATAAAGTGTGGGTGGCGTGTCATAGGCAAAAGCTGATTTTGGAAACTGCACCAGTTCAACGAGTCAACAACACAAGGACCAAGTATGTCATTTTACTGTATTATCCTCAATTCATTTTTATTTCAAATTGCTCCTTCAATCTCTAACTGAGACAAAATCTCGTACAAACTTAATTTTTTTTAATAACAAAATGATATTAATAAAGTAGAAACATTGCCAGTCATATGAGAGAAAAATGAATGGGTTCTGTTGGACCAAAAAAAGGCAGTGTTCAAAAGGATATTTTACATTTAGGGCAGAGAAGAGTACATTAAATAAGCAACCTTTTATAATTAAAAAGTTGGAAAGATGAATAAGATGAGCGTTAATTAAGGATATAATAAAAAAATGTAATCAATTTTTGTATATTAGCTAATATGTAGGTTAGGTAATTTTCTTTTTATGGATAGTAGCTATAGGAAGGAGTATATGCAAATAACAATTTCTGTCTACTTTTCCCGGTCCTTATTGAAATTTTAGGACTCTTTTCCCAGTTCGCCGGTTACCGGGCCGGACCGGCCGGTCCGGTTTCCATAACCTTGGTAATATTCATATTTTGAAATGAACATTAGTTCCTTTTGGTTTGTGGTAAATTTCCCAAATATAAAAGTGGTATTTATTTCTGTGCATTCATTAATAAATTTTTATTTATTCAAGATATTCATACCAAAGAATGGTTATGTATTGAAAGCACACAGAGAAATTCTAAGCCTCGACCCGATAAACTGTGAAGTTATGGAACCGAGACACCCTAAGGCTGATCTCGAGTTTTATATAGTCTCACGGTCCCTTTCATATCTAGGTTTTATAAGGTAATTAAATCCGGACCGGTCAGTGAACCGGTTGGGGTACTGGGTCAAGGGTTAATGGATCATACCGGAGTCAAACTGGAGCTAAACCGGGACCAAATCAGTGAGAAATGAAATATTTTAGGCTTATAGTATGAAATTCTAAAGGGAAAATTTTTTTAAAAAATATTTAAAAAAAATTTGACCCGGACTGGTTTAGAGGCCGGGTCGTCGGTTTCCTGTCTGGTGCTGCCGGTCCGGTCCGGGTTAGATAACCTTGAGATTTTGTGACTATCTTGCCCTAGTTCTGTGTGGGATGAGTCTGTCACGTCTCGAAATGACTAGAACAAGGACAGGCTGATTATGATATCTGCACACCTTAATTAATCGGGTAGAAATTCTAGTTATAATATACAGTTAAGGAGTAAAAATATCTATAAACCTGTACCAAATGTGTGCCCAACACCATTAACTCTTCTCAGGTACAAAATTAACCATAAACATTTAAAAGTGGAATAAAAAAACATTGCCGTTAATCATGGTTACGTTGACTGTTAAGAGGGAGATCTGTTGACTGAAAATGCTGACATGGCAGCTGATGTGGCCATAATAAGATCCTAATTGGCATTGGAGAAAAAATTAAAATAACAATAAGACTACTAATATTAATATATTATTGAAAAAATCAAATATCCCTAACGTACCCTTTTGCAAAATCGCGGACTGTTCATCTTCATTTCCTCCCTCAGCCGCAATCTCTTCCCCCCACAGTCACTCAACAAGAAAGAAAATGAAAAATACATGTTAATTAAACGTTATACGTATAATCAAAATAAATCATTCTTTTAATATTTATCACCCATCCAGCCAAAAAAGGGATAGAATTACTAAATTGGAAAGATCATTTCATATTCCAATTTTTTTACATGATCCAAACTCAACATCCAAAAAAAAAATAGTGTAATTTAAAATTCCATTTATCTATAGTTGAAAATACCACATTCAGTAAGATCAGTGGGACAGAGACGCCGAACAAGGAAATGACGGTGCCTGATCATGAGAATTTGCAGATAATGTCTAATTTAGCTAGGGTTTGCAAATGCAAGTGCAATAAGTTGAATAGTAATTCTATAGCTTTAATATTTTTTTTTGGTAGTCAAGTTTTAGAAAATAATAGCGTACTTAGTGAACTATAGGATAGTTCTCTTTTTCTTTTTTTGGAATTAGATCAGTTATTGGGATGTGAAAACAAAAAAATTAGGATCTGAAAATGATGTGTGTGTGAACAAGTTTGCATTGAGATAAATGTTTCTTTACTCTCTGTTTTTGGGGGAAAAGCTTATGAGGGAATTTGGTTCAACCGCATTACATGCCTGTAATGGTAATCATGATTATATTACCAAGATAAAAGTGTTTTGTTGCTCTTTAGCATGATAATAGAGTTGACCATGGTAATAATGATTACTAAAAAATTGATAATCTTCATTCATACCTCCTCTTATGAATATTTATCTATCTCATTGCATAGTTGAAAAAGTCTAATTTATCCTTTAATTTCATTTGTTTTTTTCACTTGTCTCATTTCACCTGTCACGACCACCTCCACCGCCGCCATTACTTCCTCCTCCTCCACCTCCACCATTGCCTCCGCCATCACCTCCACCTCCACTATTGCTTCCACCACCACAACTACCTCCTCCTCCTCCTCCAATGTCGTCACCGCCACCCCCGCGGTTGCCACTACCACCGTTGCCGCCATCGCTCCCACCATTACCTTGTCCTCCATCGTTGTAGTTGTCACCACCTGCTATCAACACCGCCACATCACTATTACTCTCGCCTCCACCACCACAACCTTCGACATTGGATGATCCTCGGCGAGATAGTGTGACGGTTATTATGAGACAACGTAATGGCTCTTAACTATTTTTTATATAAAGATTATATTAAGGGTAAAATAGACTTTGTGTGATATATTAATTTTAAATAATTATTAAAAAAATAACTCATTACACCTTACACAAAAATCGAGCCAAACACTAGTACTGCAATTAATATGGCATTATATTAAAATTGGATCGCATTGCACTGTAATTCATAGTGTAATTAGATTAAACCAGAAGAGCCCTATAATTCTTTAATCTTCACCTCTTTCTCCAGATTCCTGAATAAACGTCCTCTTTTGTGTTCACACACACATATACATATACATACTTACTATATATATAACTTTGTTGAGAATCTTTAGTAGCTTACAAGTTCTAGTTGTCTGAATAGAGTTAACATATTTTGTGATAAACAGTAAATCACGCGCGCGCGCATAGTGTAATTTATTTTGTGAAGAGAATGTGCATCAACGTAACCTTCAACTTTCATTTTTTCATTTAACCTCCTTTTCTAGCTAAAATAAACCATTTAATCGTCGCTACGTTCTTTCATATTCTATTCATTGTACTATTTCTTTTAGCTTGTTTGAATCTCGTTGGTCAATTTTCAAGTGTCAGTTTTGCTTATAGAAAACAATGAGACACCTCTGTATATACTACCTTCGATCCAGAATTAATTGCAAAACAAAGAGACTCCAAAAAGATGTAAGGTCTCAGGTTCAAGCCTTGTGCATGCAGAAAATTCCTATTGGGAGACTCTCCCACCATAACCAGGAGCACAACACGGGTCGGATCCGGATATAGTCGGGGTAAAGCTCCGGTGAACCGGATGGTTTATTAGTAATTTTTGTACAAAACTCGAACCCAAGACTTTACTTAAGCAGAACCAAGCCACTTACCACTTAGACCAACTTTCATTGGTAAGGCATTAGAGTTTAGACACTTCACTTATAGCTGTAAACTAGCCCAGATCAGCATCCTACACATCTACACCTTCCACTATGTTTCCTATCCTTCTTTCTTGTTGGGAATTGGGTTTAGTCCACCCTTGGTGGATTAGACCCAAACCCATTAAACTTTAAGTTTTTGGGGTCAAATAAAATACCCAAATAAATGTAGGGTATTTATTAGTAATTTTTCCCAAGGGTTCAAAATTGAAATATAGTGGGAACAGTTTCCCGTATGTTTTGGGGGGACCGGTTGTCTGATTAAAACGTGTGTGTGTGTAACATATGAGTATACAGAACAGACAACAGATAGAGAAAAACATTCTCTATAGAATTCTCTTCTCCTCTCTTATCTCCCTATGTATTTGCTGTGTAAGATAGTCAAAATCCTGGTAATTCGATTCATGTAGGTACCGCAAGAGTTCGAAAATAACACTTAAGGTATGCTCAAATTCCAACATTTCTGTATTATCTTATCATCTCATATTTGATTTGTTTTCCTTTAGGGCTAATGACATCGTTTAGTTGTTGTAGGTCGTATAATATTGCTGCTTCGGCAAATTATAATCCATAACTTTTCGCTCAAACAATCTTTGTGAGGGACCAAGAACAAGAAGCGTCATCTTCCTCGAACACTTCTCACTCCGAGTCAACTCTTCCTTCTAAAGAGTACACGAATCAACTCGTACTTTTCCAAATGCAAAATAGCTCCCTAGCTAGAGCGCTTTTTTAATGATATACATGTTAGATACTCATTTTATAAGCATTCTTTCATAACTTGATGATGAAGCTAAAGTTTTTTTATGACTAATTTCTCCTATCTTTTATTTGACCGGAATATAGTGAATCTTCAAAGTCTGCAGTTTTTGAACTGGAGCCCTTCCAATTAATTTCCATACTCCAAATTCTTTTGGATTGCAAAATTTAAAAGTATTAATTCTTTTATCTTAATAAGTACATGTTTTATAATTAAATAGATATAGATTTTGAGATTTTGAGATGTAAGTTTCCCTATAAAAAGGCATTATGTACATCCATATGAACTAATGACCAATTATGAGCAACAACAATTTTAAGAATAGTTCGAACTGTTATCATCTTAACAACAGGGTAAAAAGTCTCCTGGTAGTCAATCCCCTCCCTCTGGATATACCCTTTTGTGACAAGGCAAGCTTTATACTTTTCAACTTCTCTGTTGGCCTTGTATTTAATTTTGTAAACCCATTTACAACATATGGGCTTCTTACCCTTAGGGAGAGATACAATATCCCAGTTTTATTTGCTTCTAGAGTCTCAATTTCGGCCCTCATTGCTTTGACCCATACAGCACGTTGTGCTACCTAATAGTAATTAGTAGGTTTAGATTCAAAGTCCAAATGACGTAAGAAACACATAAAGGCGGGGGAGATATGGTCATAAGACAAATAATCTTGAATGATATAAACATGCAGAATGATGGTTAGGTACTTGTTCTGAATCATGTGCAGAAATCAAATTACAAACATAATCTTGTGCCCAAATGGGAGGTCTCCTTTCCCTAATTGACCTTATACAAGGTTGATTAGTTGTTGAATCCTTTCTATGTAGATTGGTGTCACAGTTAGAAGGGGCTTGTTCTACACTCATATAAGCAGTATGAGAGGTGCAAGTGGGCCTTCCATGTTTGGAAATAATAAAGGGAACCATATCATCAAAGAAAAACATGTCTTTAATGTCTTGAGCGACTCCCCCTTGATCAATACCACTTTTTTCTTTAAAGGGAAACATGTGTTCTTGAAATGTGACATGCCTAGAGACCATGAGACTATGATTCCTTAAATCTAGTAGTAAATATCCCTTCTGGTGATTGGGAAAACCAAGAAACACACAAGAGATAGTTTTGGGTTGCAATTTATTGGGTTCATTGAGGTTAGTTGTGTAATATCCCAAAATTTAGTAAATGGTTAAATTTTTCAAAAAGAACATTTAAATGGTGTTAGAGATTAATCTTGGGTATTAAAGGCTTATTTTCCCAAAAAAAAAAATTCGAGGAACAATAATTAGATATCGTAATTTGAATTGGGAATTTTTGAGAAATTATTTTTAAGATTCTATGAAGATAATTAAAGAAGAGAATCCTTAAAAATTATTAAAGATTGATTTATGAAATTAGATAATAAGTCAAATTATGGAACCTACAAAATTTAAAGAATATTAAATTAGACAGAGGGAAAAATTAGGGCTTAGTGTATATCATTAATAAGATAAAAATATACCTATATATATATATATATATATCTAAAAAAACACACACACACACACACACCATACTTGTCATTGAATATATAGCTGTCATCATTACTAGACACATGTTTCACACATACACCTTCACGTAGAACAAACACTTAACACCTCACCTCACTTTTATCCAACCACATGATTCACACCTGCACACACTCAACCATTTAATTAGACATTCACTCACCTCTCCATTCACCAAGTTTGCCAGAGAGCAAGAAAAAGCAAGTGAAACAGAATTGAGAAGAGAGAACAAAAGAGAAAGCCAAAACAAGAGAGATCGATCAGTGCCATAGGAGGAAGGAAGAAGAGGCTACAAATTGTCAACACATGTTTCCATTTCGATATTCAAAGAGTAATAAAGACAGAATTCAATGGGCATACAGAAAAATACAATTATACTAATAAAAATATTCATTTACAATTCAGATATAGTTCATCGACGGAAACAGAAAATATAGCGGAAGTTTTAATATTTACAAATTTCACAAAAATATCACAAAATAGACTAATTATGACCACAATTTTATCCTCGCCTTAAGGCACGTGCCGTTCACTTTCCGGAGTCTACGTCTTTTCCCTTTTACCCCACTGGTACCCGCTGCGGTATTTGTTTAAAAATAGGGTGAGATTCCGAAGAATCCACGTAGAGACATAATATCGTTCATAGATAATGCGAAAAGTAAATATGTCATGCGCCAAGGTATGCACAAATTAAAGAACAATATAAACACATTATCGTTATGTATACATGAGTAAGACCCAGCCCTACAATCTACACTGGTTGGACTTCTGCCAACTCCCAGTGTAAGGGCACCTCTGGCACTAACTGCCCCTCACTAGGTAAATCATGTTGATTAATAAAGCTATTATTTTGCTCCTATTTTGCTCCTGATTAGTGTTTTTTGTATCTAGTTGTTATTTTGGCCCTATGTATTATATTTACTCGTTGTACACTTCGTGGTTTACGTTAATGGAATACCTTTCACTAGCAAAAAAAAAAAAAACAAGTTTTCCCCTATTTTATGGTATAGATCCATCTGATGTACGATATCAAACAGGAAGTTTTGCTAAATATTTTGCCAGGCATCAAATGCTTCAAAGGAACAATAAGGACATGGAAAGTTGGAAAGATTCTCTCACAAAAGTTGAAGACTTATTTGGTTGGGATTGCAACGATCAGTAAGTTAATTTCTTTCTTTTTTTTATGAGTTTAGCAATGAGTAGTGGACACTTCCTGAATCTCATTGAGTAGTGGACACTCAACGAATCTGGGTTAGTATGTCATGAATCTGGCGTTGAAAATTGACTAACGAGAGGATCATAACTTTTAGAATACAATGAGTAGTAGACACTTCCTATGACACTTCCTCAAGGAATATATACTACCGAAAGGATCATGCCTGCATCGAATTACTAATAGAATGCAGAGTGATCACACTTGCTTTAGCTTACTAGGAGTAATATCTCCAGAATCTCAAAACTTAAAGTCTTCCTTAACTCTCACTTCCAAACAAAAGACTTGGGACCATTAATGTATTTTCTTGGTATTGAGATTTTGAGAAGCAAGAAGGGCATTTTTTTAACTCAGAGGAAGTATGCTCTTGATATCTTAAGGAGACTGGAAAGCTTTGAGCTGTACTAAGTAGCATTCCTATGATTCCGAATCCGTTCTTGGATATTAATGATAGCATGTTTGAAGAGCTTCCTGATGACTTGAAGAGGAAGATTGATCCAGAGAAACTGAAGCCGTTTGTATCTCCTGAGAGATATATAAGACTCATCGAGAAGCTGAATTATCTAATAGTAACTCATCCTGATATAACCTTCTTAGTCAGTATACTTAACCAATTCATGGCACCTCCAACAGTGGTATAGTGGGAAGCCTTGGAGCATATCTTGCATGATTTGAAAAGTTCCCTAGGTCGTGGCATTCTCTATATAAATTATGGGCACACTAAAGTCAAGTGCTTCTGTGATATGGATCATGCAAAATCTAAAGCCACAAGACGGTCCACTATGAGTTATTGTGTATTTGTTAGTGGAAACTTGATATCTTGGAGAAGTAAGAAGCAAGGTATTGTATCAAAATCCAGTGCAGAAGCAGAATACAGAGCCATGTCCCAGTCAGTATAGGAAATTGTGTGGGTCTTTCAGCTCATGAAGGAAATTGGCATTTTCATAACATTGCCTGCTAAACTATGGTGTGATAATAAGGCAGCATTGCACATAGCATCAAACTCTGTATTTAATGAACGAACAAAACATATTGAAATTGACTATCATTTTATTCATGACAAGAGCAAAGAGAATGTTGTATCTATAAGATACATGCGATTGAACGACCAACTGGCAGATCTTCTGACGAAAGTCTTACACGGACACGGGTTGAGTATCTTTGTAACAAGTTGGGCATGATCAATATATATGTTCCAACTTGAGGGGAGTGTTAGAGAAGGTCATATGAAATCAGGAAACACTCATAACGTTTAGGAAACAGTTCTCATAACGTCTACGAATGTAAATAAATATGGACATTTGTACATTACAATGATATTGAATACAATTTTAATCTTATATGCTCTCACAATTAAATTTAGAGACCCAATTCTGAATTTAGGTATTTCAAAAGGTTTTTAATAGGATTTTCCATTTTAAAATTTATTGATTATGTCTACATATGAAATAAACTCATCCAATGCAGCTAGAGAATACTTTAGTCAGATAAGAGGGAAAAAATTTTACTACATTGATATTTAATATATATTTTAATAAGTTTACAGCTTTTCTATGTATTGAGTTAAAAAGGTAAAATTAAAAATATTTATAATTAATATAATCTCTTATAATTATCAAAATTCTTTCTCCAAATAGCATGGAGTAAGTCAGTAAGATATTAATCTAAATATTATAAATTCCTCCGTTCATCAGAAGATAATTGATATGTGGAACATGTAAAATCCTTTCCTTATATACAGTAATTAACTATGAATTTGATAAAACCATTTTTTTAATACAATATATTATTATAATCATTTGAAAACTCTACCATGGTTATAAAAAGATTACAACTCATCTTTCAAAAAATTACCATGGTAGAAAAGAGTCCATCTAACCATTTGAAAACTCTTTAACTGAATAATATCTCCCATATATTAAAATATCCATATCAAACAAATTATGCTTCCACCAATTCAACCACATCCAACATTATCAAGAGTGATTAAAATATATGGTTAAAATATATGGTTAAAATACCAAATCTCCAAAATAAAACAGAGTATGCAAAATGAGTCTTAACGTGGCAATATACAATAATCAAACATATACTAAAAAGATAGAAGTACTACTTTTAGCAGAAGTAGTTTAAGCTGCCGGAGTCTTCCCTGATGGACCCACACGACAACTATCACCTGAAAAAATGTTAAATCAACGGGGTGAGACAAAAACCTCAGCAACCAACAATCCATCTCATCGAGCATACAAGTAAATGCCCATGAGGTGCCAAGTGGGACAGTTATAAAATCATAGCATTATTAAAATGTCACATGTCCACATGTATATATACACACATTAATTCACAATATCATAATATCATTCTCATATTTGTCATATAAGTGTATAAAAATCAATACACAATAATTTATTATTTATCCTCCCTTATTTCCTCTCCTATCTTATTTCCTTTGACTGAACCTATAGGTTAGTACTGACCTATATAACTAGTAGTCTAACTCAACAAACTCACCGATCAAATGATATGGATCAGCCAAAATCCACAGAGCATAAGACTAGACCATAGGTCCCCCCTTTAAATATATTAGTGGGGTGTCAAGGCTCTACTGGACATAATTGGACTAAAGGATTAGCTAGTGTACACCTAGAAGTCCACCACCTTATTATCTCTTTTTGTACAAAAATTCACCCCCTTATTTTCTCTTTAAGTAACAACACATTAAATCAACATTTACCATCCCCTCTCATATCATTATCAATTTAAAATTATCAAAAGGATCTTTTCAATATCATAAATACGTACCAATTCATATAATATAATATCACTAGTCATTTTCTCAATGAAAATAAGTCCCACAGGACTATTTCATTAACAACATATTTTCAAAGTCCACATCACATATCAATAGCTAAATTTATAATTCTATATAGTTAAAAATCACTCACAAACATCATACAAGTATGCACAACAAGAGAAAAGTGGTTACCTCTTGCCAAAGCAAAATTATAACCATAAACCCCTAATCCAAGAGCTCAAATACGCGCCAAAAATAAATCTACAACAATCAATTTATTATACATTAATAACTCCTTGAGTTATTGGAAAAAATTAATTTATTTAACTTAATTCTATAATTTCTAAATTTTAAACTAATTACTCCCAAAAATTCCAATTTCATACTAAAATCCCAATTATTAATTTAAATATTTTTGCTCAACTCGAATAACCTATTGAGTAATTGATTATTATTAATTCCATTCCAATACATAAAATCCCAAATTTAGTTTAGGAAATAAATTAACTAAATTATAAATCTTCATATTAAAAAAATCTAAACCTATTAAAACCTCAAGAATACCTCCAATAATTTAAATAAATTATTTAATTTAATCCAAAATTAATATGTTAAAAAGTCTAATATAGAATTATTTATAAGCTGATTATATAGAAAATTCATTATAAAATCTTATACCAACTAAATAATAAAAGTAACCAGATTAAAATTAACTATTAATTATCCTCTATATTCCTATAGTCATATACTTATAAATCTTAAACTTGCCCAAAATTCTAATCCTAAAATATTCTCTAGTTAGTAAGAAATTACTATCATAAGAAAGATAAAATTATTTAGAACATTTTTCATAAAAGAAGTTTTGTAATCAGAAGTGAATTTGAATACCTTATTGATCTCTAAAATTACAAAAAATGAGACTTTACTACTCTCATTTTCTTCAAAATCTTCACTTCGTCTCTGTGAGGAAGTGAAGGAGGATTGAGGGTATTTATAGAATACCCCTCCTCATTTCTCTTATGGTAGGTGGCTTACAGGTATATTTGTTTTTTTTTATATGGGGCTGCTGCCCCATTTTCTCATTTCTCTTTTGGATTTTTTGTCTAATATTATATATATATATATATATATTAACCAAATTCCTCTTTTCTTTTTATCCTTTAAAAAATATTACTACTAACTTCATAATTATCTCTAAATTATAATTATATCCTATAAATAAAAATCAAGATGTTACATAACATATTTTAGAAAATACAAATATTTAATATTTTTAGTTTGGATAACTCCTAACAAAATAGAGGTATGGGTAGATTTCCAATTGATTTAAAAATAATTTACAAAAATAATCAAATTGTTATGATACTCCTAAAAATTGCTAAATTTAAAATGGCAAGTAAAACTAACTGGAAAAAAAAAAAGAAATTCCAAATTAAAAATATATAAACATTTTGTAACAATAAAGTCTTTTATGAAATATAAAGATTTTATATTTCTAAATTGTATAACTGTTAAAAAGTATATGCATCAGCTAATTCCCGACCGATTTAAAAAAAATGAAATTTGAAACCGTCAAAACTCAAATACAGTCTTTTTGAAACCTCGATGTATTTGGCCTTGTCGATGAAAGTTGCACAGTGGTGGCTTGTAAGCACCTTGCATCCCGACTGACATTGAAATTAGAAATCACCAAATGTTTGTGGTAGAGTAACAATGCATGTCACATGATGAACCAAATGAGCAGGATATATGTGAGAGAAGTAGATAAGGTAACAACACAATTGGCGAGAGATCATGCAAAACAAAAATATTTCTGAAACTGACCTTTGCATCACAAAGGAGCATTTCCATTGAGGCACCATTACGAGCAACCTCATGTTTAGACATCACAAAGTTACATTAGTCGAATGGATGCAACAAAAGCAAGGTTTCACAGGGAACTTTGAGTTGGTTACCAAATACATGATAAAGGACATGGAGAGGCTAATGGCGATGAGCCAGAGAACATTGGAGGTGAAGAGTAGGGTGAGAGGAATCCACTCAAAAAATAGTTTATGAAATATAAAAATAATTTTTAATTTCTAAAAAGCATTAATAGCAGGATCGGAAGGGGTGCAATCTAACAAGATTTCAAAATATTTTGAAATTGCCTTTTCATTATCTCTATTTTAAAAATATTTTTTTTATATTTTAATGTTTTGAAACATTTTACAATTTGTAATTATCTCCTGGATATCTCTCTTTATATTTTATCTTTATTTTAGTTGTTACGATATTCATGACAGGAGGAGGTATTGGAAGAGGGACTCTCAACGTAAAATATTTTATTTTATATTTTAATGTTTTAAAATTTGAAATTGAAACATTTTATAATTTGTAATTTGTAACTATATCCTGATATATTTCCTTGTTTTATATCTTTAATTTTATTTTTTATAATTAATTTAGTTGTTACAATATTTGTGGTCGGAGGAGGGCGTGCCAAATGGCAGGAGGAAGGACTCTCAACATCTCTCCTCTTGTATAATCAATAGATTTATGAAAATCTTATCAGAACTTGTTAAAACCTTACCAAAAGTAGGAATTAATACCTTGCCATTATAGCAAGTGGTGATTTTTACAATTGAAATCTGTGAAACTCTTATCAGAACTTGTTAAAACCTTATTTGAATTTGTTAAGCCCTTATAAAAAACGGGAGCCCCTTTTTTAAACTCAATGAGACATTTATACCATTTCTATTTAATTTTGAAAATGACAAATCAAGCCATCACACTTCTCTGATTTTATGAATATTTGAAGCACTTTTTTAACCTTTAACATTTTTAAAGTTCTTTTTTAGGTATTTTTCCTAAAAGAAATGGGTATGTTTTCTTAAGTTGCAAAGTGAAACTTTAATTACATCCTTAACGGTTCCCTATTTAAAATTAATTAGAAGTACAATTTTTTTTTCAAATGCAATCCATGATTCCAAATATGAATAAATTTAAGAATTTCTTATTTTTAAAAAAATTTAATTAATTAATCACCTCTTATTAATTTTGATGAGGTGGTTGGGGATGCCTTATAATAAAGATTAGAAGGAGTATTATAATGTTGTTTATGAGAAACTAGTCCGTTGGATTAATTAGACTTAGACCCCACCCCATTGGTTTGTGCAAGTCATACATTATCATTATTTTTTAGTAGGAAAATTAGTGAAAAATATCTATTTTAAAATTTTGTTAGTGAGGATATGATGTGTTTTAATATAGGGCAAATGTGCAAAAATACCCATCAACAATTGTGCTCCAAGCACAACTATAATTCTATTGTTTGATGGCGTGGAGTGGTCAAAATGAGGTGATTGCTTCTGCCAGCGGCCACCGCCCTTCTAACGATTCAACGATCCCCTCCTCCGTCCACTCCACGCCATCGAGAAACAAAATTACAGAACACTGGTAAAAAAATCAAGGTTATAGAAAACCAAATCTTAAGCACTATGAGAGCGTTTGGATCTCCGATTGATGGGCTTAATCGGTCTTAATTTAGCCTTAAGCCCGATAGGCTAAAGAAAAAACAAATTTGAGTGTTTGGTTCATCCATTTGGCAATTGAGTGTTTGAAATAAAAAAGAGCTTTTACCTTAAGCAAAACAGTGGAGCTTTTTGCCATTACAGTTGAGTTTATTGTTACCTTTAGTGTAATAATTATGTCCCACTCCCCACCTACTTTTTATTCTTTTCTCTCTCTCTCTCTTCCCTGCTTCATCCTCTTCAACCTGAAGAGCTTCTTCTTCGTCCTCGAGCAATCTCCGTCTCGGCTCGTCTGCTCTGAGCTTCATTCCCTCTCTCGGCATCCACCCAATCTTGAAGCTGAAGTGCTGCTTTATCTTTATCTTGGATTTGTCTTCATATTTGACTTCTCTTCACATTTGATCTATCCTTCGGCGTCTTCGATCTATCATCTCCGATCTAGTGCTTCAACCGTGACTCTGCAGCATGAGCTCTTGAGTTGAACTTTTCCAGCGATGGGTGCTTTTGCCATTTCCATCTACCTGAAGGCTAAGCTCTTCAAGTCAGCACTTGCTCTTGAAGTCCGACGGAGTTTCCTGTAGTACCGGCGTCGCCTTTCATTTTCTCTCTCATCATCGATCTGGTCTCCGACAGTGTCATCTTTTCAAGGTAAAGTTTAACGGTTCATTTATCGAAGATCTGTTATGGCTGTAGTCCTGTTGGTTTGTTGTGTTGATCCTCTGCTCTGGCCTGGTTTGACATTAACACACACACATACACATATACATTTGTTTGCCTTCTGCAATCTGTTTCCCTTCAACGATCTGTACGCTATGATTTTTTTTAATTTTTTTCCCTATAAAGCAGCAAAAGAGACATTCTGATTTGGTAGAAAATGAGCAAAAACATGTTCAAGTTGACGCTTTGCCACTCACTTGACTAGTAAATCAATTTCTTCACTTAGCTGCTCTAGATATACCACATTATGTTTTTGCTGATATAAAGAATGGAACATGTATGATGAGATGACAACCTAGGGACATTAAGAGGGCCCTCAGTCAGTCCTTCTAACCCTCTGCTAGTGAAGCTTGCTATGTAGAGCACTAATATCTAAAAGCCAAATGAATATCAAATCAAAGCAAGTAGCTTTCCAACAGGTAACTGAGCTTTAACCTCTCAAGTCCCAGTCATTAAGTCACTTAGTCATTGATTTTAAGTGAGGCAAATATCAATTTTTTTATATTTTTTTTAGAATTTCATACCAATAAGCCTAAAATCTTTAATTTCTCACCGGTTTGGTCCCGGTTTGACTCACTGACCCTTAACCCAGTATCCCGACCGGTTTAGTACCTGATCAGGGTTTTAATACCTTGCAAAATAATGATGTTTAAGCAAAAACAAAAAAACAAAAATAAAATAATGATGTTGCAAGGGAGTAAACGGACGTTTGCTTTCTGTTATTAAAAGTCCACAATTATTTCAATTTAATTACTTTAGGGTCAACATTATACCCTAAAATATCTTAGGGTGTTAATTGCCCCCTAAAAAATAGTTCATGGGATACACCTTTACCCATATTTTAATCATATTAATGCACCTATTTCTATTACAATGTTAAAATCCCAATTTAAATGTTGTTGACCAGTTTTTCTAATATTATTTGACACGTGTTAGCTGCTGTTCTCATAAGCAAATCATGTGACTTGGGCGTGTTCAAGATGACAGAGTCTTAACCAATGTTTTAAAAACTGAACTGGACATTGAGTCGGAAAGGTCAGCGGGTCAAGGTTCAACCGGTTAGAACGGTTGAGCCGTTGAGCCGGACCGGTGACGTAATAATTAAATTTAAAAATATTATATTTATATATATATATATTATAATAATTAGTCTTTAGTCTAATTTCATATGAAATTAATAAAGTCATAAAACACAATTTAAGAAAGAACATTTAAATCAACCATTAACCTAACAAAAAATACAAATAATAATGATTTCATACCTTATTAAACATTGGTATTTGGTGGCTCTTGATTGAATATCATCATCTTCTTAAGCAAGTGTAAGGCTTATATGGATATTTTGCCAGCCAATAAAATTCTGTATATATGTATAGCTAAACAAAATTGGCAAAACATACACTAATATTCTAATAAAATATTAAAACCTGACAATAAAAATTAAAATCAAAATAAAAGATGAAAAGACTTCTACATGTTTTCCTCTAGTACGACACTTCAGTTTGAATTTTTTTGGGAGAATTATATTTAGGACTTATGGAAGAGAAAAAGGAAAAAATGGTTCCTGTAGATTACAAAATGAAAAAATGGTCCCATTAACAACTCCATGAGCTTGTATTGACAACTCATTAACAACTCCAGGAGCATGTATTAACAACTCCATGGGACCATTTTTTCATTTTACAATCTATAGGGACGATTTCTTCATTTCTCTTTTTCTTTAGATCCTGAATGTAATTCTCCCAATTTTTTTCAACCCCCACGTGATGAGAGAGAATTAAGTAATTTATAAAAGCTTTATTCCTTTTTCATGACACACCGACACAACCCTTTGATCCATACAATAGGTTTAACAGTTGGGCAAATTAATGTATTCCACTAGAAGACAAAACTTGCTAGCTGCATAAGAAAAGAAAGGTAATATGGGGAATCGAAAACATCATACAAGCCAACCAATTCTCTCTCTTCAACCACATCTTCTCTTCCTCGAACTAGATCTGCGATTTCCGGCGAAGATGAGTTCCAACTTCAGAAGTCAAAACAAGATATGAAGGAGCTCATGTTCGTTATGAATGTTGGAAAAAAATCGAAAAACACTCGGCTACATAGATTATACTGTGAGAAATGTTATTTCATATTTTTTATTCTTCTTCATCTCTTTGGCTTCCTTATTTTTTCCTTGATGTAAATCTTGGTGATGAGCCATCCGGTTAACAAAAATCCGTTCCGGCTTCCGATTGAAGAGCGGTTTCCGGCCTCATAACGGCTTTTTTCCGGTCGAATCCGGCTCAACTATTAAAACGGCCTTTTCCATAAAGTCGAGCCGTAGTTATCTCCGGTCAACGGTCCGGCCCGTCCGACCGTCTGGTCCGGTCCGGCCCTAAAAACATTAGTCTTAACTATATGAAACCAAAAAAAAACATAAATAATTGCGAGGCCTTTTTGCCACAATTTCGTCAAAATGCAAGAATTTTTAAGAAGCAATAACATCAAATGTGAACTGAAAATTAAATTGACCCAATTGAATACTGAGAATACAAGAAATGCTAAAGATCAAATGGGGTGGATAAAATGGAACCTCATGCACAAGACTGGTAGGGATTACACCAAGAAGATCAAATGAGCTACCATATATGGATATATATGTTGGGATATATGGGTCTCTAAATGTTCGAAATTATTTGGGGACGATATGGTAGGGGAATACAGAAACGCCAACTCAAGTCTATTCTGTGCTAGCTGGGATCAAGACCCCATCTCACATTACCAATTCTACTCTCATCAAACATTACAACATATGGGTAAGGTGGTGAGACGATCAGGCTACATCAATCTAGAGGTGGATGGTTTAGTCTTGAATTCGGGGCATAGTGGATGTGGAGGTGTTATTCGAGGAGAGGAAGGCGAGTGGATTGGGGGATACATGTGCAAGTTGATTTCAGTTCCCTCAACCATAGCAGAAATCATTGCCATAATTCAGGGACTTCATATGTGCTGGAATAGACGATTCAGGAACGTTATACTATCTACTGACTCTATTGAAGCTATCGTCTTGTTAACGAGGGGTTGTGATTACAACCATCCTTTCTATGATATTGTTAGTGATGCCAGGATGTGGTTATCTAAAATCTGGCAGGTGCTGATTTGTCATATACCTGAAGACAACAATACTCTTGCGGACTATTTAGCTAAGTCTGGCCATAATATTGTGAGGAATTTTGTTTTTCTTGATTATCTACCATTTTCTCACCAGGAGGTGGTCGATGATGAAGGATGATGATCCATTTCTAGGATCCTTGATTGTATTTTACTTTAGGCGCTAGTGATTTCCAGTTTCTATTCCAAAAAAAAAAAGAAAAGAATACAAGAAATGGACACACTTTTTCGAAGTTAATTGACAGTGATAGCTGACGAGTGTCCAAATGATGTTTAGCTAAATATAAAAGAAAAATAGAGTTGATTAGATGCAAATGAGTAGTGAAAGGCTTAGCTAAATCATCACTGAAAGCGAAATAGATTGGAACGTGGAAGATGCATGATCTTCTAGAGAGTTGGTAGGATTGAAATGATTAATGCTGGCGTATGATTGCATTTTTTATAGGTAGAGACATCTTATTAAGAGTGGTCCCATTCATTCAGACATTGCCTTGTCTCAAAGGGTGCAATTTTTTTAGAGGCACATGTACCTCTCAAAGGGTGCAACTTTTTTAACCTAATTCATTTCATATTTGCATTTTCAGCCCTTGTTTTCTAAATGTGTATTTGAAACTATTTATTATAAACATATTTATATAAGTTAAGATAAAACTTATTTTACATATTTATTTCACATATCATAAATCATAATTGAAAATCTAATTTACAAGGATAGATTTCAAACACACTCTAAAGAGTTGGTAACCCACTTAAAGTGTGTTTGGTTCAACTTATTGGGTAGAAATAAGTCCGTTTTTTGGACAATAAGTCCAAATAAAAACGTGTTACGTTTTTACAGTATTTAGTTCAGCTTATTTTAATTACATCACAAGTAGAATAAGTTACTTATTAAATAAGTTCATTACTAACCTGTAAATTGATGTATAATTTTTCACACATAAAAATAAGCTATTAACCAGTGAAAGTGATCTATGTAACTATTGACAAACTATGAAACTTTTCATATATAATTTTTTTTGCTAGACCGTGGTGCAATTTTTCCTATAATTTTTCTTCAAATTTTATATATTAATTTTACTTACTAAAAAGATTTAATTGATGTATAATTTTCAATACAAATAATTAAAGAGATTTTTTTAAAGAAATCAACATATATTTATTATATATAATTAATTTAACTATTTTATTTATATTTAAAAATTATTCATCTAACTCTAATCTTTTTAAGCTTAAAATATACTCTAATATATTAAATTTGGTTGTTCTCATGAAAAAATTAATTAAAATAATTTAAGAAACCAAACCTGTAAAAAATAGAGCGAAAGATAATATTTTTTTAAAAAAAGTAATTTACCAATTTCGAAGGGTTTGGTGAACGGAACATTCTGGCATTACGTTCTGCATCTGCAAAACGGCAATGCGCGTTGTTACATTTCTTCTGTGTTTAACTCCAGTATCGCGATTTCTAGAATTCCATCTCCTCTGTTCTTCGATCTTGGTTTATTGCTGAAAAACTGTGTTGTACGTCATCGATGGCCGGCAAAGGAGCTGGTGAAGGTTGATCTGCTAGCCACTTAGAAGGAAATTGGCGTTGAATCTGAGAAGAAATTGGGTGTGTTGTAGCAGGATACAAGGCGGAGAGATAAAGTTAGAGATAATCATGTGCATGCCCTAAACCTCGAAGTCGTTGTCGCATTTGTTGCCTGACCTCATAAGCCCTCCTTTGGGTCCCTCTTCATTTCTAAAACCCTAGCCATGGCTGAACCAATTTCATCCTCGGATCTGACTTTCAATGATTTATCATCCGAGTTCGATAATCTCCCTGTTCCATCCATGGATCCGCTCTTTTTCTCCGGCGACGACTATGCCCTACCCTCTGAAGCATTCGCATCAGATCTTGACTTAGCCATGGAGTTCGGAAATGATGGAGAATTTGAGATTTCCTTTGACGATCTTACCGATCTCCATATTCCTGATGAAACCGATGATTTCCTACTCCACGATGGCTACGGCCAACTGCCTGGATCGCATGAGTTGAATGACCATGATAAGCAGTTGAGCTACGACAGTTCCAATTCTGGGTCGCCTGACCCGGATTGTTCAGGTCCGGGGAATCGGAATCCTGATGTTGTAGAGTGTTTGAATACACAGTCACCTGAGTCTGGTAGTTGCGAGCATTCTGTGACACACTCTTTGGATAATTCAGGTGATCGAAACTCGCATCATTCACTGCATGTCAAAGATTGGAGATTTAAATCACCAGATTCTGATTCTTGCGACCGGGAATCTTCTGGTGGGTCCGTTTCATCCCGGGGTTCAGGCAACGGTGGTTTAGGTGACTCGCGTGCTTCTGAAGTGATGAATAAGTCTTCACCGGATTCTCACTGCAACGACAGAGACATTTCTTCTCATCAGATTGCTGATCAGAATATAAAATTGGAGGACATGGGTAAAAATTGTGATTTGAAAAGGAAGAAGCAACAGAATGAAGGAAATACGGAGGCCAGAACTACCAAGTATCGAAAGTCGTCGATGCCTACAGTGGATACCGCTCAACAGCCTGGTCTCAATGCCGAGGATGAAGAGGACGGGAAAAGGAAGGCTAGGCTGATGAGGAATCGAGAAAGTGCCCAGCTCTCCAGACAGAGAAAGAAGCACTATGTGGAGGAGCTTGAAGAGAAGGTGAGGTCAATGCATTCAACCATAACTGATTTAAGCAGTAAGGTATCGTTTGTTATGGCCGAGAATACTGCTTTGAGACAGCAATTGAGTGCTGGTGGAATGTGCCCGCCACCACCAGCTCCAGGGATGCACCCTCATCCTCCAATGGCACCCATGACCTATCCATGGATGCCGTATGCACCCTATGTTGTCAAACCGCAAGGTTCTCAGGTTCCTCTGGTTCCAATCCCCAGATTAAAGTCTCAACAATCGCAATCTGCTCCAAAGGCCAAAAAGTCCGATAATAAAAGGACTGAGGTAAAAACTAAGAAAGTTGCCAGCATTAGTTTGTTAGGTTTGCTTTTCTTTTTATTTCTTTTTGGTGGACTCGTTCCTCTTGTTAATGTTAAGTTTGGAGATATGGGGGACAATGTTCCTTGGAGGTCCATTTCTGCTAATGATAGGTTCTACAGTCAGCACCAAGGAAAAGCTTGGGAGGTTAGTGGTCATATAAATAAATCTGAAGGAGAAAAGGGAGTAAGATTTTCTAGCGGGAATTTGGGTATTTCTGATAGAATGTTGTATGAGAAAGGTCGCAAATTAGAAGAAACACTGAGACAGCAGGACTCGCCATATAGAACGAACTCAGATGACTTTGTTCATAGGGGAAATGCTAGTGAGCCCGAGCCTCTTCTTGCTTCTCTGTATGTTCCAAGGAATGATAAGCTTGTGAAAATTGATGGTAACTTGATAATTCACTCTGTTCTGGCTACTGAGAAAGCCATGGCATCTGATACTGCTCATACAGAAAAGAATGTGAGAGAAAATGGATTGGTGATTTCGAAAAATTGGGATTCTGCACTGGCTATTCCTGAAGTTGGAAGGAACAGGGGTCAACATCCTCACTCCTATAGAAGCCCACCTGAACAGCGGAAGGCTCTTGCCTCTGGTTCTGCCGAAACATTGAAGAACCATTTGAAGTCAACTGCGACTGATGGTAAAATGCAACAATGGTTTCGTGAAGGTCTTGCTGGTGAGATGCTTTTTCTTTGTCTCTTTCTGGGATTCCCTTTTCATGTAGATTGCTTGGTATGATTGATGTTTTTTCTTTTACCGACTTATGTCATAGTTGTTGTCTAAGCTGGTAGCTAGCCTGTACCATATAGATTGTCCAAGTACACGTCAAAGTTGTCAGAACAATGTGAAAAAACCATTATACTGTTTGGTGATTGTGAAATATCTTATTTGTATGTTTGTTATGAGTGCTCTTACATTTTTGAGGTCTTTTATTCTGTAAAGCACAGTACTGTGGCCTATTTTGTAGTGTTGACTTTATTCAGTATCTTTTTCTATTGGTATTTATACAGTTAATAATACACTCCACTAGTTAATGCATTTGTGGCTTTTCTTCCAGAATGCTTGCCAATCTTCTCTTATCCTCCTTTGTGACATGTTTCCATTATGAACTTAAAAGGGGGCAGCAATGTTTCCTTTTTGCCCTTTTCCCAATTTTGGTAGATTAAAAGAATGTTTTCCAGTAATAGTGTCTATGATCTGTGTAAATTCAGTATTTACTTTTTTCAGATAGACATCTGTAAAGAGTTTTGCATTTTGCTTGATCATTAAGCAGTTAGATTGTAATATATATCCGTTAATTCAAAATATTTATAATGACAACCTAAGAGAACATATGGAATTTTATAGTCATTTTTATTGGCAGTTGCTTGTCATTTTCAATAATACTGACTTGGTATGTATAGCAGGGCCAAGTTTGTTGTAATGCTTAGCTACGCTTACTAACAGGCATAAGATTGACCTTTTGATTGGCACTATTCATTTCCCATGGTCTAAGTTCTTAGTAAGGAAGATGCTTCATATTTTAAGTTAAACTCCGGTCAGGGATGACTTTGATTGCTGGTTATTTTCTATCTTGTGATGTAACATATTTGCCTAAGCTATGCCAAAGCAGAGAGTTGTTTGCCTATATAGGCATCCTTATTTCTCTCAATTACTGAATAAGTTCTTGATGCAGGGCCAATGTTGAGTTCTGGGATGTGCACAGAGGTTTTCCAGTTTGATGCCTCACCGAAACCGGGAGCTATAGTTCCAGCATCATCATCAGTTGCAAATGTTTCCACTGTTAACCGCCAGAATGATACAAGCATCAACAAGAGAAGGAATAGAAGGTTCCTTCACAAGCTACCACATTCCTTTGCCAGATCTTCTGGTCTCAACGCAAGCGAAGAACATGTTATGAGAAATTCCCAGAATGAGAACCTCCATGGTAATAAATCAACATCTTCCATGGTGGTTTCGGTTCTTGTTGATCCCAAGGAGGTCGGAGACAGTGATGTGGATGGTGTGATGAAGCCTAAATCACTTCCTCAGATTTTTGTGGTTGTGCTTATAGACAGTGTCAAGTATGTCACTTACTCGTGTGGCCTTCCTCGAGCATCTCACCATCTTGTGACTGCCTGATCGTCCCTAGGGTTGAGAATCCTTTAGCTGGGACGATAATATTTTTTTGAGAGATATCTAACCTATTCATCATTTTCTCCCTCAAACAAGAAAAGAGGACAATGAGAGGGAGAAAGTGAGAAACTGAGCTCCAGTTCTGTACATAACATGGTTTTTTTTACTAATTTTACTCTACTGTATTGTGCTTGTATTCTGTAAAAGACTTTCCAGAGACCTTAACTTTATGCGGGAATCCTGTGTAGTAGTACTGTAGTACAATCGAGAGTCACCGTCGCCTATTCTCTCCACTGCCTGTCGACCGTCCATCCTACGAGAGTCATCGTCGCCTACTCTCACCGCGGCTGTCCTTTCTCCTACTTGATCTCCAGATTTAGTAAGTCCAACATTTTTCTCCGTCCTTTCTCGCCGTATTCTGATATTTTTCTGTTTTTTTTGCTGGCTTGCTGGTCTGTAATTCCCACCGTGTTTTATAATTAGATACTGGAACAAAATTGTTCTGATGTTAAATTAGATGCTGCTCTGTTACTACTCCGTTCCGATATTGTTCCAAATTCCAATACTGTTCCGATATCGTTCTAATATTTTAATTAGATTCCAATACTGTTCCGATATCGTTCTAATATTTTAATTAGGTACGGGAACGAAATAGCTTCTTGTTATTAGAACGAAATAGCTATCTCCTTTTTTTTTAATTAGATACTGTTCCGATTTTAATTTCTTTTATCTATCCCCAGATCTCGTGTTTTTTCCTCAGATTGTGATCGTATTTGTGTTTTTTTCTCATTGTGATTGCATTCCGATATTGTCCTAATATTCCGATTTTAGATAGTGTTCCGATGTTTTTTAATTAGAGGATCTTGTTATCAAACACTGTCATCAAGAAGTACATCACCTTGGTGTGGAGGTTCAATTCCCAGACTGTGATTGCATTCGTGTTTTTTCTGCTGGTATTAAGGTGCCAGCAGAATGGGCTATACTGGAATTCCCAGATTGTGCTTGCGTAGATTAGTTTGTGTTATTAGTCAATGGATACATTATGTCAATGCTTATGAGAATCTGTTGCTGCTCATTGGTTTATGTTCGGGTGGTCATTTACTGCTTGCCTTTAAAATAAAGAATCTGAATTCATTTATTTGATGGGCCATGTGGTATAAATACGGTTTAATGAAGAAACAAAAGTTTAAAGAAGAAATAAAAGGTATAAATTTTACATTGTTAAAATAATATAATTTGTTATATATATTACTTGTTAAATTGTGTTAACACTATCCAATTGATTAATTTTTTCCAAAGCCTTCGAACGATAAGAAAACATTATATTGAAGATTTGAGGTGAAGGTGAGGAGGTCCTTTAGCTTCACATTGATTCAATCTAAATTAGTGAACTTGTAATGAAAATTGTAATGTTGATGTATTTGATTTCATATTTTATGATTTATATTGAATCATTATAATAATTGGCCCTTTTTGAAGTTGGCCTATTTTTTGCCTGTTTGATGTAGGCTTGTTGTGCCTGTCCAAATTTTTTTAAAAAATTTTTTACTCTCTTTCACTTTCACCCTCTCATATCATTCTTCTTATAAAGTCAGTTTCATTCTTACTTTCCTTTTTTTTCATCTATTCACATTATAAAACTATATAAACACATTTCTTTTGAATTTAATAATAATAGAATAAATAAATATAATATGAAAATAAATGTCAAATAAAATATATGAGGAATTAATTAAACACATTATCAAAGGAAAGAAGATAAGGGAGAGAAGAGACTAAGTGCATTTGAGATAAAATTTTAAAAAAAAAATTATGCAGGCCAATGAGCTAGCCTGCCAACCAACCCGCAACCTATTTAGCTCGTTTTTAAACTAGCTGCCATTTCCGTGGCCCAAGCCCATTTAATTTAGGCGGGCTGGCGGTTCCAAAATACCTGGCGGTTCCAAAATACCGGCTCTAGGATAGCAGCCAAGGAAGGGCGATGGTTTTTGAATCTAGGATAAAATAATCAGATCCCCAAAAAAGAATTCTAAATTGCAGAAGATATCAAGACCTTAAAATGAGAGACTACTAATGTGTTTGGGATCACTTAGCCTGTGTTTGGTATCACTTATTTTTGGATAATAAGTCATTATTATGCAAGTCGAGATAAAACTTCTCTCACATACTTACCTCATATACCTTGAATCACGATTTATAAGCACTTATTACTTAAAAATAAGCTATTCCAAATGAACACTTAATTTTAGAGAATAAGTCCTTATTATACAAGTTGAGATAAATCTCCTCTCACATATTTACCTCGTATACCGTGAATCACGATTTAGAAGTACTTAATGCCCAAAAATAAACTATTGCAACGAGCAATACATCGAGAGCTTTAAACGTGAGAGGCAAAAACTTTTTTGAAAATCTGGTTCGTATCTAGAAATCGATATCCCAGGGTTATCTTAATATATTAGTAAATTATTGGCCATCAACATTTCTGTTAAAACAATCTTGTCCTCCATGAGATTCTCTAGATATAGAGAATTAGAGATTTTGTTTAAAAAAAACAAAGAATAGTACAGAAACATTATGCTGATTTCATTCTCTGTTTTTAATATCTCCAAACAGAGCATATAGGTAAAGGGATTAAAAAAACAGAAGAGAATTATACATAGAGATAATCTTTTTTTTTTTTTTTGCCAATTATACATAGAGATAATCACACCGAAGAGAATTATGCTGCTTTCATTTTGTTTGGGGTAATTTTCAATCCGTCGAACTGATATCATGCTTGAAGGTGTTGTTATGTTTTGCCATTTAGGGTTCCTAAGGGCCCGACTATTTTATTTTCTTTTATTATTTTTCCTTCATGTTTATTGGCCAACAATGGAAAGTGACACGTGGACTTTAAGTGACCCAGTATCACCATTAACAGTCAAACGTTACATCTTTAACGGAGTTGTTTTTTGCTTCCTTAACCTTAAATATAATAACCATGGTTTTTTTTTTGGAGTGGAATAATATCCATGTATTTAAATATAACTCAAAGCTCATTGCTTCTACAAAATACAAACCAAAAGCACCAAAAACCTATTTAAAAGCAATCAAATAGAGACAAACACACTATCATTTTAACCAAGGGATGAAAAACCGGATTGGGTAATGAACCGGTTACAGCACTGATTCAAGGGTTAATGGGTCAATTGGGATCTAACCGATAGTTGAACCGGTCATATTAAAATATTATAATTTATTAATGACAATATATATTAATATATTTTTAAACTTCTATAGATAAAAATGAAGATTTTTAGAAAAAAAATACTTAAAATCTATTAATATGAGTTATAATGCCTATACTTATGCAATGATATCATCTTTTCTATAATTATTATATCTTTTTAAATAATTTTTTTCATTATCTTCTTCATTTTTTTAGATTTGTTCTTTCTTTACCTATTTTTCCCTTCATTTTGGTCTTCAATTTCCAATTTTCCCATAAAAAAAGAAAAAAAAATATAAAAAATAAAAAAATGAAACCGGTCCAACCGGTTGAATTACCGGTTTTAATCGGTTTCAAACTGGTTCGACTAATTTCCCGATTTAACCATCAAATCAGACCGGATCACTAGCCGGTTCCCAGTTCAACCGGTCGAACAGCCGGTCCGATCCAATTTTTCATACAATGATTTTAACAAAAATAAAACATTATACTGTCTTTTATTCTTAATATACGATTTGGTTCGTAATACAAACTGTGCTATAAACAACTTCTTACCTCAGCACAACTACTGTTCATCATTTTTGCATTTTAGAAGTTGTCAAATCCATTCATTATTGCAGTCAATGCCTAACTATCTGTTAGGAGTGGAAACAGGCCAGGCGGCCTGTGGCCTGGCCTGTGATAGGTCTGTTCAGGCTTGGCCCGTTAGGCTCAATGACCAGGCCAAAGCCGAATCAAAAGCTTGTTTGGCTTAATAGGCCAGGCCAAAGCTTATTGATAAGCCTGTTAGACTTATCAGACCGGCCTGAGCCTGTTAATATATTTAAAAAAAAAAAAAAATCAAATGAGGGTGGGTAATTACAAGTAAGTTAATTTTAGAAGTTAAAAATTTTTTCCTTACTTCGTAATCTTCGAATCTTCTTCCTTTCTTCTGAAATCCCTAACCCTATTATTCTTCAATCTTCATCTTCATTCTCGAATCTCAGCCTCTCGGTCATTCCTCCCCCTCAATCCTCAGCTCCACTTTCCGGCATCGCAGATCTCCCCTTTCCGGCATCGCAGCTCGCACAGCGGCACAGGCGCACGACAGCTCCCCGATTCCATCTGTCATCCACAGCCGTCGACCGCCCTATCCTCCGTCATCTCTCCGTCAGTCCCTCATCTCTCCTATTCTGGTTCATTTTCTGTTTGTCGTTCATTTTCTAATTTTCTAGTTCTGGTTCATTTTTCTAATTTTGTAGTTCTGGTTCATTTTCGGATTCTAGTTCTGGTTCATTTTCAGATTCTTCATTTTCGGATTATATTTCTGGTTCATTTTCGGATTCTTCACTGTTCTGGTTGGCTTTCTGGTTCAGTTTCTGATTTTCTGTTTCTGGTTCATTTTATGATGGAAATACATGTTATATTTCTGGACTTCTGCTGTTCTGATTCCGTGATTCGTCACTGTCCTGTTCTGGTTCAATTTCTGTTTCTGGTTCGTGTTCTGATTTTCTGTTCTGGTTCATTTTCTGTTTCTGGTTCGTGTTCTGAGTTTCTGTTTCTGGTTCATTTTTTGATTTTCTTTTTCTGCTCCATGCTTCACAAAATTACCACTTCGGCACTTCCAATGTACATTTTCTTCTCTGATTCCTTCAGCTTTAAGAGTTTTTCATTCAATGTAGTTATGTAGGGGAATAAATTCCGGTTGTTATTTTTATCCTTGGAAGGAGCATTGTAAAGATGATACTTGTAAGTTTCAATTGTTTATGTGATGTTAATAACAAATGTGTCCAGTGTAGTAGGCTATGAATCCATGATTACCCAGAATTTATTTTTCTATAGCCATCTTAAGTAGATTCGCTTTTTCAATTTATCGCATATAATCAACCATGGCCACCTGCTCTTTTCCAAGTCTTGGTGATTCATGTTCCTACTGATGCATATATATATATATATATATTCGCCATTTCTGTTCTCTTGACAGTTTTGACCATTGTGTAAAAACTCATAAAACAATACTCTTATCATTTATTCAAATTTCTAGGAAGACATTGAACACTGCTGTATGTACAGGTCAGATTCCCAAAGTCCCTTGAGGAAATTTATTCCAACAAATCACATCACTGAATTCTGTTTTGTATTTACAAGTAAAAATCACAAGACTTCATTTACATGTATATATATTTTCCTTCAACATTATCCAAATAAAGAATCTTCAATGTTCTTTCATCACCCTGCAGCTATAGTATAATATAAGGTCCAATGTTAGACTTGATGGTGTGAAAATCTTGAATAGATATAAAGCCAATTTCAAAAGTAATGTTACTTGACTTGATGGTAAGTGGTAACTCATGAAATGTGTGCATATGAGTATTGGGAGGAAATGGAAGGGGATCATTGACGTTAACGATAAGATCCATTACTGCGCTCATGTATATTTCTCTGCTCTACTTTGTTTTTCTTTTCAGATTGGCTATCAAAACATATATGGGTAATTTTCTTTTCTCTACTTAGTGTAGGATGATTTGAAGAGGGAAAGATCAGCAAAGAGTCAATACAGTGTGTGATGGCTTACTGGATTGTTCCTTGATTTTATGCTAGACTTTAATTCTTTGTATCAAACAAGTGTATGTTATTTCTTCTGTAAAAGTATGTGACTAACAAGTTATCTTGGTTCTAATGCGTGTTCCTCACTTGTTCTCGTGTTTAGATATATTTTGAATCATTGATAGTATTTTATGTAAATTTCGGCCTATTTTCGGCCTGTTTAAGGAGGCTTGTTAAGGAGGCCTGTTTTCGGCCTGTGGCCTGTAGGCCTGTCAGTTTGCTTAAAAAATTTCAAAAATTCAGGCCTCCTTAACAGGTTTCAGGCCAGGCCCAGGCCTAAAATTTGGCCTCCAACAGGCCACAGGCTAGGCTCAGGCCAGTTTATGCCTTAACAGGCCAGGCCTGTTAAGGCAAAAGCCTGGCCTGGCCTGGCCTGTTTCCACCCCTGCTATCTGCTACTTAGAACCACGTCGTTTTATTTAATGAACAAATCCTAATCCTGAGGCCTGACCGTCCAATAAACGAACACTCAAGCAGCAAATTAATCAATACAGCGTCGTTTCAATGCTTGATGCAGACATGAAGCGCCATTAACAAGTGCAACTTCAGATTGTGTTGGGACTTGGGACCTTATCGGATTCATCGGAGGAGCGTTGCATTTCGAGTGGAGAGGTTGAGTTAAATCGGCAAAGCATCATCTAGGGTCTGCAACAGGTTGAGTTCAAAATCATGTGAAGAGATATTTGTTTCCTTCTCTTCTCTCTCTCAATATACTGCTCTGTTTCATGAGGAAATGGTCTTCTGGAATGATTGATATTGAACTGAATGTTTTATCTGGTGAATTGTTGGTGATTGTCATGGCTTTGATGAAAACTATAGTTTGAATAGGAATGGCCTGAATACTTGGAGCGTGAATTGCGGTGTGTGAGCTGGTGATGTGTTTGCGGGAGTAATTATTTGTTTTCCTAAACTGTTAATGAGAGATCGGAATGGAGAAGTTCAGCTAATTGGTTAATTTTTTCTTTTCTAAAGGTGTTGAAGAATTTGATTCGTACTTGGAGTTGTTTGCGGAAGAAATTCACATGCTAGTTTGACAGTTCAACTATGGTCATTAGATGCAATTCAAGTGTTTGATAAAATGCTTGAAAGGAAAAGGAGTTATGCTTTAAAGTCTGTAACTAGCTATGTTAGATTGTTAGATACAAACTTGACTAGACTTTCACTAATGATGCACTCAACCTTCATAGGAGTTTGAGAATAAAAGACATGGCTTTGAAGCTTCGTAAGAATTATTAGTTAAGAGTTAAATTTCTTGAATAAATTGGATTGTTTTGAGGTATGCCATGGTTGCTTATTAATGTTGAGTGTAACTTTCTATTGGGAAATTGTTGAATCTTGTTTATGAGAATTAGTGTCTTTGAAACGAGGAATTATGCGATTTGGTTGCTGAGAAGGGCATTGAAGGGGAAGTTTTAGGCTAGATAGGTGTGAATATGGAAGGAATTATTATTGCTTCCATTTGATACATGGTTACTGTTAAACTTAAGCCAATTGGATTGTCATGGTTTCTTTAGGTTCATTGATAGGATAACAATAGTCCTTCTTAGTTTTATGTTCTGTTTACTATGAATGCAATTGCTGTCTTTGCGTGTGTTTGGGGGGGGGGGGGGGGGTTTGAGCCCCCCAAACGCTGGTTCAGCCAGCATAAGCCCAATGGGCAACTTTAAAAAAAAATAATGTTTGGCAAGCACAATGATCAATTGAGCTTAAGATTGGAATAATAGCTTTTGGTATAAGCTCAACTTTGGAGCTTTTGGTGATTTAGCTTTTGAAGAGAGTGAGAATGATTAAAATATTTTTTCAGTTGTGTCCAGTGTGATATCAGACTGATTGCAATTTTACCCTTAATGTACTTTTTCGGCTACCAAAATTAATTTCAACTATTTTTTGGTGCTTGTAACCCTTAAAATATTTTTTCAACTGTACCCAGTGTGTTATCAGACTGATTGCAATTTTATCCTTAATGTACTTTTTCAGTTCCAAAAATTATTTTAAAATATTTTTTGGTATTTTTAACCCTTTAAAATATTTTTCCACCCACTCTCTCTTACTATTATCACAAAAGTCACTTGTGCTTAAGTCAATCCAAACAAGTTTTATTTTTACAAAAGTCATTTTTTCCACCGCTGTTCCAAACATAAATCACATTACACAATCGAGCTTTTACCAAAACTAAAATTACCAAACGTTAAATTGAGAAACTTTATTTTTCCCATCGCTCTTCCAAACACACCCTTTGTCTTTCTTTTCATGTTATGCTTACACCTTCACCCAAACATAAAGGCCAGATTGTTTCTGTTTTCAATCTCATTTTCTTGATACTTATCAGGTGCATTATAAATCATTTCATGTTAAAAACATATATGAAAGGAATATTATTCTCGGAAATCATTTTGTAGGCAATACACTTCAGGTTTTACCTGTTTTCTTGTCCAGGAAGGTCAAAACTTTTGTTCTCTCCTTTATAAATTTTCTTCTTTCATAAGAAAACAGGACATAACTTCTATATATTTAAAGGCTAAGATGCTGAGTCCCGCTATCTGATAGCTAGAATCAATGCAAAATTGAAACAGATGGGAAGCAGAGTCTTTTTGCTCAAAGGAGTGTCATGCTCATCAGCATTGTGTAAGAGCTTCCTTTCCAACTCTAAGAGAAGTTTCAACTACTTTGGTTTCCCAAGAGTTACTGTTCATCACGATAAAGTTCGAAGCTGTTCATCAACAGAAACTCTGTCCTCTCTTCCACCTCCAGATGTAACTCGTTTGGCAGAAACAGCTCGAATTGCTCTTACATCAAATGAGGTGATTTTAACTTGATATGACATGATGATTTATTGCAAGGAATTTGAGTAGTTTTGCCTATTCTTTTTTCATTGTTATTTATTTTGCTTTTACAGTATTTTTTTTTTTAATTTATTCGCAGGCGGAAGAATTTGCTCCTAAAATTCAACAAGTGATAGATTGGTAAAATCTTGTTTTATCTACCCAAACTCCTTAAAAGGACTCAAATTTCAAACTCTACATTGCACAGCATTATGAACGTTGCAAAAGAGTAACTTAATTCTTTGCGTGCCTTAACATTTAATTGTTCACTGTTTATTGAACTATCAAAATGTTTTGTTTTTCTCCTTCATGTGGCTTCTTCAATAGCATTGTTATGACTATTACTTTTCTTATTATGTAAACTTCAATGATCAATCAATTGGTTTAAATTGGCTCTTGTGGCAGGTTTGGACAGCTTCAAGGTGTTAATCTCGAAAGCATTGAACCCTCCATCAGAGCAGGTTCTCTATGACCTTTTTGACTTACATCTACTAACGAAATGTCATTCAAGTTCAGCTAGTAGTTATTCTGTCTTCATATACCAGCAAAATGCATTGAAAATTCTTCATAAATCAGAAAATCGTTCTATTGCATCAGCTTGCTGTTATTTCCCCTTATTTGCAAGAATGTTCTTTTGTAGTACTATAAACTTGTCCTGTTCTTTTATAAACTAGGATACATCCATGTTTCAAAATTGCTTTGTTCCTACTAGACTTGGAGAAATAGTGTATTGTTGCTGTCTCACCACATATTGGCAACTGAATCATGCTATCTTCTTTTTTACTGTTCGCTTTCCTACATTTCATCTTTGATCAAGCCCGTTTTGTTTGAATGATAACTATAAGATGAATATTAACATATTTTGGTTCTTGTCTTTTCCCTTTACTGTTTCATAAACAGATAAAAAATAGGAAACAAAGGCTAATACATGTTATGCTTCTTGCTTCGGATGGGACTAATTTATGTGTCATATTATCTGCAGATACTGAAAACAACAATGTCCGTGATGATGTTCCTGAGACTTTCGACGACAGGTAACTAGGGTTATTCATTATTTTTCTATTAAACATTATTGGAGAAGCTAATGGTACGAACTGGGTAATAATGTGTTTGATAGGGGCACCATGGTTGCTTCCATTCCAAGCTACGAGGAGCCTTACATTAAAGTTCCAAAGGTCCTAAACACGGAATGAAATTGAGTAGCTGAGTTTTGGGGGATAAGGAAGTACGTGCAGACAATTATTTTGTAATGAATTTCTTGTTAATTTACATGAAGTGGCCAATTATATTGCATTTCATATGTGGGATTTAGCTTATAATCTTTTGCGCCTACCAAATTCATTTGAGAGATCAATATGATTGAACAGCACCCCCAATATGCTAGGTCGGACTTGATGCCTCGTATATTTCCACAATGAACAAAATCATCACCGTCACTAAATTAGAGAGATATATTAAATGTCGTGTGTGTGTGTGTCAAGAACATGTATCACTAGACGAATAAATATAATGAATAAGACTTCTCTATGGCACAACCGATGAGATGAGGAGGATTTCGCTATTACCTCCTTTTGAAATTTGGAAATATGAGCAAGTTCCATTAATTTTAGAGGAAATTAAAAAGAAGGACCTAGAGAGAATAATATTTATTAAGAAGGGTTATAAAAGTTCTAATTATTTAAAAAGATTAATTACTAAAATATAAATTTAAAAATATGAAATTGCCCTTGATTAAACTTCCTACATTCTCGACTTCAATATCTCTTACATTCTATTTTAAAAATGATTTAATTTTATTTCCACTAAAATCACAACGGCCAAAATCGTCATTTTTTATAACTTTAACTAACATCTTCATAATCATATCATTATTATATCATTTAATTATTAACCTAGATATTGACCCATTTATATCATTAAGTTTTCCCCCTAAATCAGGGAGAAAAAAACTATCAAAAAACTGTGTCAACCAAAACAAAAAATTAGACACATTTTATATTTTATCAGAGCTAGTTGTGTCAAATGACAAAAATAAAACATTACTAGATTGTGTCAAAAATTGAAACATCATATTATATTATTAAGAAAATCGATATGGTCTCAACATTAATTTAACACTTATAACATGTTAACTTGAATATCATGAGAGATTTTTAAAAAATGAGTCATATTATTTATAATTAATAGTTTTATAAATAGAGGGTTTGATTTGTTATCATGTGCCATCAACACTAGAAGGCCACGCTCGTGCTGGACATGATCCTATCAATTTTTTTTTAAATAGATACATATAACATTTCTTTGACATTTATAATAAATTATGAAAATTTTTGAAATTTCCTAAAAATATTTAATATTATTTTCAATTAAAGTTTATGTCAATTTTAAAATAAAATTAAAATTTTGACAAAATTGAAAGATGTTTGTGTTATTTTTTTTATAAATATCTACATAAATGGTAAAAAAGAGAGAAATTGCATTAAAATTTAATTAAATTTAGAAATTCTTATTAATTTTAAACCTAGAATGTGGGAGAAAATGTAGGGCCCGTTTGGTTCAATCCCATTACACCCTGCAGTGCACTGCAATATTTAATATTATTTTCAATTAAAGTTTATGTCAATTTTAAAATAAAATTAAAATTTTGACAAAATTGAAAGATGTTTGTGTTATTTTTTTTATAAATATCTACATAAATGGTAAAAAAGAGAGAAATTGCATTAAAATTTAATTAAATTTAGAAATTCTTATTAATTTTAAACCTAGAATGTGGGAGAAAATGTAGGGCCCGTTTGGTTCAATCCCATTACACCCTGCAGTGCACTGCAATGCGATGCAATGGTAATGCAATGCAATATTAATTACAGGGGTAATGTTTGGTTTGATTTTTAAGCAATGTGCAATGAGTTAATATTTTAACAATTATTTAAAATTAATATATTGCATAAAGTCTATTTTACCCCTTAATATAATCTTTGTAGAAAATATAGTTACAAGCCGGCGACGACAGGGATGGAGGAGGAGGAGGTAGTGGCTGTGGGCATGATAGAGGTGGCGGGGGAAGAGGTGGCGGTGGCGGTGGGCGGTGGGCCGGTGGTGGCGATGGCGGAAGAGGTGGTGGTGGCGGCTGGGGTAGAGGAGGAGGTGGGCGGGGGTGGTGGTGGCGGCGGCGGCGGCGGCGGAGAAGGAGGTAGTGGTGGCAGTGGGTGGCGGGGGTGGAAGAGGTGGTGGTGGATGGTGGGCCGGTGGCGGCGGAGGAGGTGTTGGTGGCGGCGGGCGGTGGGGGTGAGGGTAGAGGCAGAGGAGGAGGTGGTGGCGGTGGTGGTGGGCGGTGGGCCGGGGGTGGTGGCAACGGCAACGGGTGGAGGTGACGGTGATGGAGGAGGTAGTGGTGGTGGCAGAGGGTGGAAGTGACGGTGGTGGAAGAGGAAGAGATTGTGGCGGTGGCAGTTGTGACGTGATGTGGTAAGTGAAATGAGATAAGTGAAACAAAGACAAGGGAAACTAAAGGGTAAATTGGACTTTTTAGACCATGCAATGGGATGGTAATGAGGATTCATAGGGGGGGAGGTATGAATGAGGATTACCAATTTTTTGGTAATCATCATTACTATGGTAAACCATATTACCATGCTAAAGAGCAACCAAACACTCTTCTTTAGGTAATGCAATCATGATTACCATTGCAGGCATGCAATGGGGTTGAACCAATTTACTTTAAACTTTTAAACCCCAAAATGCTAAAAATAATTGCGTTAGTTTTTTTTTTATAAAAAAAAGCAACGCGGCATAACGGTGTCTAAAATTAGTCCAAGAGGGGAAATTGTCTGATTAAAAGGAAAATGTGGGTGTTTGATGATTTGGTGGTTCCAAATATGAAGTTAAATCAAAATAATGGGGTTATCCATCACACCTAATCAGCATAAATAATCAACATATATTAACATATTCAAGCACTAGGCTCGTCGTTTGAGCATTCATTACATTTAGCTTACATTCGTCTTTGAGCTTTTGTAGGAGTACATTGCATATATATAAATTTAAATATCAAAATTAGGGATGAGCAAAAAATCCGGTAGTCCAAATAATCCTATCTGACCCAAACGTGATCTACTGAAAAAAAATTGATACAAAGCAACTTTTGGCAAATCGAACTAGACTGGTATGCTTGGACCGGACTGAACTTCAAACCAAGGCCTCAGACCCCTTAATCTGGTCCAATTCGACCCAAGTAGTGTATTTTTTTTAAATAATTCCACCACTTACAGTGTGTTTGGTTTAAGGGGAGACAAATTATAATTTTGGACGGGAGAAATCTAAAATTTATCCTCTTATTCTTTTAAATTTTAGGTTCCCGCCCAAAATTTAAATACCTTAATCCGTAAAAGTAATTTACCCCCTTTTCCTCCCTCCCCAACCCTCAAATCAAACACACCCTTAAAATTTGGACAGAAATCTAAAATTTAAAATAATAAAAAGATAAATTTTAAATTTCTCCTGTCTAAAATTATAATTTAGCATGGTTCTGTAACCCGGACCGGCCGATCCGACCCGGAAACCAGCGAACCGGCCGTAGACCGGTCCGGGTTACTATTTTTAAAAAAAAATTTTGATTTTTCCTTTAGATTTTCACAGGGTAATGAAACCCGGACCGGCCGGTCCGGCCCGGAAACCGGCCGGTAAACCGGTCCGGGTTACCTATTTTTTTTAAATTTTTTTTTTTAAATTTTTCCTTTAGAATTTCATACTATAAGTCTAAAATTTTCAATTTCTCACCGGTTTGGTCCCGGTTTAGCTCCGGTTTGGCCCCGGTCTGACCCACTGACCCTTAACCCAGTACCCCGACCGGTTCAATACCCGGTCCGAGTTTTAATACCTTGGATTTTCATACTATAATTCTAAAATTTTTAATTTTTCACCGATTTGGTCCCGGTTTGGCCCAGGTCTGACCTACTAACCCTTACCCTAATACCCCGACCGATTCAATACCGATCCGAATTTTAATACCTTGTAATTTAGACACCTCCCCAAAGACCAAAAACACCTTAAAGTTCACTAATCGGTCACACTGAGCCACGACATGAGAGGCACAGACGCACGGTTCACTTCAGCTTTGCCCTTGGTCTAGCCACGGTGAATCACTCCCTTCTCCAAACCCAGCGACGACCTCCTGCAGCTTCGTGGCTGATCGAACAGAGCGCACTGAGTCAAAGCCCCAACTTACGTCTCTCCTCTGCTCAACGGTCACCACTCGTCTTCGGCCTCTCCTCTTGCTTCAGGAGTTCAGGTCAGTAACTTTCCTTGAATCTTTAGAATGAGATTTGTTCTTTCGATTACTCTACCATATGGTTTCGATTAGTAGAGAAGGAAGGAGATGAAGTCGGGGGTTTCGATCGGTAGGACCTGTGATGATTGATTGTTTAATGGCATTACTTAAAGCACATGCCAGAAGAAGTCTACATTTAAAAATTCGTAGTATATTCTTTTCCTTCTTTCAAAAGTAACTTCCGTAAGCAATTATGCTAGATTGTTTAAGAAGATGTTTGGTGCTGCTGCCTTTACTTCAATTTGTCTGTGCAGATCTGTGTTCTTCATTCAGGGATTTTGAGTATAGCAAATTAGTTGCTGATTGATTTTTCAGGTTCTTGCTGATATATTGCCAGGAGAAACACTTCTGTGGAAACTACATATGCTTAGGTTTGCCTCTGCTTATGCTAATTCACGTCTTCATTCCATCAAAGATCAGATAAAATGCATTTTGGTGAGGCTGAGCGTAAACTCTTAATGATTTCATAATCATATGGGATGTTGTGCTCATTGCAAGGACATTTAATGAAATCACCTTTAGGAATGTGGAGTGAGGCTGCTCCTATGAGATCTGACTCTTAATACCTCTAGTATGGGGGTATAATCTGACTCTTAATACCTCTAGTACATGCCTAAGAGCTATTAGTTTTAAGTTTATAGGACCATCAACATCTATGTGTACTACATGTTATCGGTCTAGGTTTGGTTTTAAGTATATAGAACCACCAGATACAATGGTCATATATGTATGTGCAACTCAGCTAATGGCGTTTCTTTTGACCCATGTGGGGGATTGTTATAGTTAATGCATTGCATGTGGCTGTGTCAAATAGGAACTAAGAGCCCGTTTGATTCAATCCCATTGCATGCCTGCAGTGGTAATCATGATTACATTACCAAGAGAAGAGTGTTTGGTTGCTCTTTAGCATGATAATAGGGTTTATCATGGTAATGATGATTACCAAAAAATTGGTAATCCTCATTCATACCTCCCCCTATGAATCCTTATTACCATCCCATTGCATAGTTATAAAAGTTTAATTTACCCTTTAATTTCATGTGTCTTTGTTTCACTTGGCACATCACGCCATAATCGCCACCGCCGTCACCTGGACTCATCGCTGCCGCCGCCACCTCCTCCTCCACCCCCCTGCCGCAGCCACTCCCACAATTGCTGCTGCCTCTACTACCTTCTCCTCCACCCCCGCCGCCACACCCACCGTCGCCGCCTCCAACTCCTCCTCCTTCATCGCCCCGTCATACCCACCGAAGCCGACGCCACCTCCTTCTCCACCGTCGCCGTTGCCACCTCCTCCACCACCGCTGTCACACCCACCGTTGCCTCCGCCACCTCCTCCACAGCGGACGTCACACCCACCGCCGCAGCCACCACCTCCTCCTCCTCCACCTTCGTCGTCACACCCACAGTCGCCGCCGCCACCTCCTCCACCTCCACCAATGACTCTTAATTATTTTTTCTACAAAGATTATATTGAGGGTAAAATAGACTTTGCCTGATATATTAATTTGAAATAATTGTTAAAATAATAACTATTACATCTTGCTTAAAAATCAAACCAAACATTAATCCTGTAATTAATATTGCATTGCATCGCACTACACTGCACTATAGGGTGTAATAGGATTGAACCAAACGGGCCCTAAGTTTCACATTGCTTGGAAGAGAGAGAATACAAGTGTATGTATTATACCTTGTAAGTTTGGGCTAGTAAATGGGCCGAAAGGAGGAGTGGGCTCGTGTGCATAACAATGGGCCACCAGGAGGCAAACATAATGGAAATTCAGTGATTCCCCCTCCGCGCTAGTTAAATATGGACTGGACACTTTTTATCAAATATTTTTTTATGAGAAAATCTAAAATTTATTTTATAAAAAGGCTTACCGAATAAACCTAGTTTTTGAGGCATTTGAATTTGATAGCCTAATGTTTCGGTTACAGGGGTTATAAACCATATTTTATTTTGCTTTGACAGTTTGTCTTCATCAACATTCAAATTTGATTTTGTGAGCCTCAAACGTTTGTAACCGGAGATTCCATGATTTCCCAACGTTCAAAACAGAAGACTTTACTGCACCAAACGTTTGTAACCATAAATTAAATTATCATCAACAGGTTTAATGGATTTAAATTTTTGTGCAATGAGTGCCTTGATTCACCGCCTATAAAAGGTAGAGTCTGTAAAGGTTCAAGGCATCTCGCTCTGGAAATCTTGAGCACTCTCTTCCTCCTTTGGGTTCTCTCTTCATTTTCATATTTTTTGCCTGCTGGTTGCTATTGTATTTTACTGTTCTGCTCGCCCTATATTAGCAGGAATAATTCGTTTTATCCTGGGGAGTGTCACTTCCTATTAGTCAGTGACAATGTTCTTGGATATGACTCGGATTACACTATTTTTGTACGAACTACGCCAACAAACAATACTCCAAGGGATCACGTCAAGCTTGAAGTGGATGGATCATTTTTGCAAGATGGAAGTAGCGACTATGGAGCCGATCTTAGGGATGCAGAAGGGAGATGGCTATGTGGTTTCAATTTCAAGCTTACCAACATGCCTTCAACAATTGTAGAAGTGATTGGAATCATTAATGAACTTAATCTCGGTTGGTCCAGAGCTTTAAGGAATGTTGTAGTTTATTCGGACTCTCTTGAAGCCATTGATTTTTGCTCAAGGGGTTCTTGATGTGAACCATCCCTTTGGGGGACATCATAGATGACACATGCTTAGTTATACATAGGAACTAGCAGATTTGGTTTAAGCACACACCTAGGGATAAGTTAGGGACAACTGATTATCTTGCGAAATTGTCGCATAGCTTAGTTGACAATTTTTGCGTCTTTAATCAATCTCCACCTAACTTCGCAAAGGTGGATCTTGATGAAGGATAGTGATCTTCTTGTAATCTCTTAAGTTGGTTGTAACGACATCCAGTACTATTAACAAAAAAAAAATTAATTATGTTATATGTTTATGGTGAAAACTTTGGTGTTATATATATATATATATATATATTTTCAGTAGCACCTACTTGGTGTTAACACCATATGCAGCCAATCGAACTCATCATATGACTTGATGGTGAAAGTGTTTTAAATTTTTTAAAAATAATTTAAAATGTATTTATATATTAAAAATTATTAAGTAAATATTAACCAAAATTTGAAAAGAATTCAAATTAACATAACAAAAATAAAAAATTTAATTTAATAAAGAAAAATTACAAAAAATGCTGTTTGAATTACAAAAACCCTGAAATGTTTACTAAATTAGTCAAAGGATAAATAGATAATCTGATAGGAATATGATATATTAAAGTTTGGGTGTTAACCACTTAAGTTTAAGAATTAACAACTTGGATATAAAGATTGATAACTTGAGCTTGAGCTTCGTAAGTTGTCACGGTATATTAAAGTTGTAAATTGTTATTCTTAAGTTGTTATTGACTATACTCAAGTTATTAATACCTAAATTTTAAAATCTCAAATTCTTACCAAATCATCTATTTGTCCTTTTACTAATTAGCAGATATTTTTGGGGTTTTGTCATTCAAATGGCATTTTTAATCATTTTCTCATTAAATAATTTAACCAATAAATTCAAACAGAATTAGGAAATTATGATTTTTTTTTCAATTAGCTTTTAAATTTAAGGGAAAATTATAGTTAGGGCTCATGTAAGAGAAAAAAAATGAAAAAATGATCCTTGAAATCTCAAAATGAAAAAATGGTTGCAAAAACTTGTCAATGACGCTCCTGGTGTTGTCAATGACCCGCACCTGGAGTTGTCATTGAGACTATTTTTTTTATTTTGAGATTTTAGGAGATCATTTTTTTATTTTTTTTTATTTGAAACCTGACTGTAATTTTCCCTAAATTTAAAGTTTAATACACACATCCATTCATTTAGAGTTAAATAATCATATTTACAAAGGAGCCATGAGCTTTTAGATTTTTTAAAAAGAAGGGTGTGATTGGGAAAGAGCTTAGAAAACGGGAGAGGATACTCTCATTGTCCTCTTTCTCATTATCTTCTTATCATCTCATCTCCGCCCTTAGATCATATAATGGATGGTTTAGATTTAATATTTTATAAAAGTATTATTATAATATTTTATAAATTGAAATTTATTTATTTTTTATTGATTGCAATTATGAATGGTATATATTAGATTTTAAGAGTTTAAATTTATTTAGTTATGTTTATAGAAATAATTTTATAAAAGATTGAATCTAAACCATATATTAGATTTTAGGTTGGGTTTCTCTCATTGTCATCTTTCTCATTTTCTTCTCATCATCTCATATCCATTGTTAGATTAACCGACCGTTCTTTTTTTGGATCAAACTTTTCAAATGAGAATTAAATTATTTTTGTTTAAGAAAAATTACGCTTGTATAGGTAAACAAAAGAAGAAAAAGAAAAATTACGCTTGTGATTTCAACCTAGAACCGCAGAAGTGCCTCTTCCTCTTATGTGAAGCCCTAATTCCAACGGTCACTTTGAAGTGCCGACCTTCGTGGGCGTGGGTTACATTATCGGTTGCTTGACGAGAGATAATCAAACGGATAAAAAATATTTCCCTTCGCTCACGGCCTTTTGCCCCAAGTAGATTTGTTGGATCGATCCCGATCTTGATAGCTTTCATGAGTAGATCTTCTGAGGAGATAGAGAGCTGCGCTGTTTGATGGCTTGAATCAGGATTGGAAATCGTCTTAGATTCAGTGGCCATTCCAGTCTATTACGATAGAGCGTCTTAGTTATCCTTGATCTAACGAAAATTTTTCAAATCCAGGTTTGGAAATCGTTCTTGTATTTTTTTTCTTACCCCTTCAATTAACAGTTCCGGCAGAAAAGACCTGTTCCTCTTTTTATTTATTTTTTCTTTGATTTTATTGTATTTTTGTTTTATCTTAATATCTTTTCTGCTTGATGCCGAATGTTTCTGTGGTTTTATATTGAACTTCTTGCATCACATTTTGATTCAACAATGATAAGTATGGAGGCACTGTATGAACTTAATTATCAGTGGCCTAATGCAAGGTGTAAAGATAGATGTTGGGTCTTATTTGCAGTCTTAACATGTTTAGGTTGCCAGTATCACCCATAATTGTTTCTATCGAATTTGGTTTTAACCCTGAAAGTGAATCAGTAGGATAATGAGTAGGAAAGTGCATCATTGAGTATTTTTAAAAGATACTATATCTGGGCTGAGAAATAAACTACAAACCGTTGTGTATCTTTAGTTACTGCCTGGATAAATAGCATTCTTTCACTTTCTGTTTATATTCCACTTTGAAGTGTTGGGAAATCTGTATTAGTGAGTTTCTGAAATTTAGAAATTTACTGGAGTTTAAAAGTTGAGCTCCCTTATTATTATTATTATTATTATTGGTAATGAATACCTTGTATTTGGTCAGAACAACATATATGTTTTCTAGAGAAATGACTGTTTTTTGAAGTAAATAGATGCTACTGCTTTGTTATTTGATCTTATACATGTAATGTACTCCTACGAGGCTCATTGATGTTTATATCACTTGATGCCTAATCTTAATGTGCATAAATATATTTTTAGGGGTCTACTTTTGCTCTTCAGCTTAGACTCTCCATGTCTTTACTGCTTTGTTGCCCCCTTACATGAGTGCTGTATGTATTCTTGCTTTGGTTTTATTCTTTTGCATCATTTGATGCTTCATTTGGATGCCTTTATATGAACGTGGGAAAATTGAGGTGGATTATAAGGCTTGAACTTGAATTGCTAAGATGCCTTATATTTCCTTCGATGCCTAGTGATCCTTCAAAATTGCATGTGGCTTATTGGAGAAAGGCAATTTTTTAAAGTAAGCAGATGTCCATGCTTTGGTATTTGAACTTATACATGTAATACACTCCTACGAGGCTCATTGCATTTATATCATTTGATGCATAATCTTAATGTGCATAAATATAATTATAGGGGTCTACTTTTCCTCTTCAGCTTAGACTCTCCATGTCTTTGTTGCTTTGTAGCTCCCTACACATGTGCTATTTATTCTTGCTTTAGCAGATTTCTCATGTCAGTGCTCTTTCAAAGGGTGATGATCATTGCATCATTTGACACTTCATTTTGATGCCCTTATTCGAATGTGGGAAAATTGAGATTCATCCAAGGCTGGAAATGCAAAGATGCCTTATGTTTCCTTCGGTGCCCAGTAATCCTTCAAGATTGCATGTGACTTATGAGTTATGAGAAAAATGGCAGCTTTTTTGAAGTAAATAGATGTCCCTTTCGTGCGTGCTATATATTTTTACTCCTGCATGCTCACTTTGATGATCAATGCATTGTTTGATGCTTCATTTGGATTCCTTTATATGAATGTGGGATAGTTGAGGTTAATATGAGGCTTGAACTTGACATGAAAAATGTCTTATGTTTCCTTTGTTGCCTAGTGAAATTGAATATGGGGCTTATCGTAGAAGTGAATGTTTTTTGAGTAAATAGATATCCTTGCTTTGGTTTTTGAACTTATAGATGTAATGCACTCCTGTGAGGCTCATTGACTGTTATGTTTAGGAACATTGCTATTAAACACAATGGCTTTTGCAGTCTCGAGGATATGACGATTCTTTCGTTCGGCAATGCCATTTTGCTAGGGTGTATTAGGACAAGTGCTTTTGTGAACAATGCCATTTACAATTAAGAAGGTGGATAGGGCCTGATTGAAGTATTCAGTCCCATTGTCAGTGTGTAGAATTTGGATTTGGGCTTAAAATTAGGTGCGGATCATATTGTGGAAGTTAAGGAAGGTTTGATAACCTCAGTTTTATCTTTCAATAGGTAAACCCAACTGACATGTATACGATCATCGATAAATGTGATGAACCATTTTGATTGTGATTTGTTTGGTGTGCGTAACGGGCCCCATCAATCACTGTAAATCAAGGAAAAGGGTTTAGATACTTGGTATGGATGTTTTTGAAATGACATACGATGATGCTTAGCTTTTTCACATGAATCACAATGAAAATCGGATGCATTGTTGTTAGGAATGAGATAGGGCAACATTTGAAACATGTAGTTGAAATTTCGATGGCCTACATGCTTGTGCCATAACTCCAAGTCGCTAGTCCTAGAGAGAGACACTAGGGAGATATTCATGAATTCTATTTTGCTAACACAAAAGGCACTAGGGAGATTCACCATTTTTCCCCAATAAGATTCATTGTAAAAAAGAGTGAAAGCCATGATCAGCTTCCTCAAAACTGAGGGTTTACCAGAGATCATATATCAAAATCTCAGTGCATCCTAATTGGGTTTTATACTTTTGTGATGCAGCAGCCAATTAGGGATAGTCTGGGTTTTGCTTTCCATCCTCTTGTATAATAAGAAATGATTTCACCATGATCTTATTTCTTTTCTTTAGCATTGTTTTCTTGGCTACTTATTATAGGTTTTTATCTTGCACTTTTTGTTCTTATCATGTCCTTTGTATTTTTCTTTCTTTATATTCATTTTCATATGAACATGAAAATGTGAAGAATCTTGTCTATATCTGCATCAGCAAAACTTAATATTTGACATTATTAGTTATATGTTCCGTTTATGACCTCAAGCAATCTGTCAAACATCCTAGATGGTGTAATAAATACACTCCAACAAATTCTTGCCAGTAAAAATTCTTGCTAGGAAGTAGTCTAGTACAATTTGAAATGAGTTCCCTCACCCAAGCTAACTGGAACAGTCAATTAAATTCCATTTTTGACCTCTATTTTAATGTTAGCAAGAATTGGTACTTTATGCCAATTTTGAATAAAGGAATGTACTTTGTTGGCACCAATTCTCATTAGTTGTTCTGGTTTATTAGAAAATTTTTGGTTGTTTGAATGTGGCCTCTAATGCAGGAAGTAGATAGTGAATATTGATTAAAACAAATGGCTTCAGAAGCTTCCTTCCAAACAGCTAAGATTTATCGCCACCTTCTCAAGGCTGTCCACAAACACATTGGCAAGGAAGACAAGAAGAGGCATTTCCGGGAATTCATAACATCCGAGTTTCGCAAAAACAGCAGTCTCTCTGATGGTGCGGCCGTCCAACAGAAAATCAAGCTTGCTCAGGACTATACTTTTCTCCTTAACAGTGTGCACCATCACAAGGCATTACTCACTCTCTTTCTGTTGCTATTTTCTTTAAACTTTTCTGCGCACAGACATGCAATTAGATGTTTGGACAACTGAGCTTGTTTAAATGGAATTTAGACCTACTCAATCAATTTAAAGCTTAACCAGTTAGATAGGCCATTCCTTATTTGTTACTACCTCTGGTCCTTAATATAAGAGTTAATTGAGGATTAGATTTGGTCCTAAATATAAGATCTCAATCCACTTTGTCTCCTAAATTCATAATTTTTCTCTAAAATATCCCTATTGATTGTACATATTAAGGGGGTTCTCACCAACGGGTAGTTCCACTATACATGATTAAGCAGAGTAGTTTAGGGAAATCAATACATATTTGTTATAAATAACTAACTAAATTAATTTCCTTAATATTCACATAATAGTTATCTAGTTCTTTTGTTAAGGACTAGTGGTAGTATAATGGAGGTAAGAAACCAAAAGGTTATTGTCCTTTTAATCCTCTTTGATGGTTTAGTTTAGTCAGATTTTTCACGTTTTGGCTAATATTTTCCAAGGGATTTTTGGTTTTGTTTAGCTAAAATTTTAGTTTTTTTCAAGAAACTTATTCACATTTGCATCTTGGGCATAGTAACCATTGATTGGTGGCTTTGCAGGATCTCTTGTTTTCTTACAATATTGCTGTGGACAGAAGTGATGAAATGAATAGGGTCATTGGAAAATCTGCTGCTAGTGTGGGTCTTCGTCTTCCTGAGAGTTATCAGCCATAATGATTTGCGTGAATGGACAATATATGCCTGTTGTTCTAATGGAGACCTGGCAGGCAAGTGTGTTGTTCAAGCCTATTTTTCTTTTTTCGTTTTACTGTAACCATTTTCATTTTATTTGAACAATAAAATAAATGTTAACTGGACAGGATGATGAGGAATGAACTCCTTATGTCAATTGTGATTTATCTTGAATCATTTCGAGTTGTATTTTTGTTGGAAGATCACTATTAATTTTAGTTCAAAGTAAATGGAGCATGAGAAAGTTGATTGAGGAATGGGTTTCTTATTTCCATCTGATTCCAGAGGTATTTGATGCAGGTTACAAGATATTCAAATTAATCATATTAAACTTTATGCTAATGGAATTGTATATAATTTGGCCCCCCCAAAAAAAAAAAAGAATTGTACATGACATTCAGTCCATGATAAAGATAGGAAATAATTAATTGAAATAAGCCATAATTATGCATAGCGTGTTCATATGATTTTGTGGTCTGACCAATATGGTTGGGGTTAGGGTTCATACAGTCTTCTTTACATAATATAGTTTAAAAGTTTTTTTTTTTGGAAAACGTGTAAAAGGAATTTATTTATCTAATACTTAATTACCGAGCATAGATTTTCTTTCTGGGGCTCTACAAGGGAGGAGGTCATAGGATTCGGCCAAATTTGACTGCTTGTGTAGCTTTGGTAAATTTTTTGACTTTTCCCTGGGTATGTATTTTTTTTTTTGGGTTAAATGTTAAATAGTTCAATAATTCCAAATTATATAATTAAACCATACATTTTATCATCCATTATTACATTACTAAGTAAATGAAAGATGGGAAAATTGCCCATAAAGACTCCATTAGAAATTAATTGGGTTAAGGTGTAAATTTAACAACGAAGTTTTGTCCGAGGAGCGTCTGGCACAAATATCTTTTAGAAGGGACAAAAATACCAATGAACAATTGAAAAATGGCATCCACCACAAAAACCGTTAATCCGTACTAACGACGTTAAATTATAAAAGAAGAAAACCCCTAACGGCGTTAGTACAGATTTAACGGTTTTTGTGGTAGATGCCCATTTTTAATTATTCATTGGTATTTTTGTCCCTTCTAAAAGATATTTGTGCCAGACACTCCTCGGACAAAACTTCATTGGTAAATTTGCACCTTAACCTAAATTTATTTGCCAATTAGGACCTGAAAGAATTTAAGGAAAGACTTTTTGCATACTGGGCAGATTATTTGAACATAAGAAAAGATCTTTTACACATAGAGAAGATTATTTGAACATAAAGAAAGATCATATAGGGAAGATATGTTAAACATATGGAAGATTGTTTGAACACATGAAAAAGATCTTTTGCACACGGGGAAGATTGTTTGAACACAAAACCCCATTTAGCAAATAAATTTTCAATGAGGTATTTATGAGTAATTTTTCTATTAAACGTTTTATCAAATCAATACTTTTTTTTTTTAATTTTAACAATTTAAAAACTCGTAGTGGAGGGGACTCGCATACATACCCATCACATGCACCTTATTTTAAGCTATTTGGAGCCTAGAACTCACAATATTTTCACTGAAAGGTATGGGGTGTCATGTGAGTAAAAAGAACTTGTCTGTACTATTACTTGATTTTTGGGACAAAGCTATAGGATTACTTATTAATAGATCATGATAAATATAACGTAATCTGAAAGGTTTACATGAAGTCTTGTTTTTATTAATTAATAAATAACATGATCTACTTCGTATGGAAGTAGGAGTTTTTCGTTTGGCCTCCTTTTGATTGACTAAATCTAACGAATTTCATTTTGAATCATAAATTATTTATATTAAATGTTAGAAAATCTAAATTTGAAACTCCTTGTGACCAAAGAATGAATTAATTGAATTTGATAGACTTTTAAATGAATTATCAATGTAAAATAAAAAAAAAAAATCCGTAAACAATGAATAAAGTCAATATCTCTATATGAGGAGGGAGGGAGGGAGAGTTTTACTGAATTGGGTCATAAAATCTTGCCAAGAGGTCGAGACTAAAGTATGCTCATATATGTGTTTATAAATCATTCACCAACAAAATTTTTATGTATAACTAATGAATATCAGATTTAATAAAAGAGACTAGTTTCTCATAACGTGATGAATCAAAGTTTGAGTCCTTACTAAAAAAGATATTTACGTTTAATGCTTGACATTGTCTCAAATAAAATTATCTAAAAAAATTCTTATATATATAAGGAGTAGGATATGAGTTCATGTATTTTTATATATTAGACTAACTTTTATTGGTAAGCTGAGGTCTAATTAGGAACAAAAATGGGATGGGGTTTATGCACAGTGCACTGTCACAGAGGGCACGTGCATCTGCTGAAAACCATAAGTGTACCCATTCAAGTACAGAAATTTAGATGGCATCTTTGACTTCGATCAAAATTTTATTCATATATGAATAAAATTTTGATCGAAGTCAAAGATATATATATCCATTCTAAAAGGTAAAACAAGAAAAATTAGGATAAACATAAGCTAATACAACAAAATAATATCAAGATTCTCACTAACTATACTAATCTCAACTCAAAAGCTTATTATGGCTTGCTAGCTGCAAGTCGTCTTCTTTCTTTGGTTCAGCAAGCTGTAATCATCATACATACAGCCACCCACACAACAAACAGTACGTATACAAAAAACCCACTCATACAGAAACATATATATTATACATATGTGTGTGAATATATATAATTATATATTATAAAAGTAGCCTCGACGTATCGAAAGTACTCGTCGAGGGACACCCTTAATTTGTCCATGGCTATTTTTGACCCTTAAATCAGTGGTTGCCACCGATTCCTCCGCCGGAGCCGCTGCCCCCACCATAAGCACCGCCACCGCCGGTGCCAGACCCATAACCATACCCACTTCCAGACCCAGACCCAGAGCCTGAACCAAACCCATAACCAAAGCCTCTACCGAAACCATTCTGGGACCGCCCAGACCCGGATCCGTAACCCCACCCGCTTCCCGGCGCGGAGCCCCAACCCCAACTGTAATCCCAGTTCGGACCATGTCCGGACCCTGAACCTCCTTCTGGTGTTGCTGCTGCCTGAGGCTCACCATTAGAATCCATTTCTAAAGAAAGAAGCTTTTTTCCTCCGCCCGCTCCGGCGGAGGCTACGTTGGCTGAAGTAGTGATGTGGACGAAGAAGAAGAAGAAGAAAAGGAGGAGAGTGAAATTGAGAAGATTGGATTTGGATCCCATTTGTGAGATTGTTGTGTGTGTGTGTAGGGATTTGTGAGGCACTGAGGCTAGACACGAGGGTGTGTAGTGTATATATAATGCATGAAAAGTGGATTGCATTCATTGGAAACCCAATACATGAAGACCCGTGATTGAGTTAGTGCTGGAGATGCACTATACACTAATCTATATATTGCTTTTCATTTTTTATTTTTCCTCCCCCAAATATTTTATATAAACATTAAAAAGCCTTGTTTCTGAATGTGACTTTAAGGCCATCATCATGTGTAAACTACCCTCGTCCAAGTTATTTTTAACTAATTTACGCCGTATCAATATTATGGTATTTTTATTTTTTAGTAGTTAATATAAAATTCAGTTGATTAATTTGTGGAGATTAAGGAAGTTAAATAAATTACTTTAAAGTATTTATTTTTATCGTTTTCTCTAAACTAACTTACCTAACTTATAAACTGATATATAATCTAATAATACACATAAGTATTTCAGAAATCATATAACATATGTTATAATTAAATACTCCCTTTTGTCCTTAATATAGAAAATAATTGAAGAGTTGATATTGATCCTAAATATAAAATATATTTCTCATATTTATCATTTTTTTCCTAATTTACCTCATATTAATGCTCTCTCAATGATGGAGGGAATTAAGGAAGATATGGCGTTTTAGAAAAAAAAATATCATATTAACTTACTCAACTAATTTCTTTAATCTAATCAAATTAGATAAATATTTTTTAAATTAAGGACCAAAGGGAATAATTTATTTAACTTCCTTAATCTTCCCAACTTAGTCAACTAAGTCTTATATTAAGGATTAATGATAGTATTAATTTATAATCTCTCTTACTATCTTGATGTTTGAATTTTTTTGGGTCTGAATACCTTGAAATTTGATTTATACACACACACACACACTTCTTTTCACATATATACTGATTTAAATATTTTGGATCTAAGGAACATATTTCTATTTAATATATTTTTTCTATTGCTCTTTTATTTCTTGTTTCCTCATCAGCTCCTAAGCTTCTTTCTATAAATTAATTTCTTATTACTTGTTCATATCTTCTTACTAATAATGCATAAAATTTTTTTCCATTCCCATATTCATGTTTATTTATTCTTCTTACTTCTTCTCTCCATTCTTCACTCATACTTTTCCACCAATTTAATACATTACCTGAAAAACTTGACTCTACTAATATACTCGTTATTCCAACTTCTAAATTTTTTCCCATTAATGCTATTAATTGTGCTCTAGACCATTCTTCTAATATTTTTTTCATTATCCAAATTACAATCTAAATCTAACCAAATTCTTGAATTAGGTATACCTCTTGTTTCAAACCAAATTCTTGAATTAGGTATACCTCTTGTTTTAAATTCTTTTATAGGTGGTGGTGTGAATCCTGAATTCTTTGGACTATTAAATTTTACTTCAAATTCCATTTTTTCATCTTTCATATTTTCTTTATGTTTTAATTCTTCTGCTCTTAATTTTGCTTCTCTCTGCATTCTAGTTCTTATATAATCTTCATTAGTTCTTATTTTTTCGGGTATATCAGTTTCTACTTTAGTTCCTAAACTACTACCATCTTGTATTAATATTCCTATATTTAATTGAATATTTTCATCTTGACCTTCTATTCTTGTAGCATATTGGAATTCTTTTCTAATTTGTTCTAAATTTTCTTCTTCTTGACCCATTAATCTTTCTATTTCATCATATTCATTTTCTTCTACTACATTCATCATTTTTACAGTTGGATTTAATATTTCTAATAATTCATTTGTTGATCCTGCATAACATATTATTTCTGCTTTTCTATGTGCTTCATTTAATTCTTTATCTTCTTCTTTTATTTTTGTTTTTCTACCTTTATTATTTCTTACTCTTTTAATTTTTCTTTTTTATTCATAGTTTCATTTATTGTCCATAAATTATTATTTAATACTTGTTGCCCTTTTATTACTTCTTCTATTATTATCCTAGTTTGTTTTACATTTTCATCCATAGTCTGATTTCTTATTTGATCTCTAGATATTTCAAATGTTTCAAATTCCTCTATAGCTTTCATCATATTTAATTTTCTTACTTTTGAATTTATCATTTTTAATGGTCCTCCTTCTGATATTATTGGTTGCATCCATCCTAGTATTATTGGTTCTAATTTATTACTAATTTCTAATTCTTCACTAACCATGTGTGTTGGATAATATTATTCTAAGAAATCTAATCCTAAAATTACATCACATGATGGTTCATTATATTGGTTTAATTCTTTTATTAATAATTCATAATTTCCAATTTGTACATTTGTTACGCCCTTATTTTAATTTCACCTTTACCAAAGCATTCGCGGAAAATGATATGCGGTTCGGTAGGCAACACAGGAATAGCATTAATATACTGACAATATATGCATGATTACAAAAAATCTCCATAATGGTTCGTACATGATACTTACAATTAAGATAGTCGCACAGGGCTACTAGGATGTCTAAACCCATCCCAGTGAAACGGAGACTTCTTCTCGTCTTTGCTTCACCACTGTAACCCTCTCTCGTGCAGTTCTCTTCTCTGATTTTTGCGTACCTTCTGTATTCATCTATCTAAATTGTTGGTAGGGGAAGGTGAGATTCGAAAGAATCTCAGCAGGAAAACAGTATTAATATGCATGCAGAATAAGTGCTTAATGCATGACATGGTTACATTACATAAATTCATCTACATGCTCAATGTTTCAACCAACATACTTATGGCCATAGCATAAATAGAAAGAGAGCTTCAATTATTCATATATGTTTCACATAATCAAGCAAAGCAATAACATGCATCAATACACCAACACAAATATCAAATACATGCATGAGAGGTAAATTCCCTACCTTAAACCCTTTTTCCACCTCAAATTACGCGCCTCGTAAAACATGTCGCAGCTCGACTCTCCACTCGGTCCTACAATTCCAAATGCACCATTTAGACACTTCCATGGTGTTTCTGGTGGTAATATGAGCCTATATTAAAAAATTATTAAAATGCCCCCAGGCACTGACCCGACCCCGGCGTACTCGATCCGACTGTACTTTTCCCAAAATTTTGACATGGGCTATTCTAACATATTTTCACTCAAGGAATCCATTTCCGGACTTGGAATTACCAAAATCACTACCAAAAGACAAAATTATCCTTGGCGACCTTATTTTAAGGGTTTCAGGGGCGTTTTCGTAATTATATTTTTTTGGGTTTTTCCAAAAAAGTGGTCAACTGTAACCCCACCTAATTTTCCCTCATGAACTCAATGGAATCATCAAAATATTGAAAATTCAACTCTAAGTCCTCCAAACAGCACTAGTTGAAATTCTCAATTCTCCGGGAAAAATTGGGGTTTTCCAATTCTGACTTCACAGACGTATTCCTTTCTACTCATAATCACTTTATTAACTACTTAATTGAATTATAACTACCACTTAAACCCAATTTTGGTAGCATAACACTTCTAGCACAACATTTCCAAGTTTCTCAAACAAAGACAATCCGGCGAAATTTCACCGATTAAATCAACCACAGCAACCAGAACAACCAATATTCGAAGGTTTAGGAGTTACCTTTCGCTTCCTCCTAGTTTTTCTTGATGTGGCTGAAAAACCCTAACTTTCCCAACCAAGATCTGTGCTTCAACAACCTTCAAGAACATGGAAGAGAAGCTTAGGAGTAGTGTTATACGTGTTAGGTACAAATTCACCGAAGAAATTGACCTACCTCGCGAGTTTTCTTCCATTTCTCTCTCTAGAATTTCACAACTCTTCTCTCTCTCTTGAGCTGAAATTTGCGTTAGGTATGGCTGAAGAAAGGAAGAAGGTAATGTTTTAATATCATGATGATGTCATAATTTAATTATTTATCAATTTCCCAATTTTCGAATTTTTACAAAATTCGGGCAGATTTCTGCCAAAAATTTGAAAAATCATAACTAATTCTAGAAAAATTGAATTAGAGTGATTCTAAATGCTATAGAACCCTTATTGAGTCTAGTTTCAATGAAAAATATGTAATTTAACCAAATAGAAGCACAAAAATCCCAGAATTTAAATCTTTGAATGCTGTTCTAGAAACTTTTCAGTTTTTCTGGGCTAACTTCAAAAATTCATAACTTTTTATATATAGCTTCAAAGAATTCATATGACCTATCAAATTAAATTTCAGGATGTCTACTTTCACCCTGTAAAATTACATAATTTTTACACATCATTTGTTCATACAAAATCAGATGACAAGCTCACTGCCTCACAGAAAATTTTACTGGAAGCATAATCATATTCTCCAAAATTCACCATTTTACTTTCTTAATACCCCAAAGATATAAGAAATATTATGGAATAGATTTGGGGTAACCACTAAACTGGGGCTTAGCAGTCCACTTAATTCAAGCTTATTCCCAAACCTTCATTCCCAAAATTCGGGATATTACAACATTTATATTTTTTGCCTCCAATTCTATCATATGAATTTCTTTTCTTGCACTTTCCATTCCAAGTATCTTATTTTTTTTCTTTTCCACATTTCTTGTGGAAAAGCATTATATTTTGCTACAGTTAAATTTGCTCATGTATCTACTAATAAAGCATGATATTTTCTTACTCTATATTTTTTATAATTGAATTTTACTAAAATATAATATAATGTCCTCATATCCTAGATAATACTTCTAGTCTTTGTTTTAATTGTTTCTTTACACTTCGTCTTCTATCTCTTTCTCCCAAGACTATATTAAACTCTTCTTCGTATAATAGTGGATGATTAAAATATATGTATTCTAGTCTTCTGTTTTCATATTTATGGGTTCTTCTTATTTTATTTAGTATGATTCGTATGAAACTTTTATCATTCTTTGGTATTGTTACTTGATGATCTCTTTTATAGTAATACCAACCATTTTCTTCTATTATTAACCTAGAAGACAAAGCAGAAGGCAGATTCCGCAACAGGATAAAAAGATGAAGTCACAAAAGTGTAACTCGAGTCTTGTAACCATGGTCAAAAATGTAATCAGGGTTGGAATGCCAGCTCTATATAAACCCTCTTTGTAAGCATATTTGAACAAGTCGAATGAGAACAACTCTTTCCAGTCATACACACACTCCACTACTACAAAAAAATGTTTTTTGTAGCACACCATTTGTAGCACTTAAATGATGAAGTGCTACAGATAAGGCGGAACCTATGGTAGCGCTAGTTTAAACTAGGGCTACAATAGATTTTACCAATTTTAGCTCTTTTTTAACAAAGCGCTACAATTGGTCATAATTTTTTTTAAAAAAAAAATTATTAAAACAATTATAGAATTTTTTTTTAAAAAAAAAAGCTACATAAGTGTCAGTTAAAATTTATTTAAATATTTAGGTATTGTAGCATTTAGTTGGTTAAGAGTGACAATAGGCTTTTTTTTAAATATATTTTAAACCCTAATATTACCCCCACTTAACTCACCCACTACACCCACAAAGGAAGTAACTTTCAAATGCTTCTCAGCATGAATAACTGTTCTTTTTCCTTTTTCATCTCTAGGGCAAAAAATCGTTAGTTTTCTTTCAACTCCTACACCAAACTCTCTCTTTGCCATTCAATCTTCTTATTCTTTGGCTCCCCAAGCTATCTTTTCACCATTTTTCTTCTTCCTCATTTCCTTCTTCTTTTCCCCCTTCGTTCTCAGCCCTATTTACTCTTTTCTTGCATATGGATGATGCAATGACGGCATTCAAGTTTTTCAACATCATTCATAGCAGTGATTCTGTTCCCTAAAGATGAAGTTTGTGAAGCTTTTCTTTGAATATTTCCCTCCGTCTCTTGTAAGTTTTAGTAGTGAAGTTTCTTTTTCATTTAAATGGTTTTAGTCTCTTCAAGTTAAAAATTTGAAATCTATTTTACATTGTTCTTCCTCTAGTTAGAAATCAAAAAGCTTTCAAGGTACCCCTTTTTCCATTTGAAATTGTTGCTGACTATTCCCCAGTTTGGCCTCTTCTGTAACCCCCTTCCGTAATTATATCCGAAATACTCAATTAAAATGAAATAGAGACCAATAGGAAACAAAACTTATTTAAAATCTCATCTTCACGACAGGGTTTTCACATATAACTTTCGAAATATAATTTACTTGGTCTCATATTCAATTTTGAATACAATTACATTACGCGGAATATCACATTTATAAAAATATCAGAGTGTACAACAATAACTTCCCGGTAACTCCCGGGTTCATACCTTTACATAGAATTCATAGGGCACATTCGCCCTTTTATAATTCCTCAAACGGGGATTACACAAATCTCAACTCCATACATGCATACTTAATACTCATCCAATATACAAATACAATATCCAAATATACATCCCAACTATCATCCGAACATATACAATTATCCCAGCATATAACGATAACCAACTACCAAATACAAATGCCATAAGGGATTCTCGCCATCCCTAGTCACTTGCTCCTTCCTTGAGCCACTTGACCTGTCTAAAATGTTGGTAGGGGAGGGTGAGATTCTAGAGAATCCCAGTAGGAAACAGATACCAATATGCATGCAAGATAAGTGTTTAATGCATGACATGCTTGCATCACAATAACTCATGTTCACATAATGATATATTCGCATGCTCAATGTTTCAAAATTCATACTCATGGCCATAGCATAAATAGAAACAGAGCTTCAATCATTCATATATGTTTCACATAATCAAGCAAAGCAATAACATGCATCAATACACAAACACAAATATCAATACATGCAGGAGAGGTAAGTTCCCTACACTTTTCTTTCCACGTATGCTCCAGCTCCGCTTACTCGCGAACCAAACGAATACTGAACCCTTTCAAAATCTCAAAATGCTGAAAATGGGGGTTGGCTACGGCCCAGAAAATCCAGTTTCTTGGCTGAACTTCCAAAAATCATAACTAAATCAGGAAAACTCGAATAAGGTGATTCCAAAGCCAAATGAAAGCTACTCAAGTCCTCTACACATGAAAAATATTGGCCTTAACTGGAAATCACCACATAAATACAGAATTCCCAAACATTCAAGACTGTCCCAAAACAGAATCCATTTTCGACCTCAAACTTTGGACAGCTATAACTCACAGAAGACAAAACGAAATGGCACAAGTTATATGTCCATTTTGAAGCTTGAGATGTGAATTTTAAGACTGGAAAGTTTCATAATTTTCGAACATCATTTGCCCAGTCAAAACGTCCACGTCATCTGACTGTCCAGAACAGACTTGCCAAAACAGGGTCCAGTTTGGATGCCAAACTTTGGTCAGTTCAAACTCCCAGCTCACAAAACGAAATGACACAAAATTTATGTCCATTTTGAAGCTTGAGATGTGAACTTTAAGACTGGAAAGTTTCATAATTTTCCAACATCATTTACCCATTCAAAATGGCAACACAAACAGACTACCCAGACAGAATTCTCACTGGACAGAATTTCCAGTTTTTCAACCATTGTGTCCAATCCAATTCAAACCAATTCCAATGATCAAATACCACAACATGGCACCATTTTCAACATAAAACACAACCCAATTCATCCAATCCAAAATCACAAGAAAATCAGGGCAAAATTCGAAATTCACAAAGCTCAACCAAAACTCACAAAACTTAGATCAAAAGTCTTCAAATACTCACCTCTTCCTCTTTCCCAAACCAATTTCTTGATTCTTCATCTTTCCAAATTTCCTCAAGCCATCAAACACCTTCAATCAAGAATCTAAAACCATAGAGATGAAGCTCTCATCACTATGAACAACTTTATAGAAGGTGATTAGAGTATTAGAGGACCACAAGCCAACCAAAATCTCACCTCTAGTTTTCTCTTTCTTCCTTGAGCTAGGCGAAAATGGAGTCTTGAGAGAGATGAAGATGATGAAGATAGTGATCAGAATTTTCTCCTTTTTCTCATGTGTTGGCCAACCAAAATAAAGGAGAGGGAAGAGAAAAAGCACTTTGAACATTTGACCAAGATCTAAGGCTCACAAGTTGCCACTTGTCATGATCTTGATCCATCTTCAGGAGCTCACATAGGCACTTGCACACATGATTCCACCCTTTGATCTATCACACAAATCAATCCTAACCATTGATCTTGAAGTTACCAATGAGTTTCCTCTTCGGTAACTGACCAATAGGTCGGCAACTTTACCATTTTGCCCCTGATTACGGTAATTCTCTTTGAATCACCACTAACACTTCACATCTTTTCATTTAGCCACAATATGCGCCTTCCCTCTATTTTAAGTCAATTTAGATGTTAATCCATAATTGGGCTTAAATACAGGGTTTTGGCGCCGCTCACAGCACATACGAATCACATCGGGTGCCAACTCACACCATAATCTCCAAAAGGGTTATTTATCACTAACCACATCCACTTTTGGAGTCATTATCTCTTAATCACAATTTAGGATCTTGCTAAACCGGGGCTTAGCAGTCCACTTATCTCAGGCTTATTCTCTAGCCTCAAGCCTCAAAATTTGGGGTATTACATCTTCAATGTTCGTCCTTTTAAAAAACAAAAGCATCCTGAGCAAGAATAGAGTAATTAGAACTGTTGATGCTTTGCATTGTTTTCCTGATTTATTGATTCATTAAAGGGAATTGGATTTCTTGATCAATTGATTTGTTTAAGCAGTGTTGTTATTAAGAGAAAGTTATGTGTGTGTGAGAGAGAGATATATTATTGTAACACCCCAAATTTTATATTCACCAAATATATTGTAATTATTTGGGAAATTCAATAAAATGGTGAATATTCATGAATTTGGAATTTATGAATTTATAAATGTTCAATTTCATGGGAAATTGGGCAAAGATAATTATGGAATTAATTTGGGTAATTTAAAAAGCCCAATATTAAGGTCCAAAAGTGAAGGAATATTAGAGAAAATATTTGGTCCAAAAATAGATGAAAATTGGTGAAAGAAAAATAAGAGAAGAAATTGGATTAGAAAGGTAATGGCAAAATCGTAATTTTGCCAAAATATCACAAAATTAATTATTTTTCAATTAATTGAAGTTAATTTCAATTAATTAAGGGAAATAAAGTTTAAAAATATATTTAGAATATTTTGGTCAATTTAATATGAATTTATGAAAAATTTGAGCAAAAAGTGTAATTTTGACCAAAATTGAGACTTTACGTGTATACGTAACCGAAACAAGTTGTGAAGCCAATTGAGACCATAGGGAGGGACCCCTAGGTGTCTCCTACATGTGGCATAAAGAAGAAAATATTGGTTGGACATGATGGCATGGTTACGTGAATGTAGGAAGTTATGTACATAAAATTGGATTTTAGCAATTTTGGAAAATTAAACCAATTATTATAATATTATGAGATATTAGAATATAAGTCATCTTCCTCATTCAACTGCTCATTCACGCACAGCAACATGAAATAGAGAGAGAGAAGGTTGAGAGAGTTTAGAGAGAGAAATAGAAGAAAAATCACAAGGTAAGCCGATTTCTCCGGCGATTTCGCTCCTAACGCGTATAACTCCGATTCTAAACTACTCCTCTTTGTTCTTTAAGGTTTGGAAAGCTCAAATTGGGTGTTTTAAAAGTTAGGGTTTGCTGCCATTTTTGGGAAAAGCTTGTTGGAGCTTGAGGTAACTTCCAAACCTTCGTATATTAACTATTCTGGCTGCTGTGGGCAATTTAATCGGTGAAATTTCGCCGGATTGCCATTGGTTTTAAATTTTGGAAAGTTGTATATCTAAGGGTTATGCTGCCCAATTTTAGTTCAAATGGTTGTTATAACTCAATTAGATTGTTAATAAAGTGGTTAGGAGTAGAAAGGAACGTGTTTACGGAGCCGAAATCGTAAAACCCCGATTTTTCCCGGAGAACACAATTATTTCGGCCAGGGATGTTTGAGGGCCTTAGAGTTGGATTTTCAATGATTTTATGGTTCCATTGGATTCAGTGGGCGAAAATAGGTGGGGTTACAGTTGGGCACTTTTTCAGAAAAGGCTAAGAAAGCATAATTACGGGAACGCCCCTAAAACCCTAAAAGTAGGGTTGCCAAGGGCAATTTCGTAATTTGACATTGAATTTGGTATTTTTGAGTCCGGAAATGGATTCCTTGGACGAAAATATGTCAGGATAGCCCTAGTCAAAAATTTGGAAAAACGTGCCATCGGGCCGGGTACGGCGGGGCCGGGGTCCCGGGGGCATTTTGGTAAATTTTCACCATAGGCTAATATAACCACAAGAAACACTATGGAAGTGTCTAAAATGATACTTGGATAGGTTATGACCTATTTCTTGTATATTTGATGTTTTAGGACCGAGTTGGACGCCTTTAGTTGACACGTTTTACGGGGCGGGCCCTTTGAGACAAGAAAGAGGTTAAGGTAGGGACTACTATCTCTCATATACTATGTGACTATTTGTATGATGCGTGTTACTGTATTTTGTGATCTGAACACGTGCTGGAGGCACATTACCTAGTTGTGGTCTAGGACCTAGCTGAGGTACACTGGTCTTACCTAGCTGTAGTCAAGGACTCGGCTGAGGTACATGTAGGGGTTTCAACGGGTTAGTTGGCCCTGAATTTTGTGTACACACACGGATGATATGAATTTTCATTTTACTTGATACGGTGCATTGCATATTTAATTTTCGCATTTTATATGTTGATCGTATGTTTCTACTGAGATTCCTTGGAATCTCACCCCTTTTTCTAATCCAAATGTCTCAGCGGGTGCCAGCGGTTCAAAAGGCAAGGACATAGTTCCGGGAAACTGACGGGCATGTTTCTCGAGACACAGTTGGTGGTTACATTTAGCCTGTACTTGGAATATTTTGGGATGTTCTGTATATATTTGTAATTATTAGTGAATTTTGGCTCTGTTAATGTCTGTCTGTAAACAAATACTTATTATCAGTATAACTGTACTTTTCTGTTTGCCTATGGAACTTGTTCATTATTGCCCTGCGCATATCAAAATGGAAACGGGTGTTGACAATTATATTATATTATATCTAGTTTTATTTGCTCAAGATTTCTCTAAGGAAGTCCAACTTATTTTATTTGGTGGCTGCATTTTTTTATTGTGTTAAAATTGATGGCCCATATGCATCTTTTTTTCCCCTAAAGACATGGTATGATTATTCATGAACCACATCCTGGATGTGAAGCCTGTATGTGGGCAGTGGACGGATAGTGGTAGTCACTATTAGTGTTGTAAGCTTTAACCTCAAGTTCTAGGTTGCCTTTTATATAAGGAAAAAGAGTTGATAGCTGCATTTTTCATGTCATTTGTATGATATGAAGAAAAGATTTGTCACCATAAAAAAAAAAAAGATAATTTTTTCCTCATCTTAATATTTCTTATTTTCAAAATATAGAGTTATGCTACTTCTAGTATTTTCTATGTCTGTGTAATTTGGCGAACCTTAAACTTTGTATGATCTAGAAAGGACCTTTTGGGTCAAGTAAAAAAATGAGTTCTTTTAAATATTATGTTTAATTTCTTTTGTGTTAGGAAAAATTATTTATTTTCTATTTAAGAGCTATGATATGTTCGTAAATGAGAGTTCTTTTTGTTATGGACTCTTGAAAATCATTGAGATATGTTATTTAGAATATTTTGTTAAGATTATGATAGATTATCTTATTAGCTAGGATTTGGATTTTAGATATTTATATTGTTAGGATTTGGTTTAAATGTTATTTATTTATTATTTAAGTTGGATATTTAACGATTTGAACTAGATATTAAGATAGGAGTAGATATTTAGAGTAATATTTTTTAAAGAAAAGTTTTTTTATAATATTTCTAGCTAAATTAGGATGAATTGAATGACATACTTAATTGTGGAAGCACCAACATATAGATTTAAACCTTATCATCCTTTTTCTTTATCATGTAATTTTATTCATGTTAATCTAATTGTTTGTTTTATATGAAGGCATTTATATCATAGCGTTTTGAGGGACACCGGGAGAGTGCAATTCTCATTTATGCGTGTAATAGGCCAACAACAGGGGGAGAAATAGCCATAGTGGGAAGAAAATTAAGGGATTTATATAAGTTAAGTTATTTTTTTCATGTTAATCTAATTGTTAAACATGCATTCATATTAAAAGTTAATTGTTCTGTAATTATGGTATTGATTGTCTTATACAAATTTTTTTAGATATAATGGCTAAAGAAATCAGTATATAAAATAGTTGCTTATTTAATTTCGAAACTTTTTTTTTTTAAAATACCTTTTTGTAGCTCTTTCTTGAAAAAGAGCTACAGTATATGAATCATTTATTGTAGCACTAATCCAACAAAGTGCTACAAGAGATCAATATTTTTTTTAAAAAAAATAATTACCTATTATAGCGCTTTGTCAAAAACACGCTACAAAAGAGTTCACCTATTGTAGCATTTTTTAAGTGCTACAAAAACCTATTGTAGCAGAGGCTTTTGTAGCACTCAAAAAGTACTACAAAAATGAAAAAAATAAGTGCTACTAATTAACTTTTTTATAGTAGTGCTCTCATATTTCTGAATTGTAACGAATCATATTTTTAATCCCCTATAATTCTGCATCTACCACAGAGATATTGAAGACATATAAGGTATGAAAGGCTAACTTCTTATTGGGGATTTAGGTGAAAGTCTTATCTCAAACATATTAGTGATGATCCAATAAGGGGATTCACTGGGCGAGTAGGTAAAAAAAAGAGGTCTAGAGGAAAAGAAGAAAAGAGGTTACGCCTCCTGTAAGAAATGAAGGAAGTCTGTGCTGAAATAATCTAAAAGGTAAAGGTCTTAGATTCTATATGGATATTTTATAAAAGATCTCCTATATGAAAGAGGACAGGAGTCTTTTTGTAACCGGGTTATTTTTTGTCAAACCAACTCTATGTTTTCTTTTCTATCTAATGTAATTTTATTCCTGTTTGTAAGTATTCTTATTTGTAAGTATCTTTATTCCATACTCGCCCAGTCTTTATTCCATTTATGGTATATATATATATATATATATATATATATATATATTATTTAATACTCCTTAAAACTAGCAATTCCCTTATACTCCCTCCAATCCTAAATTTAAAACAGAATTGACTTTTTTTTGCAGATATTAAAGAAGCTAAATAATTTACTTTAAAATATTTATATTTGTCATTTTTTCTCCAAACTATTTTGCCTGACTTATAAACTAATATATAATCTAAGGATACATAACAAATAATATAATTAAGTAACTTATTTAACTTTCTTAATCTCTCCAAAAAAAAAAAGTCCACTCTATTTTGTATTTAAGACAGCATGGAGTAAAAAAAAATTAAAAAAAAACACCTACTAAAACAAAGGGAAGACAATTTTTCTTTAATATTTAATCCTCAAAAGTTATGGAGTAGAACTGAATGTGAACCTATAGTATCATCAGTATTGGGGACGGTCGAAAAGCCCTTTTCGAATTTGAAGTTTGTGGAGAACTCACATGCAATATGTAGATATTAACTTAATCATATATTAAAGTTGAACTCAGTGTTTGTAATGATGATAATTACATAAATAATAATATGATCTTACAATCTCATTATCCCAGAAAACTTTGAAAAATCTTGTAACTTAATATACAATATTAAATGTCATGAAAAACAACTAATAGCTTTGAGATATTTAGTTTTAACTATTAGCTAGTAAGCTCAAATTTAGAACCTTTAGAGTGATTTACTGTTGAACTTTTAAAAAAAAATTATAGCATGTGATTTAGTATTTTTAATGATTTGATGTTATATTATTATATTCTTTAAAAAGGCTTCATATACCCTAAATTTAAGGGAGAAATAGGTAAAAATTCAATAGTAATGTTGGAATGACTTGAATTCGAATATGAGTGTTTTTTGTATATGCAACCCTACATAATATCAGTACTTTCTATGTTTAAAAACATATCAATTATCAGGTTCTTATTATTAATAACAAACAGAAATTTCTTTACCAACTTTATCTATTTTATTTTAAGAAATTAAGAATAAAATTTTACTTTATATAAATTCAAGTTAGGGAAAAAGAGGCACACAAGTTGTCCAAATTGTATGTGACATAATAATGATGTAGGGAAGCTCAAAGAGCGACCCTTATTCTATCTTTCAACTTTCCGACCAAATTATTTTACATATATTTAGAAAGCTCCCTAAATACCTGCAATTTGTTTTAAAGTACCTTTTTAAGTGTATGTTGTTTGTTATTATAACATGGTGGTGACAGTTTGATTCTAGTTTGTTTATAATATGCATTAGTGGACGGTGGTAGAAGTTCAGATTCCTCAAAATATAATGCTTATAAAATATATTTAAAATAAAGGAAACAAATTAAAATAGTTCTCATACACACCATGTTTCGAAAACCGGACTGGACCGGTCAGTTTAGATCGGAAACCGGCCAACCGGTAGTCCAACCGACCCGATCCGATAGTTGACTCCAATTTAACCTGTTTTTACGCGGTTTGACCAGTTTTTTTTATATTTTATTCATAATTTCATATAATAACCCTGAAATCTTTACTTCCTCACCGGTTTAGCCCCGATTTGACTCCAATCTAATCCACTAACTCTTAACCTAACACTCCGAGAGGTTCAGTAGCTGGTCCGGGTTTCAAAACCTTACATGCATACCTTATTTTATAAATATCCTGTTACTACTTACTATATTGCAGTTGTCATGTTATATTTAAGTATCACCAAACTCAATCGTTGTTTTTAAGAGTTAAGGTGTAAATCTACGTGAAGTTTTTTCCCATACACATTTAACACCAACACCATAGCCACATAGTTTTCATGAGCATAGCAGTACACATGAAAATTTTCTAGTGGAACAAAAAGTCATTGCTTTTAAATCTTAACATTTTTCCTCTCTGTGTAATAAACTGTTTAAGTTGCAAGAAATGAAGGTAACATTTTTATTCCATTTGAGAATGTTTGTGTGTAATTTTGTGCCCATGAAAACTTTATGATGTCAATTTGCATATAGAAGAATACTTTATGGATAAATATGCACGTTATACCTATTTTTCAATATGATTTTTTGTTTCATTTTTATGAATTGATCCATACAATATTTGTTCCATGAATAGTGAGTCCCTTCTAGGTTAGTTATAATTTACACAGTATATTATTTAAATTATATAATATTTTAGTGGAGACATAAAAATTTAGATCTTTATGGGTGCAATACCCAAATGTAGATAAATGAAACTATAAGCCATTGCTTTATTATTTGCTTCTCTGACGGAAGAAATACTTTTTGAAGATTAGGCTTTGGATTGCATGCGGAAAGCTGAAAGGTGGAAGGGTGATCATTGCTCTACGTTTGTTGGGCAAATATCTGATGGTGGGTCCCACAGTTTTTTTTTTGGGAGATAAGGAGACATAAAAAACGGTTTTTGTGTTCCTATGATTATTTTTATTTATCTCTCTTTTTTGACATTTGCAATAGCAGGAAAAGAACAAAGCTAGGCCAAGTGCTTAACAGCTTAAGTGTTAGCCGCCCCACACAAATTGTCATAAATGGTCAAGATTAAAATATCTCACCTTTTTTTGTGTGGGTGAATTTCATTCCTCCTAAATGTTTAAGACTAGATAACTTCCTATTAAAGGTAATTTTGTTAAAGGCATTATTAAATATTAGATGTGAGCACCTCTCCCTACCATAATTCAAACTTTAGTTCCTTATATTGTGAGAAATTTTTTTATCTTTTAAAGCAACCTTTCTAAAAATTAGCTGAATAGCTACAATTATAAAACAAAATTACTTGAGTGTGATCATATTATTTTTTTCTTAAAAAAAAAAAGGACAAGGGGTTTTTATTTTTATAGGAACCTTGCTAATTAGACTTAGAAGTGCCTCTTATTACTAATGGGGTTAGGTCCAGTAAAAGGGATTAATATTTCACAATATGACAAACCAAGATTCTAATCTCCATCTTATTTAGTGTCTGACAGTGTCTTGAATATGAAATTCAAAAATGATAAAATGGTATGAAAAAATAAATCTTGAGAATAATAAAATTTAAACATGAAATTCATTTTCTTTCTTTCTTTTTTTGATACATTGAAATTCATTTTCACTTGAGTGCATAGATATTTGTTGTCATTCCTTTCAGTGATTTTGGGCCCATCAAATGTGGCACAGTTGCTGAACCTTAGTGCACTGCAGATTATTCAGTCCACTCGCAACAGGAATATCCAATTTCAGAAGTCAAAAGCGTGCCATGACCCAACCATGTGGCCAAGTTGCAAAACCCGGCGGGGATTATATTTGTCAATAAAAATTGATCCAGCTGGTAAAGAAATTAGCTTATAACCATAAAGTTATGAGATCAAATCCCATCTATGTGAAAACCTAACTGGTGGGCGATATGTAAATATATTTATAAATGCTCTTTGAACCTAAAAGATGTCCTGACTTTGATGATGTCCTGACTTTGATGAAGCCCAGACCAACTTGCCTAAACTTGTCAGCATAAAAACAAAAAGATTCTTTCCTCTCCTTCAGGGGTGGGGTACTCAGACTTTTATCAGGTCTGATTACGAAAATGAGCAGCTGGGAACATTTTTTGTATAGCACGAAAATAAAATTATACCATTTCCTATAAAAAAAAAAACTAACAATTGTTAAATAACAAAGGTTTAATAATACTCCGTCCTTAATAAAAAAACTAGTGGACTAATTTAGGAAGATTAAGTTAAATAAATTACTTAATTACAATAAGTATTATATCATGTAATTTACATAATTTCTTTTAAATACTTATGTATATCATTAAATAATATATCAGTTTATTTGTCAAGTAAATTAGTGAGAAGAAAAACCATAAATATAAGACAATAAAAAAAAGACCTTACATTTAGAAGAAAAATTCACTTCTAAACTAACTCATATTATTTAGAACAGGAGGTAGTATATTTTTTCCACTCACAAAAACATTTTTTCCACTCTCACAAAAACAAGTAGGGATGCATTCTAAGTTTTCAGAAAAGAGGGATGTACTGCAGTTTATCCATGGAATTGCAGAACTGTTTATCTGATATATTCAAATACAAATACAAAACGATATACGCCCTATGATCCTTAATACAGTATAAAATTTAGTTTGGTCAAATTTCTTCATTGAAGTCCATCTTATATTAACTATGAACTTGTTTTCTCAACAGGAATACTTCTTTCAATGTCTACAGATAGAAACTATGAACTTGTGTTGAAAAAAACAAGGGGAAAAAAAATTCTGCACTGGCTCTAAGCAGCAGGGTCAACGGATAAATCAGAATAATCCCATCATGGAGTGGAGTGATGGCATAGAAAATAAAAAATAAAATAAAATAAAAGAGCCGAAGTGTTTTTTCCTTATTTGGGAAAAGCAGAATGCTAGTCTCAGCAGCTGCTATTTTACAATAACCAAACATCCAATAAAAGCCTAATAAGAGGAAGAAGGAAATTACCAAGAATAATAGTGCCGTATTGAAATAACACAATCTATCACCTTTTTTGTTTCTGCTATTTAAATATCTTTCTTGAACTTCTTAGCAAGTCCAAGAAGATGATCTTTTAATCAATGGCTTCATCTGCTTGTCTTCTTCTAGGGAAATCATGCCGAGGTGAGAGGGGTCCTCAAGCATCATCTTTGCCACCAGATAACCTGCAATAGACCACGTTTGGTATTTTCTTGCCTGCTTGCCAATATATCTACCAAGTTTGCCATCATAATACTCCGGCCATCCATCCTTCAGTAATCGGCTCTCGGCAAGCTCAATTGCTCGTCTTGCTATTTGCGGTCTCCCCGTTTTGATGCAGGCAGCCGTTAGTAGCCACAAGAGCACTGCAATCAAGAGCATGAAGCCAAAAGAAAACACAAGACCCAAAGGAAAACCATCAATGCCAAGCATTTCATTGCATAATGATAACATGTAATACAAACGGCATGGCTTCCTTTTGCGCCGCCTAGTACCACCAAAATATATTCATCATGTAGCTAAGCTATGGTTATAAGTATGGGGATAGGAATCTTGTGTGGCCTATTGTCAATGCTAAAAATTGGTTATGTCACATGTCCTAGAAAATTGATTCCTAAATCTAATAATAATGATGCTTCAAACAATGATCAAGAAGCATCATAGTTCATAGCCACGTAATGCTCCTAAGGTCAAGGAAATATATAGAATGCATGAATGATTAAAGCGCAGTTAAGTAATCAGATAAAAATTGTACAAGCAAATAACTCCATTCCAATGATAAATGGAAATATATAGTAGATGAATTGAGAAAATCAACAAAAATTACAGATTATAGAAAGAAGCTCCTCTTGAAGAGGCATCAGCTGAACTTGAGAATGGATTAAGTTTTATTAATTTTTACTTGGCAAGGCAAATAATGTATAAACGATCAGGGTATTGATGGGTTGAACATTAATGGAAAACACAAGTTTTTTGTCAATTATCATTCAAAATACTTTAATTCCAACAATATCTCCTAAAATAAACCTGATCAATATTCCTTAGGGAAGATTTGATAAATTCAAAATTAACAGGTTAACCTGACTGCACCCCAAGCTCAATTTATTTTGCAAGATTAAGCGTATGATGAAACAAGGGAAGAACCTGGCCAAGATCCTCCGTTATGGTAACTCCATCTGGTATTTTTGGGATCACAACCAGTAACAATTTGCCACTCATGACTCTCTATTGCAGGATAACATATTTTTAAGGGCATTTCTCCTACCAGCTCATCCCAGCGGGCTTCAATAAGATCCATTATAGCCATTGATTGCTCTGGAGTAGCAAGAGATGAAAGGATTGCAACACAATTGCCCAAAGCAAACCACCGGAAATCCATCCTAGCAGGACTAACATTTCCAACAAAGTAGCCACCTCGCGTTGGCATAAAATCAAAAAGCCATTCTGGGATTGAATCAGGAATAACGTTAAACTTATTTACTGCAGTATGTGAGTATTCCTCAGTCTTGTACCGGTAAATGTCATTTAGTTGTTGGAAGTCAAGCCAAAAGTAACTCCTCATATGATAACTTAGAGCATGCAAACGCTTCACAATAAGCTCGATGCATTCTTTCCCTTCCGCATCATGTTTCAGCATCACCAAAGCAGACCTTAGCGCCATAAAGAAAAGTGCTTGAATCTCTATAGGATAGCCATAAACACCCTGCACAAAAAGAGTAACTTATAAAAATCTGCAAGTCAATCAAGCTCCAGAATTAATATAAAATCTAAAAGAAGCTACACTATACATAAGCCTGAACAGTATAGCTCGCCTATGAGCACAAGGCCTACAATTTAGTTTATAAGTGAAAGCTTAAATTGAAGCACTTGTAAACCATATATATATGATATCTAATAATGGAATAAGGGTAATGATAGAAACCAGGAATTAAAGATCTGAAGGAAGAAGCTTCAGCCCTTGTGTCCTCCTTTATTTATAGGGTTAAAGTTCATTTTTGGCCCGGAAGTATTCACTTGGTGCCAATTTTACCCCGGAAGTTTTTCGAGGGCCAATTTTGCCTCGAAAGTGTCAAATTTGGAGCAATTTTGCCCTTACGTTAGTTGACTGTTAGCCGGGGCAAATTTGCTCCAAATTTGACACTTCTAGGGCAAATTGCACCTTAACCCAATGACCGTTATTCGGGCGCATTGGACACCACGCGACGTGCTGTGCTCTTCCAGCCATTGGACCCTACCTCCAGCTGAGCCGATTCCAGGGTTGGCAATCTGTTAAACAGAAAAGAGAACTCTTACCGAGGCCCCTACCGATGTCTCTGGAATCACTAACGTTGCTGCTAGCTGCCACGTCCTAGTTCAGGAATTTTAACCCGATTCTCTTTCGAAGAACGCGTGCTGCACGCTATCAGATGGGCTTCCCCCAACTTTTGGGATCGACTAACCTATGTGCAAGTATCGTTCACATGGAACATTTCCCCTCTTCAGCCTTCAAAGTTCTCATTTAAATATTTGCTACTACCACAAAGATCTGCATTGACGGCCGCTCCGCCTGGGCGCTGAAGTGCGCGAACTATACCTTGCCATCGGGGCAAGTGCCAGGCCCTGATGAGCAGGAGGGCGCAACAATCACTGCAAAACCTAGGGCGCAAGCTCGGGCGGAGCAGCCATCAGGGCAAGTGCCAGGCCTCGATGAGTAGGAGGGCGTGGCGGTTGCTGCAAAACCTAGGGCGCGAGCCCAGGTGGAGCGACCGTCAATGCAGATCTTGGTGGTAGTGGCAAATATTCAAATGAGTACTTGCACATAGGTTAGTCGATCCTAAGAAATGAGGGAAGCCCATCTGATAGCGTGCAACACGCGTACTTCGAAAGGAAATCGGGTTAAAATTCTTGAACCAGGACGTGGCAGCTGGCAGCAATGTTAGTGATTCCAGAGACATCGGCAGGGGCCTCAGGAAGAGTTCTCTTTTCTGTTTAACAAATTGCCCACCCTGGAATCGGCTCAGCCGGAGGTAGGGTTCAATGGTTAGAAAAGCACAGCACGTCGCATGGTGTCCAATGTGCCCGACTAACGGTCATTGGGTTAAGGTGCAATTTTGCCCCAGAAGTGTCAAATTTGGAGCAAATTTGCCCCGGCTAATGGTCAACTAACGCAAGTGCAAAATTGCTCCAAATTTAACACTTTCGGGGCAAAATTGGCACTAAGTGAATACTTTCCAGGGCTAAAATGACCTTTAACCCTTGTTTATATTATTAAAAACCGTAGCATTTGACCCCACGACAAGCTCTTAGAAACAAGAGAACTCCTAACTCCAAGAGAAGTTAAAAAATAACACATAAGATAGAACTTCTAAGCAGTAACTCAATAATAAAGGCATATCCACTTTCCATGGCATGGTCTCTTTCTGATGTTAATGACATAACTATAAATAAGAGGCATTTTTCATAAACCAAAATCTATCCAAAAGGTAGGGCAAGGAAAATGTTGACTGCCCTCCCAATGCTTTATGAGTTTATCTTCATCTAGAGCACAGGTTCAACATTTAGAGTCCCAGACTTCATTAGTTTTGAAGGAGTCTTAGTTGTCCTGTACTGTTATCTAAAGGATTTAATCTAGTAGACAATCCCCATAGTGATATTCATGGTTCATAAATAGAGAGAGGGGCCGCCACCATTTGAGGACAGTGTTTGCATGCCTTCCCATTGGCCATATTTCTACTCTTCTCTTAAATAATACAGATAGTTAACATCAATCAACAGCTAGTCAGAAGTCAGAACATTTGAACCAACCCTAGTCACACTCCATGACATTACTTTATCACAACCTTCATACCAAATTGAAAAAAGAAAGAGCATGTGTTTTACATTTTACATTATACAAAGAGGCCAACAGGCTAAACTCATCATTATGAGAACAAAATGGAAATTGTCAGAAAATGAAAATGAAACACTTTCATCGAGAAAAGAATGCACAAGACAGAGAAAGATGGTAATTCATAGAATATTGTTTAGTTCCACATAAGAGCAAAGAAAAGGAAATGGCCAAGATATAGATCTACTAAGCAGTTTCAAGAAATGAGCTATTCTTGCCTTCTCAGCTTAAAAACAGTAAATCCTTTCTGTCACTCAGGACAGCTGCCTCCACTTCATTACATCTCTGCATTAAATAATTGTTTGTTAATTCCTTTCTGTCACCCAGGACAGCTGCCTCCACTTCATCACATCATCACATTAAATATTAGTTCGCTACTTCAAAGGAACACTAAATACCACTTTGGAATCTCTCAAAAAAAGCACTTGCACCTTACGAGACAACTCCCTTAACATATTTATCTCATACAACGCAAAATCACTAAAAATAAGCTAACCCAAACAAGCACTAATATACTACTAAGACAATAAAGCTGATACCAGAAACAACTTCAAATAAATATTAGCTAGAACAGATAGATAGAAAAAACCTCCTTAATTTGTAATTATTGTTTTGGCCAAAAAAAAGGTTGTAATTATTGTAAATCATCACATTGTGATGATGAAAACAAGAGTTCTATAGTTGAGCATGTAAGCAATTTCACACCACAACAAAAGACATCATCAGTTAAGTCAGATTAATTTGATGACACTTAAAAAGGGGGTAATTTCTAATCTATTATGGAATTGGGAATTCAGCGGCTAGAATCCTAAAAGCTTAATTACATCAATATATTGAGAAACAACTGATTGGAATCTGGCTTACCATTCTTCGATCAATCATGCAGCATCCATCAGCACAAAGCAGAGTAGGGAATGTATCAAAGCCCTCTGACAAACATAGAGTCAATATAAGTCTCATTCCCTTTTGACAGTCTGGTGTTTCAGCCAGAGTTATATCCCCTGTAGACTTTGTGTAGGCACGAAGCAAAATGATCCACCAGAATCCAGAGTCAACTGGAGCAACTCGTCCAATGGCACTTTCACCAAAATCTGCAATCAGAGTGTCTGTTTTCCTATCAGGATCATGAAGGACTTTGAAACTAGCAGGCATTACACCTTCGCCAAGCTTAAACCGATCTACTCTTTTTTCCCAGCCTTGAAGATGAAGTGTCTTCAGTAAGAAGTTCTTAACTATATCAGGTTCACCATTCATCAAAAAGGCCAGAGCACTAGGCACAAAATCCCGAACAAAAACCTAGAAAGAAATAATTACGTGATCAATAAAACATTTCATTGAATACCCTTCTTACATTTTGCCAATAATCCTGCATCAAATTGTTATTGCAACAACAACAAAGCTTTATACCACAAGGTGGGGGATCAAAGTGTTACTACAAAGGTGAGCATTATTCAAAAGCCAAAAGTCTCTTAACTAAACCTTATCACAGTCAACAACAATCTATCAAGCACATTTATAAAGATACACCATTTCACCAAAAAAAAGATACAGTCCATCATGTACATGTAATATGTTAGGAACTTCACAATTAAGTATAAAGACATAATAAGAGTTAAACTACTTACAGACAACATGGGTTCATTATGACTTATAAGAATCAGACACGCAGAAACATATAGGCAGTTAAATGCTGTCTTTCAATTAATCTCTCCTTGTTTGATCTTTGCTTAGCTACTCCGAATTTGTAAGAGATTGTTAAAACACTAACCTGACCTACACACTTTCAACATTTAAAATCTTCAGTTACGTTAATTGTTCATATCTAATGGGTTTAGAGCAGAAATTCAAAAGACAATGTCAATCAAACTTATAATAGAGCCAACACATCCGAGCTTCTTTTGTTAAAAGGAAGTTTTGGTTACCATATCTCAACAAATTGTTATTAATCATATGCCATGTAAAGTTGGCAGCCAGTCCCACAAATTATGATATTCCAGATATAGTGACGACTTATTACTTGTCAGAAATCAATGGAAATGCAATTCAGTATAACTGGAGAAATTTACTTGATCGTAGTTTAGAACTTCCTCTGATTGATGATCAATAGCAGCAATTGTTCCAACTGGTTGACCTCTGAAAGAGACAAGAGATTTTCGCAGGGCTTCCCAAGCATCAGCAACCATAGGATGAGGCTCAAATGAGTTCCGCATTGAAGAAGCAGGTGTGTCTAAACCAGATCTTCCTCCGGGTGAATATGTGTCATCAACGCAACCTCTTGTAAGACCAATTGACAGTTCACTAAGTGACCTTTCATCAAATGATCTCTGTCTCTCTATGTTCAACCTTGGCTTGTCAAGGAGACGAGAGAGATCATAATCATCCATCTCAGAGATAGAGCAGTGTGAGCCAACATTTCTAAGTCCCACAGTCACGTCCATCTTCTACACTCCTCCAATGGCCAAATATTTTGTCAGAAATACAGATCTACAGCCAAAATATAAAATGCTCCAAAGTCAAAACATAAAAATATTATAAAACAAATTAACAAAGTCCAAAACTAGAAGGTATAAAACCAATGATAGCATCAGAAACGTGAAGCATATCCACAAGTAAAATGCCCCAATCGATCACAACTATTCTGCATAGAGTAGCCTTTACATATCAGGCTTTACGTAAATGCAAATAAAGTGAAAAGACGAAAACATTTAATGCAGGGTAAGTTTTGGATGCAAAACAGGCTACATTACCAACCAACAACAATACATTCAAATTCTAGACACACTATTCACTAAAACTGTGAACAGTATCATCATATATGATATATTTAAGAAAACAATGAAACCACAAATGACAAATTAGGAGAACACCTTATTTGGGAATAAGAAAAAGCCCAATACCAAAAATAGTAAGTTCCAACGTCTTTCAGCAAGATCAGAGCTGAAAAGAACTGTACCAATCAAACTAACGAGGCATACACACTATAGGACGACGGAGAAATTCACTAACAAAGACGCTGATGCAAGGAAAACACGTCAAGATCCATTAGACGCAATAAATACCGCCATTATCATACCAGCTAGACGAAAAGAAGGCACAAAAAACTTGCATCAAACTTTCAAACAATCAAACTATGTCATAGAAATGAGTCCAATTAATCAATAAACAAAAAAAGGACAGATCTGAAGCATTATACACAAGGCATGGGAGAAAAATGCATAGCAAAGTTGGCCCAGGAACGAACCTCGAGGGACAGGAATGGCGGCGGGGGTGATTATCCGGTAGCTGAAGCTACGGTTGTTGGCCGGCGATTTGGCCGGGAAAGGCTAGCCAGGGAGATAGGGAAAGAGGGAAGAAGGATCGAAAAAATGAACATGATGTCCAAAGCATATATTTATAATGAGAGACGAACGAGAAAATAGGTAAGGGGAGTGTAGAGAGTAGAGAGAGAAGATCTTCGTATAAGTGTGTGTTTGGATTAATTTTTTTTAATAATTTTTACGATTTATGAGATAAGTGTGTGAGAAAAGTTTTGTTTCGGGTTACGCAAACCATGGTTTGAAACATGGTTTTAAAAGTTACCAAACACACACCAACACCACCTAATCAATGTAAGAAAGAATACCTGATATTGCCGGTTAAAGAGGCAAAAGTGACCGGTACGGTCCAATGGTTAAAACGACACAGTTCTGACAGCCTAGTTTCTCTTCTTCAGTTTTTTCTCCCGCCTCCATATCGGCGTATCCGTAACGTGAAATGGGAATTCGCAGTTCCAGCATGTTTTGACTTGTCCCCGGTGGTCAAATTATGGGAATTTGGGAATTCATGGGGATTTTTCGGTAATTAACTGAAAATTGAGTGATATTGTCCCAACAAAATTGAGAATTAAATTAAAATTTAAATTGAAAATTGAGTGATTAGCTTACTCCATCCGTCGCTGTTATTAAGAATTTCTTGGTATTTGAATTTGTAATATATTTTCCATGTTTATCCTAATTGCATTAATTATTTGTTTATTTTCTTTCACCTCCATAAATATAGAGCATTTTTAAAAAAATGTCTTAATCTAAGATATAAATCACTCGTAAGATAATTAAAATTTATTTGTATTAATTATTTGATTATTTTCTCTCACTCTTTCCCTCCATAAATATAAGACATTTTTAGAAAAATAGTTTAATTTAAAATATAAATCACTGGTACGGTTTAATACTCATTTTTCTAGTTTTATTTCCATAATTAATGCTCATTTTTAATTTTACTCACTCGTTAAATTTTCAAACAAATTTTTTAATAAGGATAAAAGCAGCAGCAGCAGCAACAAAGCCTTTATCCCATTAGGTGGAGTCGGCTACATAGATCGTATGACGCCATTGTTTTCTATAGAAAATCATATCTTTAAATGTATTATTAATCAAAAGGTCTCTCTCTATTACCTCATTAAGCGTTCGCTTCGGCCTTCCGGGACCTCGTTTTACAAGACTTCAAACTGCTTGATCAACCCTCCTCACCGATGCATTCAACGGCCTTCGTTGAACATGTCCAAACCACCTCAAACGACTTTCTACCATTTTTCCTTCAATAGAGGTCACTCCAACTCTTTCACATATATGATTATTACGAATCTTATGTTTTCTTGTATGATCACACATCCTTCTCAACATCCTCATCTCGGCCACCTCTATTTTATGCTCATGTAGTCCCTTTAAAGCCCAACACTTACAACCATATAGCATTGCTGGTCTAATAGTAGTGCGGTAGAATTTCCCTTTTACTTTATTAGGTATTTTCCTATCACAAATAACTCCAGTAGCTTTTCTCCATTTATACCATCCAGCTTGAATTTTGTGATTGACATCTCCATCAATTTCACCATCTTATTGTATAATTGATCTCAAATACCAAAATTGTCACTTGCGGAATAATTTGCCCCCAATTTAACTTCCACTTCATTTCGATCTTGTCTCTTATCATTCTTACAATGCATATATTCAGTTTTACTCCTACTAAGACGAAAACCCTTCACTTCCAAAGTCCATCTCCATATCTCAAATTTAGAATTAGTTTCCTCCCTGGATTCAGCCAACAGAACTATATCATCCGCAAAAAGCATGCATCTAGGGATCTCCTCTCTTATAGGCTCAGTTAGAACATCCACCACTAGGTTAAACAAATAAGGGCTCAAAGCTGATCCCTGATGTAAGTCAATCCTTATAGGAAAGTCCTTTGTTACACCTCCAGGCATTCTAACATTGGTTGTAACCCCCTCATATATATCCTGAATGGCTTTGATATATGCAAACCTCACCCCCTTCTTTTCCAAGGCTTTTCAGAGTATATCTCTTGGCACACGGTCATATGCTTTTTCCAAATCAATGAAAACCATATGCACATCTCTTCCTTTGCTCCTATATTTTTCCATAAACCCCCTTAATAAATAAATCGCTTCTGTTGTAGACCTTCCTGGCATAAATCCGAATTGGTTTTCAGCAATTTCAGTCTCCAATCTCAACCTGCGTTCCATCACATTTTCCCATAATTCATTGTATGACTCATAAGTTTAATTCCTCTATAATTTGTACAATTTTGAATATCCCCTTTATTCTTATAAATAGGAATCAAAGTACTTTTCCTCCACTCATTTAACATTTTCTTGAATCATAAAATCCCATTAAATAATTTTGCGAGCCACAAAACACCCTCTTCACCCAAACACTTTCAAATTTCAATAGAAATCCCATCATGCCCAACAATTTTACCATTTTCTATTTTCTTAAGAGCTTCCCTAACCTCGCCAACTTGACTCCTGCGGTAAAATGGAAAATTAAGATCACCTTCTCTAGTTGTCAAATCTTCGCAATCACAAGGCTCTCCCCCTCCATCATTGAACAACTTATAAAAGTAGGCTTCCCAACTATTCTTAATATCTCCATCAGTAGCCAAAATTTTTCCTTCTTCATCCTTTATACATCTCACTTAGTCCAAGTCTCTCGATTTTCTCTTCTTGTTTTTCGCAATCTTGTAAATCTTACACTCCCCTGCCTTTGTTCATAACTCCTTGTAAAACTCCTCATATGCTTTACCACGAGCTTCACTTACTGCCTTTTTAGTCTCCTCTTTAGCCAAACGATACATTTCTCAATTGTCAACATTATTACTCAAGTGAATTGCTCTAAAACAATCTTTCTTATGCTTGACTTTCTCTTAAACAGTCTCATCCCACCACCAAGTCTCTTTATCCTGCCGATCAAAACCTTTTGATTCTCCCAAAATTACTTTAGCAACCTTCTGGACCTTTTTAGACATATTTCCCACATAATATCAGCACTTCCTTGTAACTCCCATTCCCCCTCCTCTAAAAGAGTTTTCTTAAAAATCTCTCATTTCTCCCCCTTTAACTTCTACCACCTGACCCTTGGATTTAAAACTTGCCGGTGCTTTTGTTTTACACCTCAAATCCAAAACCCCTATGAGCCCTTGCATGAGGTCCTTCCTCTTTATCGACATGTCCATTAAGATCTCCTCCAATAAAAATCTTTTCGGTTAGTGGGATACTCTGAATAAGCCCCTCCAAATCTTCCCAGAACTTTTCGTTAAGATGTGCTTCTGCCCATACTTGAAGTGCATACGCACTGATAATGTTTATAATATCCTTCCCAATAATTATTTTTAAATAAATGATTCAGTTCTCAACCCTCTTAACTTCCACCACGTTCTTTCTCCATTCATTATCAGAGATGATACTAACATCATTCCTTCCATTAACCTTTCCTGTATACCAAAGCTTAAAACCATTAATTTCTCGGGACCTTTCTCCCACCCATTTAGTTTTTTGAAGGCACAAGATATTAATCTTTCGATCATTCATTACGCCCACCACCTCCAGAGATTTGGCATTCAAAGTCCCAACGTTCCAAGTGCCAAATCTGATCTTGCTCTCATGAACTAGCTTCTTTAGCCGCCTCCGTTCAAAAGAGAACGGTAGCCCTTGCTCATTTAACACTACATCCGGGCGACGATGCAGCGGCCCTCGCTCACTTATCACTGTACTCGAGCCATACAACGCGTTACTTACAGGCAACGACCTAGCATTAGCACAATTTCTTCGTTGATCCATGTTCATAAGAGATTCGACAGTGTTTTACGTTGACTGCCGGGGCTTAACACAACCCTCCTCCTTTACCTGGGCTTGGGACCGGCTATAAACATAGGCAGAGTTATAAGGATAAAAGCAAAAGAAAAATAATTTAGAACTTATTTTTTTAACCAAATCCAATCCAATGAATTAGTTAACGGTCATAAGAATGAGTAAAGCAAACAATTCAATGTCATTTCTTCAATTCTTTGTTCTTTCTCTTAAAATCAAATGTAATTTGCATGAATTAAGTGCTAACATTTTTTTTTTCGGTTACGTAACATTGTTTAATTTTAAACTCTCAATCTTTTATTTTTGGTTCAGGTCAAAAAATTCTTTTATTTTTCATATTAACTAGATTCTGATCCATACTACTTTTTTTTTTTTTTTTTTTTGCCAAGTGGTCGTATGATATTATCATGAAGTCGTATTGAAATTCGGGATACTTTTTTAATATACCATTTTTTATTTGCCTAACAAAGAAAATAACAGGAACTTCTTACCGGTCAAAAAACTAAATATTATTATTAATAATAGCAATAATATAACCACATTTCCTTACCCCCACGTCCAAGACTGCAGGAGGGAGGAATCTGCAAGAAAGATTCCAATACAGTTACAAAATTGTCATTTACACAGACAGAAAAAATATGGATTCTATAATTTTTTTTAAAAAAAATAATCCGTAAATTCTTGTAACTTAATTTAATATTTTTTCGATGCATCACAACAGCACAGGGCACTAAGTGCCTATATCATAACTTAATTTAATTTAAAATCAGGTTTCTGTAGTTTATTTTGTTCCATGATCGTTATTTATTTATCTTTGAGGGTGAACCTTATTAATTTTAATTATAGAATTTCATAAACGTTACGAGATTTACTTCGTTTCATTTAACACCATTTTGAAACTCATGCATTTTTATAAACTAAATTTCATTAAGATTATAAATTAAAATGGGTTACTTTTCTTAAAAAAAGTCAGTGCATAAAATCTCTTCATTTTTTTTTTTAAAAAAAAGAAGTTATGTATCTGATCTGTATATAAAAGGCAAAAGAAATAAAAGAAAGTGGTGTTTCACTATATATATCACTTGATTGGATTTTACGTAACAATTATTAAAAAGGTTGAAAAGGTGAGGGATCCACAAGATATATCCTTCATATAGCATGAGAAAGGAATCAAATCAGCACCATGTGTTACTAGAATAGATAGGAATAATTTCATCACACACACATATTCAAAAAATATATCACTAAGTCAATAAATGCTGACAGTGAAAAAAAAAACAGGGAAATCGGTCGAATCATGGAATTATTATATCCTAGTTAATTCTAAGATAGTTCCTATGAAATAAATACCACATAGCACCATCCGATTTCAAATGTCAACTTCAAACCAATTATTCTATATATTATATAAAAGGAAAGATAGCCGAAGAGAAAAAGATAACAACTACATATAATTATTCTTTATTCTCTTAAAAATTATATAATTATTCTTTATTCTTTACTTTTTAAAATCTGCACAAAACTTCTCAACAACTAGCAATAAAGAATAAAGGGTTAAGGGGTAAAATTGCCCTTAAAATTTTCTCAAAAATGCATATACTATCATAAACTTTTTTTTTGTGCAAAAGTAACTATGAATTTTTAAAAAGAAGGTAAAAGTAATACTATTGTTAAAATTAACCAACAACCGTTTACTTCCGTGTAAAAGTATTAAATTACCCCGACTAAAAAAAGGTTAAAGAGCAAAAATACCTTTTCTCAAAAATGCACCCACCACCATAATTTTTTTTGTGTGCAAAAGTAACCATAAACTTTCAAAAAAGGGGCAAAAGTAACGATTCTTTTGCTAAGTCCAAATATCATCTTTTGATTGTTCTAATTCAGGAAAAGATCACCCTGACTTTTCCACCATAATTTTTCTAAACCAAAAATTGAAAAACCCATCTTCATTATCAACAATCATCAATATCGAATCTTTCCAAGTAATTGAAATTCATTATCAAATTCAATCATATATTAAACCAGAGCAATCAATCTTAATATATTGATAAAGATAAAGTGACTTGATCAACACAAATATCTCAAAGAATGAAAAAACTAGAGGAAAAAAAACCTTCAACAAACAAGCACCTGACATAATTTCTTCTTCCCATCATTTGGGTTTAGTGAAGATAGTAGAAAAATGAAGAGATCGATGGCGCCACAAATGGAATTGTTGATATCGACACTGCCGTGAACTCAGTCGCCGAGATTAAAGAACAACTAAAAGAGGTGAAAAGCTATAGTGAAAAAGAAGAATGAGAGAGGACTGAAAAATGGATAGAAATTGGGGGAGGAAGTTGTCACCTTCTCTTCTCCCCACCACGTTGCAGATCTTGTCGCCTCCAATGAAGATGATATCACCATCCTACTTTCACCAAGTTGCGATGACAATGGGGAAGGATCAATGAAGACAAGGAAGAGGAAGTCAAACCCCTGCCATGCTTGATTTGTCATCGTCATTGGTGGAGAACGCCAACGCTAGCGCCATTGTTTTCTGAGAAGAAATTAGGGCTATCGAGTGTTGAAAAGGAGTATGAGAGATGGATGAGAGGAACAAGAGAAGGGAAGCAATGGGAATTAAAAAATTTATCCATTTTTATTTTTTTTAATGATTTGGGGCCTATAAAGAATGATAGCAGATGTTAGCATGGGGCCCACCAATCATAGCAGAAGTGTCACTTTTACCCCTTTTTTGACAATTCATAGTTATTTTTACACCTAATAAAAGTTTATAGTGGTGGGTGCACTTTTGAGAAAAATTTATAGGTATTTTTGCCCCTTAACCCTTTTTTAATCAGGGGTAATTTGGTACCTTTACACGGGAGTAAATGGCCGTTGGTTAATTTTAACGGTAGTATCACTTTTGCCCCCTTTTTGAAAGTTTATGGTTACTTTTGCACCAAAAAAGGTTTATGATGGTAAGTGCACTTTTGAAAAAAGTTTAAGGGTAATTTTGTCTCTTAACCTAAGAATAAATCATGCCGATTCATTTTGAATTTGGTTATATTCAAGCATGTTTGTGGATATATCTCATATTATTTAAAATAATAATAATCCACTCCTAAGGATATTAGTGCCCGTTTGATTCGATTACATGAGAGAGGATTACATTTACATGTAATCCTGATGCAATAGAGTGATTATAGCGTTTGGTTGCGCTTATGTAATGTAAACAGGATTACAGTTTGTAAATATAATCCTAATTATATTATTTGATGTAATCAGGATTACACTGCTAGAACTGATACATGAGAATGCAGACATCATATAATCAAGTGAAAATTGTCACGCCCTTTTCTCAATTTCAATCTTTTTCAAAGTATTTGCGGAAAATAATATGCGGTTCGGTAAGCAACACATGAATAGCATAACTATACTGATAATATGTGCATGATTACATAAATTCCCATAGGGGTTTGTACATGATACTTACGATTAAGGTGGTCACACAAGGCTATTAGGGTGTCTAAACTCATCCTAGTGAAACGGAGACTTCTTCCCGTCTTCATTCCACTACTGTAATCCCCTCATACGGTACTCTGCATTGTTGTTTGCATATCTTCTGTCGTCTCCTGTCTAAATTGTTGGTAGGGGAGGGTGAGATTCGAGAGAATCTCAGTAGGAAACAGATACCATAATGCATGCATGATTGATGCTATGTGTATGACATGCTAGCTTTATATATATATATGCCCCATAATGACATTTTTGCATGCTCAATGTTTCATACAATAAGACTATGGCCACACTGAAAAAAGAAACAGAGCTTTATTTATTCAAATATGCTTTACACATTCAAGTAAAGCAATCACATACATCATTACACAAGCAAAGATATAAAAAACATGCAAGTAAGGTAAGTCCCTAACCTTAACCCTTTTAAGCCTCGAAACGTGTGCCTCGATCTACGTGCAAACAGCTCGGGGCTCCATATTCGATCCTACAATGTCAAATGTACTATTTAGACACTTCCATAGTGTTTCGGGGGTTATATGAGTCTATCTTGAAAAATTACTAAAATACCCTCGGGGACCCGACCCGGCCCCACTATACCCGGTCCGGCTGTACTTTTTTCGAAATTTTGACATGGGCTATTCTTACATATTTTCACCTAAAGAATCCATTTCATGACTCAGAATTATCAAATTCAATGTCAAATTATAAAATTGTCCTTGGCAGCCCTACTTTTAGGGTTTTAGGGGCGTTTCCGTAATTATGCTTTCTCAGCCTTTTTCGAAAAAGTGCCCAACTATAACCCCACCTAATTTTCCCTCCTGAATCCAATGGAACCATCAACATTTAAAATCCAACTCTAAGGCCCTCAAACATCCCTAGCCGAAATTATGGTGTTCTCCGGGAAAAATCAGGGTTTTACGATTTCTGCTCCGTAAACGTGTTTTTTTCTACTCTTAACCATTTTATTGACTACTCCATTAGATTACAACTACCATTTAGTATCCATTTGAGCAGCATAACACCTAGGCCAACCCATTTCCATAAATTGAAACAAAGGACAATCCAGCGAAATTTCACCGATTAAATTGTCCACATCAGTCAGAATAGTCAATATACAAAGTTTTGGAAGTTACCTCAAGCTCCCACTTGATTTTCCTTGACTTGGCTGAACCCTAGCACACTTCAACAAGCAAATTTGAGCTTCCAACCCTTGAATCACATAGAATAATAGCTTAAGAGCGGAGTTATACGCATTAGGAACCGATTTATTGAAGAAATCACTTACCTTTGTAAGCATTTTCCCTCCCTTTTTCTCTCTCTAAAAGAACACAACTTCCTCTCTCTATAAAACTGAACTTCACGTCAGGTTATGAGGAGGAAGGAGATGAGAAATTGTTTTATATCATTTTACTTTATTACACCATTTTTCCAAAATTCGGATTTTACAAAATTTTGGCAGATTTCTGCTTAAACTTTGAAAAAGCATAACTAATTCTAGAAAAATTGAAATGAAGTGATTCCAAAGCCTATAGAACCCTTATTGAGTCTAGTTTCATGAAAAACTATAGACTTTTACTAGATGGAATCACAAAATCCCAGAATTTCAATCTTTGCATACTGTTTCAGAAATTTCACAGTTTTTCTGTGCTGATTTCAAAAATTCATAACTTTTTGTATATAGCTCTCATTGATTCATATGACCTATCAAATTAAAGCTTAGGATGTCTACTTTCATCCTGTAAAATTTCATAATTTTTGCTCATCATTGGATCATTCAAAATCACATGACAAACTCACTACCTCATAGGCGATTTCACCGAAAACATAATTATATTTTCCAAAATTCACTATTTTACTTTCTTAATACCCCAAAGATATAAGAATCATTAGAGGATAAATTTGGGCTCCTGCTAAATTGGGGCTCAGCAGTCCACTTAATTTAGACCTATTCACAAGCCTCCAATCCCAAATTTCAGGGTATTACAAAAATGAAACTATTGCCATTATAATTTTTTAAATTGACCAAAGTGCCCACCCATAAATGCTGTTAAATATTAAATGCTGTTAATAATATAGAAACTTAAGAAATATTGCCCATTAAAAAATTAAAAAATTATACTCCACCTTTAAAAAAATATTAAAATATATCATTAAATAATATTTCCATCATTAAATGTTAAAAAAATTAACATGAACCCAACCTATACAGTGTATAATATTTTCACCATTAAATATTAAAAAATTATCATAAACCTAACATGTACATTATACAGAATTAAAAAAATTATCATGAATCCAATATGTACATTATTATATGTGTAGACAGGGGTAATTTTGTTCCTTGCTATATTATTTCCATGTATTCTCATTTTTCGATGTAATCCAACCACACATTTTTATGCATGTACATCATCTTTCCCTAATGACGAACCAAACAAATTATTTAATCATTATTAAATTATTTTCTATTAGATTACCTTAAATTCCGTAAACCCAGTAAATGTTTATGTCCAATTGGGCGGTTGCTTCTGCTTCTGGTGAACCAAACCAAAATCATGGCGCAGAAAAAAAAAAAAAAGAATCAAACCAAAATCAATGAGGTGCGAAGTGTACGTTTGATAGTTGAATTCTCAATACACACACATATATATAAATATATATATATAATTTTTTTTCAAATAAGAAAAGGTGAAATTCAATCATGGCTTTGTGTTATACTCCCTCCCATCCTTTTTATAATAGCCCAAAATTTAAGTTATCTTGATCATTTTTATAAAAGTCCCATAAAAGTTGTTTGAATATTTAATGAGTTTTTTTTTTCATTTTTACTCACATTAATTATATATATATATTACATTAATGAAAAGGTTGATGATACCTTTATTTATTCTATTTCTCTATCTTATTTACCCTTCATAAATAAGGGTATACTTAAAAAAAAAGTTTATTTCAAATACACTTATTATTTTTAATTAATTTTAATCATTTTCTTAAACCGCATAATTCAAATATCGATATTTATAATTATAAATAGGATTGGAGGGAGGGAGCATTTGATTTGGTAGAAAGAGTGAGGTGATGTGATTAATGTGGATTGATATTTGATTAGATTGAAAGAAGAGCCCAACGAACAAGAAAGTGAGATGCCGACTTCAAATGGAATAGTCTAAGTGCATATTTGGAAATACTTATTTTTTGGATATAAATGCTTATTACGCAAGTCAAGATAAAACTTCTCTCACATATTTACCTCATATACCGTGAATTATGATTTATAAACACTTATTGTCTAAAAATAAGCTATTCGAAACGAGCCTTGAATCATGTATTGGATGTTAGGGCTATTAAAGATGAGTGGAATATTAAAAAGATAATGACATATAACTCACTTGGCAAAAAAATGACATATAACTCACAAGAAAAAAAAACAGTATCTTCTCTCCCCTGTGTTACTTATAAGGTTAAGGCCCTGTTTGGTTGGAGGGGATGGGGAATAGAAAATGAGTCCCTCCCCTTATTTGGTATGCAAAATTGTAGGGGAGGGGCTCTAAAAAAGGGAATCAAATTCGCTCCCATCCCCTCAAATTAGTTCCCTCTAAATTGGGGGGTTTTGGAGGGAGCCAAAAATTTGGAACTATTTTACCCTTATGATCTTTTCATAGTCCCAATTATACCCTGAGTCAAAAATAAAAACATTACTTCGGTTCTCCAATATCCAGTGTTTCCCGTTAGATCCCGCATCTCAGCTCAGCGTCATGGTCTCTTCCTGTGTGACGTCGTCTTCCTCAGCTCTCTCGCTCGACTATCAGGTTTTTTTTTCCAATCTCTTCCTCTGTTGGTCTCGTCCTCTGTACTTGGTCGAATGGAAAAATGGAAGCATAAAAATGACTGTCGGTCTCTTCCTCTGTACTTGGTCCAATGGAAAAATATATAAAGGTAAAAATTGGGGGAAGGAGAAGCAAGAAGCTTCAAGAACTTGTGCCTGAGCTTCTCAAAAATACTTTGCTTGTTATGAAATCAGGGGGCATACTAGTGCAGAGCAGCGTCTTGAGTGGTAATAGTTTGTGGGAATTGACATGGCAGCATGTGATTGCATGATTATGTAATTTGAGAGTTAAATTAATGTGCTGATACTATAATATTTAGATCTTGGAGTTCTTTTTGCCCACAAAGCCCTTGCAGTTTCATCATTGCCAAAAGAAAAGGAATGAATTATAGAAGTGTAAATTAATTTAAATAATTTTTATTTAAAAAAAATTAATTTAAATTATTTATATAAATAAATATGTAAGGGTAAAATGGTAAATTAGTTATTATCTCTCCTCTCTTCTTAAACCAAATAAGGGATCATTAAAAAATCTCCCCCTTCCTCCCCTCCAACCAAACCAAACAAGGTAACTCTCTATCATTTCCCTCCATCCCCTCCCTTTAAACAGGGCCTAAGGGATTGCTCAAATGTTTCACATAGGACTAGAAAAAACCTTAAATATCACTAATTCTGCTTTAAAAGTTAACTACTCTTTAATTTTACTGTAATCTATCACTCTGGTTCTTATTATAAGTTCACTTTTAGACGAAATTTTTTGTTCTTAATATAAGTCAATTTACATGTTATTAATTAATATTTTCCAAATTTACGCTTAATTAAGTCTTGTTGGAATGAGAGATATGTGAGAATAGTTTGTAAACGGGGCGGGGGGGGGGGGGAACAATTTTAATAAGGGTGACTATGAAAAACTTTAAACATATTTAATGATTTAACTAACAATATTTGGTATATGAGAATTAGTTACAATATCCTTATAATAAGGACCAAAGTGGTAGCTACACACTTTCTAAGAAAGTAGTACTCCCTCTGGTTTAAAATATTAGAGCCAAATTTATGAGGGTATGTGGTTTTTTTTATAAGGGTCATTTTGCTTTTGTCTGATCATTTAATGATTTTTTTTTTCAATTTTACCCTTAATTAATTATATGTCTCTCTTATTTATTTTTTCACTCATTATCTCTCATACCTATTTCCACCTATCCTCTCTCCCACTCACCCTGTCTATAAATAGAGACTTTTTAGAAAAGTATGTTATATTTTTTTATATATTTATTGTCTTTAACTAACTTTTTGAATTTCTTAATTTAGTTATTTGACTCTTATATTTTGAATCAAATGTAGTAACAATCTACCTAATAATGAATGAAAGATAAAATTGTATATTTATATAAAAAAATTAATGACACACTTATAAATAGGATAAAAAAATGAATTCTCTCTATACCTTATAAATAAAACTAGAGGTTGTGTTAAAAGAAGAGGGACCAGAGGAGCATATAAGGTGCTTTGTAGACTGTAAAATAAGTAAGCAAGTTGGAAAAAAAAACAAAATGAGTATGAAACACTCAATCCAATCTTTTTTATAAGTTTTTTTTATTGTTCAAAATGAACTAATGATTAAGATTAGTTAAAAATAATAAAAAATTTTAAAAATGTCATATTTCTTCCTAACATGTCCACATCTATAAAAAGAGCATAGAAGAGAAAATAGGTAAAAAATATGAGAGAGAATAAATAATAAATGACTAAACGAAAGAGAATTTAGTGGTGATTCTGAGATAATTAATATAAAGATATGCATTTAATAGGGGAACTAAATAAAAAAATAGTTTAAATTTTAAGACACAAAAAAAAAATTTATATTAAGAACTAACCTAAAAATAAGAAAGATACTTATAAAATGAACAGATAGGAGTAGGTTCTTATGTTAAACGCCAAACTAAGGGCTTGTTTGTTTAAGCGTTTTGTACAGGAAAAACGCACTTATTACGCAAGCCGAGAAAAAACTCCTCTCACATACTTATCTCGTATACCGTGAATCACGAATTATAAGCACGTTTTGGATAAAAATAAGCCATTCCAAACGCACACTAAAACCCTCAACCAAACCTTATATTTAGGAATGGGGGGAGTAGGCCTGAGTCCACAAAAATTCATACACACTTTTATAAATGTAAAATTAAATACTCAAAGAAAGGGGGAAAAAAATCGTTGGAGCTAAAAAAGGCCTGAACTTTAAGCACTGTTCACATTTCAACTTACCTTGTTATCAGAGCTTTTAAAACGTGTAAATACAATTGAATATGATTCCAATTGACAAAGAACGACACTGGCAAAAAAAAAAAAAAAAAAGTTGACAAAGAACGATAACATAATAATGTTGATTAGCTAGAATGCTAGATTGAGTTGGAAAGCCTCAAATTTCTTCACATATATAAGATCAAAAGATCTAAATCTTAAAAATAAATTCATATTGGGATATACACTTTCCAGTTCATGCACTTTAACTATATCATGAAAAATAAAAAATTATAGTTAAGTCATTTAATATATTTAAAAAAAAAAATTTCCATTTTTATCCTTCTTAAGAAATGTATTTAATTACATTGGAAGTGTTTTTTTTAGAGAGGGGATATAATGAGTGGGGCAAAGTTGGAAATGAGTATTAATTACAAGGGTAAAACAGAGAAAAGAGCATTAATTAAATAAGAGATGAATTATATTCTGGATCATACATTTCTTGTAAAACTGTCTTATATTGTGGACTAGAGAGAGTATTATTTATAAGTTACTCCCAACACATTTCACCGTATTCAAGAAAAACCTTAAAATACATTAATCCTGTCTTAAAATTCAACAAATTTTTAATTTACTTATATTTAATACTCCCTCCAATCATTTTTATAAATAACATTCTCTCTCATAAGAGTGATCTAACTGATCCTTAATATAAGTAATAAATCCCTTTTATATCTGAATTGTTAAACTAGTTTTTCCATTTTTACCCCCATTAAATATATACTATTTATTATCTCTCTATAATTAATTTTCACCAATTATCTCTCATGTACTTTCTTTATAAATAAGGATATAATTGAAAAGAATAATACAAATTTAACACATTTATTATTTTTAACTAATATTTTGAACCACGTGATTTAAGTGTTTGTTTCTTATAAAAAGGATAGTAGGGAGTATTGATTATACTTCATAAGAACAAAATCTAAACAGAAATAAATAAATTGTAAAATTATGCATTGCCATGAAAAATTTAATGAATTGACTTATAAATATAACAAAAAAAAAATCTTTTTTCTCCCTGCCTTATAAAGAGACAAAATGAATATACTCCTATTTACACGTGATAACACTAAAATTTGGAATGGAGGGCTATATCTAAAATAAGTTGCGATAAATATACACCCTCCGGTTCTTAATATAAGATATATTTACTTTTTTTTTTATATTATCATCCGATATCGGATTTGGGGTTTGTAGCTGCTCCTCCCAACACAAGTGTCTCCTTTGATACTTGAATTTGAGACCCGGAGGGATCTAGGAGAACCTTACATTACTAGACCAACTCTATGTTAGTAGGATATATTTACTTAATTTGATTAGGTGAAAGAAGTAAGTTAATTTAGTTAATATAACATATATTTTCTACAACACGTTAATCTTCCTTATTTTACTCTCTCTTTTTCTTGATTATTGTTGAGAAAATATCAATTAAGATAAATTAAAAATAATAATAAATATAAATATATATCGTATATTTAAAATCATAATTAACTCTCTAAATATATTAAATTGGAGGGAGTGTGTGTATACATACACACCCCAAAATCTAATATTTGAGAGAGAACCAGGGTGATGTGCTGGACTGCCGGTAGATCGGAAATAATTAATGGAAAAATATAATGGAAATTAGTCGGCATTGAGTTGGAGATCTTATCCAGTTGGTGGAGTTGAAAAGTGTGACTATGATGACTAACCAATATAACAATGATGCTATATATAGTGTATGTTTGGAAAAGCTTATATCTGGGAAATAAATCCTTATTACGCAAGCCGAGATAAAACTCCTCTCACATACTTATCTCGTATATTGTAAATCACGAATTATAAGCACTTATTACCCAAAAATAAGTTATTCCAAACGAACATATATACACGTTCTTTAAGGCACTGTTAAGCAAAAGCTTGAATGAGATGTTAAGTTGGAAATGAGCGTATTGGGTTGTGTTTTGTGTGGTTGGACTTTTGGTTTGAGAATTCCAATTCCAAATTTGTGGATTCCTCACCTTTTTTTTTTCCACCTTTGAATTTAATGCTTTAATTAGGGTTGACCTTACTCCCTTTGACTTTCATCTTTCCTACGTGTCCGGTGCCATCACACAATTTCCCTCTATTTTCTATATTTTTCTAGGCAAATTATGGAGTAGGCCACAACTAAGCTTTTACTTTTTTGAAACCATGGTTTGGATTCAAACCATGCTTTTAATACAATGTTATCAAACATCACATCAAAATTCAAAATAGTTCTTAATTTTTAAAATTATAGTTTGAAATAAACTACTCAAACACTCTTAAATCCTGTAAAACCATGATTTAATAAGAAAACCATGTTTTTTATTGTTCGTTTGGCAAAAGGAAAAAAGAGCTTTTTTAAGAATTTTTTCTGCAAGTTGATATGAAACACCTTTCATATACTTACTCTGTAAATCGTAAATTTTTTTAAAAGTTATTCTTCAAAATTTATTCTTTAAAATCATTTTTTTTCAAAAACTATTTTAAATACGCCCTAATAATAGGAATAAAAAAGTGAGGGGAAATAGACAATTAAAAAAGTTGAGAGGTTCACTCCCCCCTTTCAAATCTTATATCACCCCTCTTTTCTTTCTCAATATTTCATGCCTACCACTAATAAATAGGGTAAAATTTTAAGGATTGTCCCTTGGCTTATTCGGTAGGGGGAAAATCCTTCCAATCCATATGTGTATCATCAACATTTTTGGAAAGCATGTTGGAATATGATTGAACTAGACGGATTACCCCGTGCGATGCACGGGCCCGTTCCTTACAAACTTCAATAAAAAGTCATAATCCATGTACGATATGGAAAGTAGACCTTATTACGTAAAGATAATACTTGTAATAGATGAGATAATTATGGTTTGTTCGGTAATTTAACTTACACTTGTAATAAGAATCAAAGATAAGAACTGTAAAAAGATTTTTGAAAGCATTGTATGTTATGATTTTTGTGGTACATAGCTTAGATGAACGGAAAGTGAGCCAGAAAATTGTGCATAATACAATCAACCAATTTTGGGTTTGTGGATACCATGTTTAGTAATATAGCCCAAAAATAGGTAACTCCAGACAATACATTTTGTAAGGAGGAGTATAATGAACATACTATAAATCAAATTACATGATATATGTACATTAAATTTACATACAAATAGTACATGCATCACAACAATACAAAATATAATATCAAAGTAAAATACTATCAGTCAGCGAGAAAGCAACAAAAAAATTATATTGACATTGGTTTTATGAAAGTGGTGAGAGATATATATGGGTTAAATGTTATAATTATTATTGTATATAATGATAACTCACATTGAATTATTAGTTAAAGAAGATGGACAAAATGCTTAAAGCTTTTTTTTTTAATATAAAAAATTAAAGCTTTTAAATTTAATACTTATAGAGACCTAATTATATGTTCCAACAAATAGTGTCAGTGCTAAACATCTCCATACGTCATTCTGGGGGGGGAAAATGAAGCCACCTACCATTGTTTTTTTTTTTTTTTTATGATGGAGCCACCGACCCTACTAACATGATTATGACATGGGAGTAAAATAGATAACAACTTAGGAGCGTTCAATATAGGGGAAAAAAGCATTCTTGTTTTTGCAAGTGTGGGGCATCTACTGTATTTTATTGAAGAAATTAATTAAATTATTTTAAAATATTTATATTTTTATTTTTTGAACTAATTTATCTGACTAATAAACTAATACCCCCTCCGGTCCTAAATATAGGACAAAGTTTGTAATATAATTTGTACTACAAACTTTATCCTATATTTAGGACCGGAGGTAGTACATAATCTAATGTTTTTGAGAATGTGAAGCACATATTGTATTTTATTAAGGAAGTTAATTAAATTATCTTAAAATTTTTTATTTTTTAAATTAATTTATCTGACTAATAGATTAATATATAATATAATAATATACAATATATGATATGATTAAACAACTTATTTAACTTTCTTAATCTCTTTAAAAAAAATCAACTGGGCTTATATTGAAAAACTGCGTGTACTATATATAAGTCAACAATCAAAATTTACTCACATATCGAACTCGTATCTTCTTTAGTCCCCATTCCTCAAGTCCTTATATTTGAAATTTTAGAATTGACTCGTATTAAAAAATAACTATCTTTACCAACGAAATATTCTAGATATTATTTAAAATTGGTATTATTTGGGCGTGTGAAGCAGGACATGACCTTTTCTTTTGCCAACGAAGCATGACATATACTATAATAACTTGGCTTAGCGTGGGGGAAAAAACAGAAAAAGAGAAAACGAAACATATATATATTCAGAACGTGCAAAGAGAAGGTGGAATATTAAGTGGGGGTAGATGGAACGTTTTCATTCAATAAAGAATTAGGTGACACTCTAAGTGTTGGTTTAAAATAGTTTATTTTTTATTTATAAGTGTTTATAAATCATAATTCATAGTATATGAGGTAAGTATGTGAGAAAAGTTTTATCTCAACTTATATAATAAGCACTTATTTCTAAAAAGTAAGTGATCCTAAACATGCTTTAAATATGTGCCTCATATAGACCAATAACATCATTTTGCATATATTTTTTCTTTACTGCCAATAATAGATCATTTGCATATCTAAACTACATTAAGATAATATTTGAGAGTTGATTTTGTTTCTAAATATAAAATATAATTCATATATTTGTCAATCTTTTCTTAGTTTATGCCTATTGATAGTTGATACCTTTTCAACAATAATTAAGGAAAATGAGGAATGATGGAATTAAGGAAGATATTTAGAATGTTTTAGAAAATATATGTTATATTAACAAACTTAATCAACTTCATTAATCTAATCAAATTAGATAAATATGTCTTATATCAGAGACTGAAAGAGTAATATAAAAGTGTGATTTGGTTATTTTCTAAATCATAACTCATTTTTATTTTAGATATACTGGTGTAACATATTTCCCAAACACTAAAATTAAAAAAAAAAAATTTAAGCTGTATTTAACATTTTAAAGTATTTTTTCAATATCAGTCGATATTTTAAAGTAAATCTTGGCGCATCTAGCACTCTAAAACATTTTTCCAGAAATTAGTATTATAAATTTAAAGTGTTCATTATGACTAAAAAAATATTTGAATTGTAAAGTTACACCAAAAATTACTTCAACATACTGAAAACTATTAAAAAATGCTTTAAAATCTCTGATGCATGAAAATTTATTTTAGAATATTGAATGTTATTAGGAAAATAATTTAAGAGGCTGAATGCAGAATAAGAAAATATTTGCCCACCAATATGAAAAACAAATCTAATTAGGAGAGAGTTAGGTCTTTGCTGCGGCTGGTCAAAATCCTCAACTAGGAGAGGTTGGAGCGGCGTAGGACATTACCTAGAGAACGTGCCTGATTCGGCCTGCCCCAGCACTGCACCAACTAATATCTGTTCATGTGGCAGTGGGACCCCGTTTGGGTTTTTCTTTTTCTTTTTTTAAATAAAACTTCACAAGAGTCACTGTGGATAATTCATTTTCTCACGTATCCTAAAATATTTTAGGTATATTTAACGTCCTCAAGTATTTTGTTTATATTAATCCACTATCTTAAAGCGTTTTTAACTGCTTCTGACTCGTGAAGTATTTTTTTTTCTAATGTGTCCAGCACATTTAAAAATATACTTTACGATGTTAAATATATATTCCCTCCGGTCCTAATTATAAGATAAAGTTGACTTTTTTGGAGAAATTAAGGAAGCTAATTAAATTACTTTAGAGTGTTTATATTTTTAGTATCCTTAGATTATATATTAGTTTATTAGTCAAATTAATTAGTTTGACGAAAAAAATAAAAATAAAAATACTCTAAAGCAATTTAATTGGTCACCTTAATTTCTCCAAAAAAGTCAATTTTGTCTTATAATTAGGACCGGAAGGAGTATTTTTTTTGTGCATTTAGCATCCTTAAGATGTTTTTTTTGTGCATACAACACTAAGGCAGAAAATATACTTTACAATGTTGAACATGTTCAAATAGATATTTTAAAATATTAGATGTACTATAAAATATTTTATGGTGCTTGATATACATGAGAAAATATTTTATGATGTTTGATGCACCTTAATTCTTTTTTTTCCCCACTACGCACCTGAAGTCGAAGTTATTATCAAAAACCTTATAATATAGAACAAATTTTCATTGTTAATAAGAAGATAAATAAATCATCAAATATACGTAACATCAAAGAGAGACCAACCAAAACACAAATAAAACTACAAAATAGTCTCTTGGCCTTAAATAAAAGATTGTGTTGACTTTTTTTTAGAGATTAAATAAGCTAAATAAGTTACTTAATTATATTTTATGTCGTGTATTTTTAGATTATATATTATTTTATAAGTCAGACAAAATAATTTGGAGAAAAACCATTAATATAAAGATTTTAAAATAATTTCTTTAATATTTTTATCATATTCTAAAAAAACCAATTAGATTTTATATTTAAAGCCGGATGTAATAATATAGTTTTGGATTACTCTTTTGTTTTTTAATTAAGTCAACCAATTTTAATCGGATTTCCACTAATTCTCTACTAGTTCACTTTTCTGAGATTTAGATAGATGTTCGGATTAGACCATAGGCTAATCTTGATTGGAACAGCCCATACGGTACGGTTATGAGTGTTTTTGGATTCACTATGGTATAAGTGGCTTTTTTAATCGGGGGTAAAAGTTAAATGGTACAATATGATTTATGTTTGGATCGATAATCGAAAAAGTGGCTTTTTTTTTTGGCTTTTTTTAAAATGAAATATATTTGCATGATTATTTTGAAAATCAAGTTTGGAAAGAAAATAACTGAAAAATACATGAATATTTTTAAATTATATATATAATGTAAATATTGTGATAATTTTTGGGGAAAAATTAAAGCTATAAAAAAATACTTAATCAAATATATTTAATGGATAAAAATGCATATAAATTAGAAACCATACCAATGTCAAAGTTTCTGAAATAAATAACATTATATAATTAATTAAATCATATGTTGTATACTACTTAGCCTATGAGAAAGGAGATAAGGACTCTTACGAGGGAAGAGAATTAAAGATAAGTCAAGGTTAATAAAAAGTATCAAAAATATTAAATGCCTTAACAGTTATAGTAATAATTTTATAAAATATTGAATTTAAATCATATATTCTTTTAATCTAACGGTTGATATGAAATTATGAGAAGAAAATAAGAAAGAGAAAAATAAGAGAAACCCAACCTAAAGATGTAGTCCCAGATATTAGGAACTAGGATAGACATAAAACTAATGGTGCAACATATTAAAAGCTAGTTTGTTTAAAAATAAAGAAAGAAGTGATTTTATTTTGGAAACATTGGTGAAAAATCTGTCTAAAAATTTTAATAAGTAATGTTACAAAAGTACTACCATAGCAGGAACATAGAGGTCTTTTCTCTCTCTCTTGGAACTCGTGTCACCAGAATACTTTCAATGGACGACGTCTTTTCTCTGAAGATACCACCGGATTTATTGCCGGATTCCCAATCCTCGCCTGTTAGATCATCGACTAAGAGCATTTCATGCACTCCACCAGAAAATCTCGCATTGGTTGGGATTTAGGAGAGCCTTGGAAGGAAGTTATCATCGGATTTAGAAGACCCTGTATCTGAAGTGCAAAGCAAAAAACAGGGGTCCCCAAATCACTTAAAGAGCTCTTCTTACAAAGACTCGCTGATGGGTTTCAATAGATTGGAGTTTAATGGCTTAGCTCATGGATCAAAAACCACAAATGAAGATCAAATAACATCAAATTTGCAGAATCAATCATGGAAAATTCCAGAGCCTACTGATGAGACAAAAAAGCTCATGTCTGTTTATCCTTCATTGGATATCTCAGAAGAAGAATTTAACGAAGCTTGCCAGCCTTGGAATAAATCATTGATTGTCACGGTGCTAGGCGCACACTTCTATCTATTCAAGCTAAAAGAAATGCTGAGTAGGATGTGGAGATTAAAGGATTTCGACCTAGTGGATCTCCCAAACAACTATTATGTTGTTAGATTCACAAATCAGGAAAATTGGGAATCACACTACATATTACTGGAAGGACCGTGGGTAATTGCAAATCATGCGGTTTTAGTCCAGAAGTGGTCTCCCTATTTCGACCCTTTTCAAAACCAACTGGGAAAAATTGCTACATGGGTGAGAATACCGAATATCCCTCTAATTTACTACTCTCAGAAGTTCATTACCAAATTGGGGGATATGATTGGTAAGACTATAAAAGTTGATTTGCATACCATTAACGGTCAAGAGCACTCTTCAGGCGCTGTACCGAGGGGCAGATACGCAAGAATTTGCGTCGAGTTAGATCTCCAAAAGCGACTTGTTCCTAGAGTCATTGTAGCCTCCACCGTGTTCAATGTAGAATACGAAGGACTGGATTCGATTTGCTTTATATGTGGGAGGTATGACCACAAGAAGGAGGTCTGTGCAAATAGGGAAATCGAACCTCTGAAATCTCAGCAACCAGAACCAGCTCCCACCGAGAAATCTCCGGCCTTGCTGCCGGGAAAAGAATCATCAAAGACAGAGGAAGCCTTCGGCCCATGGATGCTGGTGGGGGGGCAGAGAAAATCACGATTTCCTAGGAGGACATTTCAGGAAGGCGGCGTAGCAGGAGGAAGGTATGGGTCGATCCCTGTCAAAGCCATGGAGCGAAGATATCAATCATCAAAATTTCAAATGCTTGCTGACCTGGAAGAAGATAACAAGCTCGAGGATTTTACGTTTCATGCCGTTCAAAAGCGCTCAACTGCTGAGGAAGAAGAGAGGCGCTCGGTTCAAATTGGGGAAAGAGAAAGTCAAAGAAAGGGAGCATTTAATTCTCAATCAAATCACATCTCAAAAGACAAATCCACACGGCCTCCAAGACAAGTGTATCAAATCAAAGGGAAAAAGAAAATTGGGCTCAATTTAAAGGCCATTTTGCCAAAGGTCCTTCCTAAAGGCCTTGATGACACTGAAGCCCAACAGCATGCTTCACTCTCGGCCCAGCGTCCTCATGCAACCTCTTCAAATGAAACAACCATCCCAGCATCAGGTCCGCAAGCCTCACTCTCGGACCAGCGTCCTCATGAAGCCAAGTCAACGAAAACAGGTGCTCGTTTGCATCATGTTGTTGCAGGATCCATGTCCACGCAGACTTCCGAGGCTATCGCCACGCCAGGTCCTGCAGAAAATCAATCTTAGGTAATCACTCCAGAAGTTGTGGAAATGGAAAAAGCTTCCCAAAATTTGATTCCAAATAACTTAAGCAAGCACACAAGTAGTCAAATCCTTGAAGAGGAATTGGTTGTCAAAAATCATGAGCCAGAGATGCAAATTATCACTCCCCCAAGCAATGCAAATTCTAAGGAATTCTTGGTCCAGCATAATGAGAGGGACCAAGCGGAACTGTCTCTGGAGCTAAAGCAGGACCCTCTAGTCACTGCGTTATCCTCTTTGTCAAGAATGGAGACTCATATTCCTTTGGAGAGCAACAAGGAACAGGAAAAGTCTCACAAAAATTTGAGAGAAACAAAAACAAAGGGAGATCTGCTTCAAGACGCATTCCACCAGATAAGTAACTTCTTTTTCCCGTCAGTATATTCTTATTTAGTTTCCATGATTATATCAAGTTGGAATTGTAGAGGTGCGTGTAGCAATGCTTTTTCTCGTGTCCTTCGCGATATTGTTTCCAAGCACAATATCTCTGTTATGTGTCTTGTGGAAACTAGGGTTAGTGGACACAAAGCGGATTTAGTGGTGCGTAAGTTAGGTTTCAACAACTGGTTGAGGGTAGAAGCCACGGGTTATGCGGGTGGTATTTGGGTTCTGTGGCATGATATTGAAGTTTCTGTAGAATATCTCTTTTCTACTTCCCAGCTCCTCCATTGCCGTCTGACCGATAAAAACTCCAATGATAGCTACTGTACTACATCATATATGGTGACCCAAGATGGAGTTATAGACAAGAGCTGTGGTATGACCTCCGGTTTTTGGGGGGAAATGTATCTGAGGCTTGGCTTGTCCTTGGCGATTTCAATTCCTTTTTAAACCACTCTGACAAGATTGGTGGAGCAGCCGTCCCTGATAGATCTTTGCATCCTTTCCAAAACTGTGTTCATGATTGCGGACTTCTAGATCTGCCTGTGGTGGGTGATAAATTCACCTGGTCTAGAAATGACGTGAAGGAAAGGCTTGACTGGGCTTTTTGTAATTTAGCCTGGGAAGTGGGTCATCCGGATCAAAAAGTCTTCCATCACCTTCGTTATAAATCTGATCATAGAGTTCTGGTGATCGCTTCGGGTAATGTGCAAGCCACTTCAAACACGAATAAATTTAAATATCAAGCTGCCTGGTGCCTTGAAGAGGGTTTCTCAGACTTAGTTAACACTGCTTGGCAAAATAATGACTGGTTATCAGGGTGTGAAGAATTTGAGAATAAAGCCTCCTGGTGGAATAGGAATGTTGTTGGCAGTCTCCCCAAAAAAAAGAGGTCCTTGCTCAAAAGATTAGAGGGGGTTGATCGTGCAATCTTATCTCATCCTCATGCTGGTCTTCTAAAGCTTGAAGCTAAACTCTGGAAGGAGTACTCCAAAGTTGTGAATCAAGAAGAACTCCTCTGGTACCAAAAGTCAAGGTGCAAATGGCTCAAATTCGGAGATAAAAATACCAACTTTTTCCACTCTTCCACTGTGATCAGAAGGAAGAAAAGCAAAGTTGAAGCTCTTCAAAACGAGCAGGGCGAATGGATTACTGATCAACATGAGCTCAAGAATTCCGCTTTTAGCTATTTCCAAGAGCTCTACTCTACCGATCAAGACGTGCTGGAGGTATCAGACTGGCCGGTTGACTTCCTTGCTCTGAATGACTCACAACTTTCCATGATCCAAAGAGGCGTGTCCGCGCTCGAGATAAAGAATGCTGCTTTCGAGATGGATGCTTTCAAGGCGCCGGGTCCTGACGGTCTACAACCCCATTTCTTCCAATCTCAATGGGAGGTTGTGGGCCCGAAGATCTGTGATCTTATTTTCGCCATCTTTAGAGACCCGGATAAGGTTATCGATATCAACCAGACTCACATCACCTTGATTCCTAAAGTTGAAAACCCCACCTCGATCAAGGAATTCCGACCCATTTCGCTATGCAATGTGAGCTACAAGATTCTAAGCAAAGTTCTTGCAAACAGGATGAGGTCTGTTTTGGACTATCTGATTCATCCTACTCAGTGCAGTTTCATAAGGGGAAGACAAAGTTGTGACAACATAATCCTGGCTCAAGAAGCGATCCATACAATGAGAACGACCAGGAAGAAGAAGGGTTTCGTTGCTATTAAAGTGGATATGGAGAAAGCTTTCGACAGGTTAGATTGGAACTTCCTGCGTTTTAATCTCTTTAGTTTGGGCATAAACGAGCACTTTGTCAAGTTGCTGATGAGGTGTGTCTCATCTACATCTATGAGAGTGGTTTGGAATGGGTCTCTTTCTGATCAGTTTCAGCCAACAAGAGGTGTGCGCCAAGGGGACCCTCTAAGTCCTTATCTTTTCATCTTATGTATGGAACAATTAAGCCAGCTGATCAACCGAGAAGTGAACGAAGGAAGATGGTGCCCTATAAGTATTACAAGTTCGGGGCCGAAGCTCTCCCATCTTTTCTTCGCCGATGATCTTCTCTTATTCTGTGAGGCTTCTACGCTTCAGATGGAGAACATTAGGGAAGTGATGGCTTATTTTTGTAGAGTCTCAGGGCACAAAATAAATCTTTCGAAATCTAAGCTTTTTGCTTCCAGAAATGTCCAGTTCCACAGAGCGCTGCAGCTTAGTCAATCCATAGGAATTAGTATCTCTGGGGATCTAGGCAAATACTTAGGCATTCCTCTGCTTCACAAAAGAACTACCAAGCTGACCTACGCCCCTCTGGTTTCCAAAGTTCAGAGGAAATTGTCCAACTGGAAAGGAAGATTTCTGAGCATAGCCGGAAGAACAGTTTTAATAAACTCTATTCTCTCCACTCTCCCGTCTTACCAGATGCAAACTAACCTTCTGCCTAAAGGGGTTTTGCGAGATCTTGAGAGAATAAATAGGAATTTCTTCTAGAATCAAGGCCCGGATAGTAAGAAGCAGCATCTAATAGCCTGGGAGAAAATCAAGAAGGGGAAAAAAGATGGGGGTCTAGGTATCAAAGATCTTTCTAGTCAAAACAAAGCTCTTATCATGAAATTATGCTGGAATCTCATCAACAGACCGGATGCTTTATGGGTCAAAGTCCTCAGATCAAAATACAGATGTGGAGATGGGGCACTTCCAAGAGTCAAGAGGAAAAGAAATCAATCTGCTGTTTGGAACGCAATTACAACAGTTTGGGACTCTTTCAGGATGGCTGTGGGTAAAAAGCTTCGTAGTGGACAGTCAACAAATGCGTGGTTGGATTTATGGACAAGCTTTGATCAACCTCTTCTATCCTATGTTGACCGCAATCACAGCTTACTAAATCCTAAGGATACAGTTAGAAATTTCGTTGGTTCAGATGGGGAGTGGGACCTACATAGATGGGATATGTTCTTACCTTGGTGGGTTGTTGAAAGGATCAAGAAAGTCCCTCCTCCATCCCATACGGGTGACGACAAATTCTGGTGGAGGAAATCCTCGGATGGAAATTTCAGCGTCAAATCTGCTTATTCCATGATTTACTCGTCGCTTGCGGAATCCTCAGATTCTTTCTGGCAACGTATCTGGAGATGGCTTATTCCGGAGAAAGTTAAATTCTTCATGTGGCAACTGTTCCAAGAAAGAGTTCCTACGAACTCTATTCGAGCGAAGAGGGATGTGAGGATAAGCAATGAGTGTCCTTTCGAGTGTAATTGTGAGGAAACAGCTATTCATGCATTGAGAGATTGCGAGTTTGCAAATTCTGTGTGGCTTTCTTGCATTAACCCAATTTATTACTCTGCTTTTTTTCCGGAAATTTACAGGTGTGGATCAACTGGAATATGCAGCACTCGGCGGGAAATCGAAGAATGTCCAAATGGCCATGGCTTAGGGTTTTTGGTTCAATATGTTGGCTCATTTGGAAGAACAGATGTAGAAGAGCTTTTGAAGGGACTAGCGAACTCACACAACAACTTCTCCACCGAGGTCTTCATTTTCTTCATGAAGGCATAGAAGATGGAAGATTCAGACATAAGATTCTCAGAGTGCCAGAGAGAGACACAGCAAGATGGAATGCTCCACTGGTGGGTTTTGTTCGAATTGATGTGGATGCCGCGGTCGACGATAACAGGAACTCTGCTGTTGGAGGAGTGATTCGTGACAGCTCTGGAGCTTGGATTTGCGGTTTCCAACAGAACTTAGGTTTCTCTTTTGGTTCGACAACTTCTGAGGTTCAAGCAATTAAAACAGGCCTCCACATTTGCCAATCCATGAATCTCAGAAAGTTAAAGTTGCACACCGATTCAACGGAAGCCATTCGATTGCTATTCCAGTCAGGCAGTCAATATCATCCCCTCCAGAGCGAGTTAGAGGAAGTAAGACAGCTAATCTACAGCGACTGGGACTTAGAGATTACTCATAGTCACCGGGAAGCCATTATGTGTGCAGATATCTTGGCGAAGAAGGCCCTCCTCTCAACAAACGAGTTGTCTCTCTTAGATCAACCTCCTGCTTTTTGTTTGATCCAAATGCTAGCTGACCACAGCTAACACTTTTTGGGTCTACTTAGTATTTTCATGTACGCAGCTCCTATGTAATGGTCTATAATGGCCTCAAGAGTTTTCTCTCTTGTCACTTCAATTCAAAAAAAAAAAAAAATTTAATAAGTAGAATTTGATATACTTTTATATATAAAGTGCTGGTACTCTACAAACTTTGTATTGGTAAAGTATTGATATTTTTATTGAGGTCATTCTGTTATACCCTAAATTTTATATTCACCAAAAATATATTATAATTAATTGAGAAATTCACTAAAATAGTGAATATTCATGAATTTGGATCTTGTGAATTTTGAAATATTCATATTCACAAGGAAATGTGCAAATAAATTCAAGAAATGAATTAAATTACAAAGGTGATAGCAAAATCATAATTTTGCCAATTTAGCCCAAGATTAATTATTTTTTAATTAATTGGAGTTAATTTCAATTAATTAAGGAAAATAAAGGAAAATGCATAATGGGATTATTCTTGGTGGAATAAATCAAGAATTGTGAAATTAAGAGGGGATTATACATAAACCAATTATGTGAATTATGCAATTGTGAAAAATAATTTTTCCTTCTCTTCCTCTCTTTAATTTTCATCTAAGCATGAAAGTAAAGGGAAAAATATTAAATCCATGATCACATGCTATAAAAAGAATGTGATGATGACTATATTACATGCACACATCAATCACGGTAAAGATGGAGTGTACACAACATGAAGGACGGTGTAATGCATGATGGGAGAAGCTTGAGTAAAGGAATAAGAAACATGATTGCATGGAAGAGTGTAAGTGTGAACATAGAAAAAGAAGAACGGGTTACTTGGAACAAAAAGGGGGGAGAGCATGGATTGAGGAGCAAGAAAGGAAGAGAATTGATTCAATTTAATGGCAAGTCAATGAAGAAATCATGAAGGAAGAGAAGGGTTTGTGACAAGTGTCACATTAGGAGCTCTTGATTAAATCAAGGGCTAGGAAGAAGGAAGACTTAATTAATAAAACACTTGCTCCCTCCGCTTTTTTTGATACATTCAGCCATAACACAAGGAAAAGAGAGAGAGGGTGAGCTTGTGAAGTTCTTGAAGATTAAAAAGAAGGAGGGAGAAGAAGTTAAGGTAAGTAAGGTTTTTTTGGTTTTTCTTATAACATTTCTTTAGAATCCTTCTCTAAACTCTTGTTTCTCATGAATCCATGGTGGTGAAGTCACACTTTGAGATCAAGAAGAGAGGGAGGAGGTGCCTAGAGTAAGAGAATCCAAAAAGTTAAGAGGTAATTATACCAATCTCAACTTCATGTTAGTATAAAGTTTTTGTTGGTAATTGTTGTTTGGTTTTTATGATTTTTTGATTGAGTTGTAAAATAAGAAAAGCCATAACTCTAAGGGGTTATGCTATCCAAAATTCTTTAAATCATGATTAAGAAGTGTTCAAGTGATTTAATCAAGGATTAAAAGTGGAAGAATACAAGTTTTGGAAGTTAAAACACAAAACCCCATTTTTTTCATTTTTTCCTTAATATTTTTGGCCAGAACCAGAACTAGTAGTAGAATTTGGATTTTCATGAAATAAATGATTCCATTGGACTCAGTGGGAAAAAATAGGTGTGGTTACATTTGGGCACTTTTTCGGTAGAGGCCGAAAAAGCATAATTACGAAAACGCCACTAAAATCCTTAAATAGGGGCTGTTAGGGGTATTTTCGTAATTTGACAGTGAGTTTGGTGATTTTGATCTCGGAAATGGATTCTTTGGGCGAAAATAAGTTAGAATAGTCTTAGTCAAAATTTTGAGAAAACGTGCCATTAGACCAGGTAGGCAGGTACGGCGCGGCCGGGCCGGGGGTCTTGGGGGCATTTTAGTAATTTTTCACCATAGACTAATATAACCACAAGAAAGACTATGGAAGAGTCTAAAATGACACTTGGATAGGTTATGACCTATTTCTTGTACATTTAATATTTTAGGACCGAGTAGAGAGGCGAAACGACACGTTTTACGAGATATTGTTAAACAGAGGATTATAAAGCGTTGAGGTATGAACATTATCCTTCATACATCATGCCATAGTTATATGATTGTGTGGATGCCATTGTTGTAAATATACTTTATTAATCAACATGATTTGCCCAGAGATGGGCCAGAAGTGTCAGAGGCACTTACACTAGAGTTGGTGAGAACCCAACCGGTAAAAATTAGTGGGGTTGGGCCCTACTCATGTATACATGCAGATGACGTATTTATATTGTTCATTAATTGATGCATACATGGTGTCACGCCCTTACCTTGTTTTAACCTTTTTTTCAGAGTATTTACGAAAAATGATATGTAGTTCGATGGGCAACACAAGAATAATATAAATATATTGATAATAAATGCATGATTACATAAATTCCCCATAGGGGTTCGTACATGATCATTATCATTAATGTAGCCACACAGGGCTACTTGGGTATCTAAACCCGTCCCAGTGAAATAGAGACATCTTCTCGTCTTCGTTCCACCACTACAATCCCCTCATATGGTTCTCAGCATTGTTCTCAGCATATCTTCTATCTTCTCTTGTCTCAATTGTTGGTAGGGGAGGGTGAGATTCGAGAGAATCTCAGTAGGAAAACAATACCAATATGCATGTACGATAAATGTTTAATGTATGACATGCTTGTATGACATAACTCATACTCACACAATGACAAATTTGTAAGCTTAATGCTTCGAACAATATACTTATGGTCATAGCATAAATTGAAACATAGCTTCAAATCATTCATACATGTTTCACATAATCAGTCAAAGCAATAACATGCACCAACACAATAACACAAATATCAAATACATGTAGGAGAGGTAAGTTCCCTACCTTAACCCTTTTATGCATCGAAACGTGTGCCTCGTAAAGTGTGCTAATGACTGGGCTCACAACTTGGTCCTACAATTCCAAATATACAATTTAGACACTTCCATAGTGCTTCTAGGGGGTTATATGAGCCTATTATAAAAATTTACTAAAATGCCCTCGGGGACCCAACTCAACCCCGCCGTATTCGGTCCGGCTACACTTTTCCTGAAATTTGAACCTGGGCCATTTTTACATATTTTCACCCAAGGAATCCATTTTCAGACTCGGAATTATCAAATTCATTGTAAAATTATAAAAATACCCTTGACAACCCAGCTTTAAGGGTTTCAGAGGCATTTTTGTAATTATACTTTTTCGATTTTTTCTGAAAAAGTGCCCAACTGTAACCCCACCTAATTTTCCCTCCTGAACTCAATGGAATCGTCAAATCATTGAAAATCTAACTCTAAGATCCATTTACATCCCTGGCCGAAATATATGGGTTTTCCGGGGAAAATCGGGGTTTTTCGGTTTCGGCTCCGTAAACGCGTTCATTTCTACTCCTAATCACTTTATTGACTATTCCATTAGGCTACAACTACCATTTAGTACCAATTTGGGTAGCATAAACCCTAAGGAAACCCATTTCCAAAATTTAAAACCAACGGTAATCCGGTGAAATTTCACTAATTAAATTGCTCACAATAGCTAGAATAGTTAATATACAAAGGTTTGGAAGTTACCTCAAGCTCCTACTGGCTCTCCCTTGATATGGCTGAACCCTAGCTGTTCTAAAACCAAAAGATGAGCTTCCAAACCTAAAATCATATGCAAAGGAAGCTTAGGAACGAAGTTATACGCATTAGAAACCGATTTACCGAAGAAATCACTTACCTCTACAAGCTTTTTCTTCTCCTTCTCTCTCTAAAAATATCAACTCTTCTCTCTCTCTAAAACTGAACTTCACGTCAGTTTTGAAGGAAGGAAGGAGATGATGATTTGTTTTATATCATTTTACTTTATGACACCATCTTTCCAAAATTCGGATTTTTACAAAATTCTGGCAGATTTCTGCTCAAACTTTGAAAAATCATAACTAATTCTAGAAAAATGGAATTAAGTGATTCTAAAGCCTATAGAACTCTTATTGAGTCTAGTTTCAAGAAAAAATATAGAATTTTGCTAGCTGAAATCACAAGATTCCCAAAATTTTAATCTTTGCCCACTATTCCAGAAACTTCACAGTTTTTCTGTGCTGACTTCAAAAATTCATAACTTTTTGTATATAGCTCTAATCAAGTCATATGACCTATCAAATTAAAGCTAAGGATGTCTACTTTCATATTGTAAAATTTCATAATTTTTCCTCATCATTTGGTCATTTAAAATCACATGACAAGCTCACTACCTCATAGGCGATTTCACCGAAAACATAATTATATTCTTTAAAGTTCACCATTTTACTTTCTTAATACCCCAAAGATATAAGAATCATTAGGGGATAAATTTGGGCTCCTGCTAAATTGGGGCTTAGCAATCCACTTAATTTAGACTTATTTTCAAGCCTCAAATCCCAAATCTTGGGGTATTACACATGGCATATATCATATCTACTTTTCACATTTTCAATGAACGATAGCATGTTTCTACTGGGATTTTTCAGAATCTCACCCTATTTTTAAATAAACATCTCAGCAAATGCTAGTGGATTAAAAAGGCAAAGACGTAGACGTCTAGAAGTAATTAGCTCGAGTCTCGAGGCGAGGACAAGATCGTGATTATAATTCATTTATGCTTAGATATTTTGGAGAATTATGTAAATATTAAGTTTCCGTTGTATTTTTTGTATTTCGCCAACGAACGACGTGGGGATTGTAAACAAATATTTTTATCAGTATAATTATACTTTTCTGTATGCCCATAAGATTCTGTCTTTATTACTCTTCGATTATTGAAATAGAAACGGGTGTTGACACAGTCTAACCAATAAAACTTTTGAATGGGAACTTTTTTTACCAATTTGCGCTATTTATTTAAGTTCAACACCTAGTTGTTGAAAGAATATTAAGTTAATAATGAATGTTTAATTGAATAAAAGTTTATAGCTTTTATTGAAATAAGCTTTTTCCAACACATGCCTTGTGTGTTTGGCTTAAATCCTCCCAACTTGTAGATGAGAAAGAAGTGTCTTCACTGACCTCTTATTTTCATTTCCTTTCTACCTAATTTCTTCACCATTGGATTGTCATTTAATAGTTGAGATTTTATACTATGAAATAATATTTTTATAGAATAAATCTCAATCATTAAAAGTCAATCTAATATTGGAGAAATTAAGTTGAGAAGAAGCTGAGAGGGGAAATGAATGTTTCCACTAAGTCCTCACTACTCTTAATATCTCAACCATTAAATCATGTTTTAATTGTTGAGATTTAATATGTAATAAAAATTTACATAATATTATTATATAGCATTAAATCTCACATATTAAAATATGATCCCATGATTATGACAATAAATGAAGAAGAAATGAAGAAAAGAACTAGTGGAAACACCACTCTCCTAATGGAGATACTTTTTCTCCCTGCGCATGCTTTTCTCATATTTAGCCTAACTAAAATCACCTTGTTAAGTAAAAAAGAATTTTTCTTATTGGTTTCGCCCTATATTTAGATTAAAAGAAAAGTAAGAAAAAAAATAGAAAAAGAGAATACAATAAAACTTTTTAAAATAATAAAAGATTTATTATATTTGAGAGTTTTCCTTCATAGTGTTTTTTCTTCCTAATTTTTTTTTTATCCAAATAAGGGTAAATGTACTCTACAAGTAATTTTCGTGCGCATATACCCATGAACGTTATCTGATGGAGGAAAATTAAACTCTTGACAATTAATTAACCGGCTAGAAATAATCGGCGGTCTCAACAAAATTAATGACAGAACTAAAATTTATATTTAGACACTAAAATCATAAAAAGAGCATATTTGATTTAAATTATGTTTGCAGGAAAAAAAATTCAAAATGATCCTTTATTATGAAAAAATTCAAATTTTTGTATACTGAAAAATTAAGGTTTTTTGTAATAAACCACCACGACTTTTTTGAATAATCCAATTCAGAAATTTCTTCGAAAAAGAGGAACTAATTTAGTGCTCTCTTTTGGATCGACCCCAATGCTTTCATGCTTCTCTAAAATGGATTCATCGATCAAGACTTCTACAAGAGTAGTGCAACTCCCTCACAGTTTGTTTTATTAAGAAATGGTTTTTATCTCCCTCAAGTTTCTCTGGTGGGAATCAAAACGTGGTAATAAATTATTAGGTGATGAGTCGGGAATAATTAATATAAAGATATTTATTTCATAGGGGTAAAAAATAAAAAAGTAGTTTAAATTTTGAGATAAAAAAAAATATTTACATTAAAGACTAACCCCAAAAAACATGAGAAAAATATTTATAAAAAGGACCGGTAGGAGTAGGTTCTTATATTAAAAGCTAGGCTAAAGCCGTGGAAACCAAACCTTATATTTAGGAATGTGGGGAGTAGGTCTGAGTCGACAAAAATTCATGCACAATTCTATAAATGTAAAATCAAATACTCAAAGAAAGAAAAAAAAAATTGATGGGTCTAAAAAAGGTTTGAACTTTGAGCACTATTCACATTTCAACTTAGTATGTATTTGGATGAGAAACAAAACCATAATTTGGAGATAAAACCATGGTTTTGTAAAAAATCATCAAAATATCTAACTTTTTGCTAAATTATAGTTTTGATATCAAACCATGGTTTTGCAAAAATCATCTAAACACCCCAATTTTTGTAAAACCAAGGTATTGATCTCAAGCCATGGTTTGAATCTCAAAACCATGGTTTTTGAAAAATTCAATTTTTTTTTTGCCTTTTTTTCCTATGTGAGACCCACCAACTCTCTTTGATTGGTCATTTTTCATTAATGTGGGTCCCATGCCACATTCTCTCTCTTCTTCTTATTGTTTTTTTTTTAATTTCACCGTTTTTGTTTTCAATTCTTGTTTTTTTTAAGAATTTTAAAATTTTAATACTCCCTTCTATTTTTAATATAAGACTTATTTATCTAATTTGATTATATTAGAAAAATTAGTTAAGTTAATTAACATAACATATAGACAAATTTATTTCATTTTTGGTATTTATTATGAAATTTAATGTTAAATAATGGGTTAAAATGCATCATTTTTAAAGTCGTTAGGGGTTTTCTTCTCTTATAATTTAAAGTTGTAAAGTCTAATTTAACGATTTTGTTAAATTTACATCCTTTTTAATTATTCATTTTTATTTTTGCATCTTCCAGAACTTATTTGTACCAGACGCCTCTCAGGAAACACTTTGATATTAAATTTGGACCTTAACCCTTAAATAATACATAAAATATAATCTTATTCATTATATGTAATTATCACAAAAGTTAATGTCCTTTTTAGTAATTTGACCATGAAAAAAGCTATTCTGACCACAATAATCAAACACTCTCATTTTATCAAAATCACTTCTCATAATCTATTCTGCTCAGAATCTATTCTCCAGAAGCAATTCTACTCAGAATCTATTCTCCAAAAGCTATTCTCCACTTTTTATTCAGAAACTATTCTCCAAAAACTAATCTAAGTACACTCTTACCTTGATACCAGAGCTTTTAAAATGTGTAAATACAATTGAATATGATTCCATTTGACAAAGAATGATAACATGATAATGTTGATTAGCTAGAATGCTAGATTGAGCTGGAAAGGCTCAATTTTCTTCACATACATAAGATCCAAAGATCTAAATCTTAAAAATAAATTCATATTGGGATATACTCATATGGTATGATTTATAAGTTACTCCCAACACATTTCACCGTGACCATGAAAAAACTTAAAATTCATTAATCCTACCTTAAAATTCAACAACTTTTCAATTTACTCATATTTAATACTCCTTCCGGTTCTTTTTATAAGTAACATTTTCTCTCATAAAAGTGGTCTTTAATATAAGTAACAAATCCCTTTTGTCTGAAATTTTAAACTAATTTTTTCATTTTTACCCCAATTAAATATATGCTACTTATTATTATCTCTCTCCAATAAATTTTCACTAGTTATCTCTTTTATACTCTCTTTATAAATAAGGGTATAATTGGAAAGAATAATACAAATTTGACATATTTATTGTTTTTAACTAATATTTTGAACTGTGTGATTTAAGTATTTATTTTTTTATAAAAAGGACTGGAGGGAGTACTGATTATACTTCATAAGAATAAAGTCTACACAATAATAAATAAAAGGTAAAATTGTGTATTCCAATGAAAAATTTAATTAATTAACTTATAAAGAGGATTAAAAAATTCTTTTCTCTCTCTACCTTATAAATAGACCAAATGAAAATACTCCTATTTACACATGATAATACTTAAATTTGGAATGGAGGGCTATCTCTAGAATAAGTTGCAATAAATATACACCTTTCGGTCTTTAATAAAAGATATATTTACTCTTTTTTTTTTTTATATTATCATTCGGTGTCCAATTCGGGGTTCGGGGTTCATTGCTGTCCTTCCCAACACAAATGTCTCCTTTGACATTTGAACTCGAGACCCGGAGGGATCTAACAAGGCTTTACATCGCTAGATCAATTCTATATTGGTAGGATATACTTATTTAATTTGATTAGATGAAAGAAGTTAGTTAATTTAGTTAATATGTATATATTATCTACAACACCATAATCTTCCTTAACTAACTCTCTCTCTCTCTCTCAGTATTGTTGAGGGAGAATCAACCAGAATAAATTAAAAAAAGATTGATAAATGTAAAATATATATATTTTATATTTAAGATTATAATCAACTCTTTAAATATATTCTATATTAAGAATCAATTGGTTGGAGTATGTGTATATATATACACCCCAAAATCTAATATTAGAGAGAGAACAGGAGTTGATGTGCTGGTAGATTGGAAATAATTAATGGGAAAATATAATGGAAATCAGTCAGCATTGAGTTGGAGATCTTATCCAGTTGGTGGAGTTCAAAAGTGTGACTACGATGACTAAACAATGTAACAATGTAACAATGATACTATATATATATATACACCCGTTCTTCAAGGCACAGTTAAGCAAAAGCTTGAATGAGATGTGACGTTGGAAATGAGCGTTTCCATTGGGTTGTGTTGTGTGGTTGGACTTTTGGTTTGAGAATTCCAATTCCAAATTTGTGGATTCCTCACCTTTTTTTTCGACCTTTGAATTGAATGCTTAAATTAAGGTTGACCTTTATCCCTTTCCCTTTCATCTTTCCTACGTTTCCGGAGCCATCACACAATTTCCCTCTAATTTATATATTTTTCTAGGCAAATTATGGAGGACAACACAACTATCCTTTCACTTTTAGTTTTTTTTTTAATATAAAAAGATCAAGACTAAAGTTTGGAATAAGATGACATGGTTATCTATTCAACCATGTCATCCCGCAAGTACCCCACATAATCTGGATGTGCCAATGGCAACACTACTAGTCCACCTACAATGTGGTAAGCGTCCCTGGTCAAAAAATCTGTACATCTAATTGCCTCTCTTGCAGCATAATGTAGCTGAACCTTCCAAGTCGAAAAGAGTAATTCCTGAATTTCCTGAATCTCCCCCTTAAAAGGATGATGAGAATGACTTCCACTATCCCGAAAAACTTTCACTTTTAGTTTTGTTTCAACCAACTCACCGAATAGAGCAGCAAAAAATCTTTTTTAAATTGTGTTTGTCCAACTTCACTTATATTAAATCTTAACTGTTGAGAGTCTCCGGTGTATATTTGGTTTCATTTTTGAAACCATGGTTTGAACCCAAACCATGATTTTAAAAGTGAGGTTGTCAATCACCAAATCAAAATTCAAAATAGCTTTTAACCCTTAAAATCATAGTTTGATATAAGCTATTCAAACACTCTTAAATCCCACTGAACCATGATTTGACAAGAAAACCATAGTTTGTGGGAAGAAAACCATGGTTTTCTATAAGCTTTTTTTATTGCTTGTTTGGCAAAGGGTAAAAAGAGCTTTTTTTAAACATTTTTTCATAAATCGATACGAAACACCTCTCACATACTTACTTTATAAATCGTAAATTTTTTTAAAAGTTATTCTTCAAAATCTATTCCCTCAAATCACCTTTTTCCAAAAATTATTTTCCAAAAATTAATTCAAATACACCATAATAGTAAGAATAAAAAAGTGGAGACAAATTGACAATAAAAAGAGTTGAGAGGTTCGCTTCCCCATTCAAATCTTATATCAGCCCTCTTTTCTTTCTCAATATTTCATGCCTACCACTAATAAATGGGGTAAAATTTTAAGGATTGTCCCTTAGCTTATTCAGTTGGGGGAAAAGCCTTCCAATCCATATGTGTATCATCAACATTTTTGGAAAGGATGTTGGAATATGATTGAATAACAATTTAGGAGCGTTCAATATGGGGGGGGGGGGGGGGGGGGGGGCATCATTCTTGTTTTTGTGAGTGTAAAGCACATTTTGTATTTTTTAAGGAAGTTAATTAAATTATTTTAAAGTATTTATATTTATATTTTTTTAAACTAATTTATCTGACTAATAAACTAATATATAATCTAATGTTTTTGCGAGTGTGAAGCACATATTGTATTTTATTAAGGAAGTTAATTAAATTACCTTAAAGTATCTATATTTTTATTTTTTTCTAAACTAATTTATTTGACTAATAAACTAATATATAATATAATAATATACAACATATGATATGATTAAATGACTTGTTTAGTTTCTTTAATGTCTTTTAAAAAAATCAATTAGATCTTATATTTAAAAACTACGTGTACTGTATATAAGTCAACAATCAAAATTTACTCACATATCCAACTCGTATCTTCTTGGGAGAGTTGTGAAAAAAAACCTCATTGGCAACTTAATTACCAAATGGGACCTAGGAATATATCTGCACACGAAAGGAAGATTTATGCACACATGGGAAGATTTGTGCACACAAACAGGGAAGAATTTTGTACACAGGGAAGATCATCTGCACACTAGGGAAGATATTTTGCACATGTGAAAGATAGTGTGCATGCGAAGGTCCCATTTGACAAATAAGTTGTCAATGAAGGATTTTTTTCACAATTTTCCCTATCTTCTTTAGTCCCCAGTCCTCACGTCATTATATTTGAAATTTTAGAATTGACTCCTGTTAAAAAACAACAATCTTTACCATCAAAATATTCTAGATATTATTTAAAATTGGATTGTTTCAGATTGTTAATGTCAGGCGTGTTTTGCTTCATTCGCTGACGATCAATCATAACCATGGCCAAATGCCTCCCCAATCTTTACTCCAAATCACCGATCCATTTCGAAGATCGAGTTGCCGGGGCCATTGGATCAAAGAATGCTCTCATACGAATTGGTAAAGAGGCACAGTAAAGAGAGAGAGTGTGTGTTCGGCAAGGTCTGAAACCATGGTTTCAGAAGTACTTTTCCGCAAATCGAGACAAAATTCCTCTCACATATACTTACCTTGTAAATTGTAAAAGCTATTATCAAAAAGCTAATCCGAACACACACAGAGATAGAGAGAGAGAGAGAGAGAAAATAGTAAAGAGAGAGAGAGAGATAGAGAGAGGGAAAACATTTCGTATTCCACACCGTCAAAATGAAGTACTCCCTCCGGTCCTGTTTATAAGCAACTTTCACTTTTTGTCTGAAAATGTAAGATTTTTTTTCCTATTTTACCCTTATTAAATACTCATTCTCTCTCATATCTTATACTCATTATCTCTCATACTTTTTATCTATTCTTTCTTATATACTCTTTTCATAAATAGGGGCATATATGGAAAAAACATGACATTTTTGACACACTTATTGCTTTTAACTACCATTTTATTTTGTACAATAAAAAAGAAAGTTACTTATAAATAAGACTAGAGGAAGTATTTACAAGGCTTTTATGCCAATTTTTTCTGATCAAAAGGGCTTTTATGCCAATTGGCCAAATCCGTTTCTCTCTAACTAAATCTGTTTATATTCACACGTGTACAATTAAGTGCTCGTTTGGATTAACGGTAGAAAAGTAACTTTTTTTGCTATCTGACTTTAAAAAAAGTCAGATAAGAAAAAAGTCAAAATGTAGATGTGATTTGTGTTTGGATTGGCTGTAGAAAAAGTGATTTTTTTCCTAACATTAAACGTGTTTGGATTGGTGTTTGAAAAACCCGTTAAGATGGGAAACGACAGAAAAGGGCATGAATTTTATTGAATACTACATACACAATTTTTTCCCTAATTAATATCATTTGTATTTTCTCTATTATTTCTCAAATAAATGGCCAAATATGAATTTTGTTTAGAAATTAATTAAATATAACTATTGAATATTATTTTATTTTATTTATTAAAAGCAAAAGGAATAAAAAGAATTGTACCCCTCTCTTTTTTTCAGGTTTCTCTTCTCTCTCCGAGGCATGGATGTAGCTTTTTTATGAAAAGTAAGCTAAAACAGTTTTAGCAATATCGCACGATAAAACCTAAAGTCATATTATTTTAACGCTTTCCCAAACGTTCATATTAATCCTCACTGTGCTTTTTTCTGCTCACTGTGTGTTTGAGCCTCCTTACCGCTTTGACAAATAGACCCTAAATATTTATTCAGAACGTGGAAAGAGAAGGAGGAATATTAAGTGGGGGTGGATGGAACGTTTTCATTCAATAAAGAATTACGTGACCCTCTAATTAAATGTGTGCCTCATATAGACCAATAACATCATTTTGCACATCTTTTTTCTTTACCGCCAATAATAGATCATTTGCATATGTAGACTACTACTCCTGTCCTAATTATCATTCTGACTCTATTTATAAGTTTTTTTTAACTAATTCTCACATGCTAAAGAAAGTTGGTTAATTTATTAATTATAGGCTAAAATTTCAATTTTGCCCTTTTCTATAATTGGTTCCAAAAGTCAACATGAATAAATTCCTTTTGTTTATTGTAATTAATAGAGGTAAAAGAGTACAAACTGCATTTACTACCTTGAAAATGGACTTATAAATAGGACCAATTTTTTTGGTAAAAAATGACTTATAAATATGATTAGAGTGGTATAGGACAATATTTGGGAATTGATCTTACTCCTAAATATAAAATATAATTTATATATTTGTCAATTTTTTCTTAGTTTATGTCTATTGATTCTTTTTTAACAATAATTAAGGAAGATGAAGAATGATGGAATTAAGGAAGATGTTTAGAATGTTTTAAAAAAATATATGTTATATTAACTAACTTAACGAACTTCATTGATCTAATCAAATGAGGTAAATATGTCTTATATTAAGGACAGAATGAGCAATAAAAAAGTGTAGTTTGATTATTTTCTAAATCATAACTCAATTTCATTTTAGATATACTGGTGTAACATCTTTCCCATATACTAAAATAAAGAAAAAAACTTAAGCTGCATTTAACATTTTAAAGAATTTTTTCAATATCAGTCAATATCTTAAAATAATTTTGGTGCATCTAACATTCTAAAACATTTTTTCAGTAATTAGTATTATAAATTTAAAGTGTTCATTGTTACTAAAAAATATTTGAATTGTAAAGTTATACCAAAAATTACTTTAACATACTGAAAACTATTAAAAAATGCTTTAAAATCTCTGATGCATGAAAAGTTATTTTAGAATATTGAATGTTATTAGGAAAATAATTTAAGAGGCTGAATACAGAATAAGAAAATATTGGCCCACCAATATGAAAAACAAATCTAATTAGGAGAGAGTTAGCTCTTTGCTGGGGCAGGTCAAAATCCTTAATTAGGAGAGGTTGGAGCGGCGTAGGCATTATACCTAGAGAATGTGCTTGATTCGGCCTGCACCAGCACTGCACCAACTAATATCTGTTCATGTGGCAGTGGGACCCTGTTTGGGTTTTTCTTTTTCTTTTTAAATAAAACTTCACAAGAGTCGCTGTGGATAATTCATTTTCTTAAGTGCATATGGCACTGAACATCCTAAAATATTTTGGATATATTTAGCATACTGAAGTGTATTTTTTTTATATACGTCCACCATCTTGAAGTGTTTTTTTTACTGCATCGAGATCCTGAAGTATTTTTTTTCAAATGTGTCTAGCATATTTGAAAATATACTTTACCGTGTTAAATATGCCTTTTTTGTGCATTTAACATCCTTAAGATATTTTTTTGCGCATACAACACTAAGGCAGAAAATATATTTTACGGTGTTGAATTCGCTAAAATAAATACTAAAAGATGTTAGATATACTATAAAATACTTTATGGTGTTTGAGATACATGAGAAATACTTTATGGTGCTTGATGCACCTTAACTCTTTATTTTCCCTACGATGCACCTTAACTCGTAATTATTATCAAAGACCTTATAATATAGAACAAATTTTCATGATTAATAGGAAGATAAATAAATCATCAAATATACATTACATTAATGAGAAACCAACCAAAACACAAATAAAACTACAAAATACTCCCTTAACCCTAAATATAAGATTAGGTTGGCTTTTTTTTTTTTTAAAGATTGAGAAAGCTAAATAAGTTACTTAATTTATCGTGTATAATTAGGTTATATATCAATTTATTAGTCAGACAAAATAATTTAGAGAAAAACCATTAATATAAAGATTTTAAACCATTAATATAAAGATTTTAAAGTAATTTATTTAGCGTTTTTATTATCTTTTAAAAAAAATCAACTAGGTTTTATATTTAAGGTTGGAGGTAGTAATATAGTTTTGGATTATTCTTTTGTTTTTAAATAAAGTCAACTAGTTTTAATCAAGGTATTAAAACCCGGACCGGGTTCTGAACCGGTCGGGGTACTGGGTTAAGGGTCAGTGGGTCAGACCGGGGCCAAACCGGAGCTAAACCGGGACCAAACCAGTGAGAAATTGGAAATTTTAGGCTTATTGGTATGAAATTCTAAAGAAAATAGTAAAAAAAAAAAAAAAATTTTTAAAAATGGAAACCGGACCGGCCAACCGGCCGATTACCGGGCCGGACCGGCCGGTCCGGTCCGGTTTCCAGAACCATGGTTTTAATCGGATTTCCACTAATTCTCTACCAGTTCACTTTTTCTAAGATTCATATGGATGTTTGGATTGGACCATAGGCTAGCCCATTTGGCATGATTATGAGTGTTTTTGAATTCACGATGATACAAGTGATTTTTTTTAATTTAGGCTAAAAATTAGATGGTATAATATGATTTATGTTTGGATTGAAAACAAAAGAAGTGACTTTTTTAAAATGAAATTTATTTGGATGATTATTTTGAAAATCAAGTTTAGAAAGAAAATAACTGAAAACTACATGAATATTATTAAATTATATATATATATATATAATGTAAATATTGTGATAATTTTTGGGGGAAAACTAAAACTATAAAAAAAATACTTAATCAAATATATTTAATGGATAAAAATGTATATAAATTAGAAATCATACCAATGTCAAATTTTGTGGAAAAAAAAATATTAGATAACTAATTGAATTACATGTCCTGTTCAACTTGGCATATGAGAAAAGAGATAAAGACTCTTGCCAGAGAAGAAAATTAAGGATAAATCAAGGTTAATAAAAAATATTAACAATATTAACAATTATAAACCAAAATGCGATTGCATAGCACCCCATCCCGCTCAAGATTTTAAGCAGCTTTTGGCCCTTAAGCTAAATGGGCTAAAAACTGATCCAAATATCTCCAATTTTCCTAAAAATATGTCCAACTGGTTAAACACATCCAATGATAGAACCAAACACACTCTATCACAACCCTAGTCAAAACTTTTGCATATCAGTTAGGTTGAGGCCTAGCATGACCGGTCATGGCCCATGAGCACATTTTTTTTTTCGTTGCCCACTCGGTTCATCGGAGCTTTGCCCCGACTACATCCGGATCCGACCCACATCGTGCACCTAGCTATAGTGGAAGAGTCTCCCAGTGGAAATTTTCTACATACACAAGGCTCGAACCCAAGACCTTACTTGAGTGGAATCAAGCCGCTTACCACTTAGACCAACTCTCATTGGTGGCCCATAAGCACATCTAAAATTGTCTTATTTGTGTCTAGTTGCCATGAAGATGAAGAGGATCTGCTCCTGTTCCCTTTTTTATTTTTCATTTTCATCTCGTAATCTCATCTTTACTCTTAGATTAAGAAATGAATAGTTTAGATTTTATATTTGATAAAAGTATTATCATAATATTTTATACATTAAAATTTATTTATTTATTCTCTATTGCACGTATAAACTGTATAGATTGGATTTTAAGAGTTTAAATTTGTTTATTTAGTTTTATAGTAATAAATTTATAAAATATTGAATTTAAATCATTTATTTTTTTAATCTAACGGTTGATATGAGATTAAGAAAAGAAAATGAGAAAGGGAAAAATAAGAGAAACTCAACCTGAAGATGTAGCACCAAATATTAGGAACGAGGATAGACATAGAACTAATGGTGCAACATATTAAAAGCTAGTTTGCTTAAAAATAAAGAAAAAAAGTGATTTTATTTTGGAAAAATTGGTGAGAAATCTATGTTTGAAAATTTTAATAAATAGAATTCGATATACTTTTATATATAAAGTGTTGGTACTATACAAACTTTGTACTAGTAAAGTATTGGTACTCTTATTGAGATCATTCTAACCAATAAAATTTTTGAATGGGAAATCTTTTACTAATTTGTGCTATTTATTTAAGTTCAACACCTAGTTGTTGAAAGAATATTAAGTTAATAATGAATGTTTTATTGAATAAAAGATTATAGCTTTTATTTGGTGAGCTATTCTAATAAGTAGTTTATTGAAATAAGCTTTTTCCAACACATGCCGCATGTGTTTAGCTTAAATCCTCTCAACAAGGCATGCACACGAGAAAGAAGTGTCTTCACTAACCTCTTATTTTCATTTCCTTTCTATTTAATTTCTCTACCATCGGATATCATTTAATAGTTGAGATTTTATACTATGATAATAATATTTTTACAAAATAAATTTCAATCGTTAAAAGTCAATCTAATAATGAAGAAATTAAATAGAGAGGAAGTTGAGAGGGGAAAAGAGTATCTCCACTAACTTCTCTCTCCTCTTAATATCTTAACCACTAAATCATGTTTTAATGAGTGAAATTTAATGTTATGTAATAAAAATCTACATGATATTGTTATATAACATTAAATCTCATCTATTAAAATATGATATGACGATTATGACAATAAGTGGACAAAAGAACTAGTCATACACCCCTCTCCTAATGGAGATACTTTTTCTTCATGCGCATACTTTTCTCATGTCTAGCCTAACTAAAATCACCTTGTTAAGTAAAAAAGAATTTAGGGAGAATTACAATGAGGTCCTAAGGAAAGAAAAAAAATGAAGAAATGATCCCCGTAGATTGCAACATGAAAAAATGGTCCCATTAACAACTCCAGGAGCCTATATTGACAACTCGTTAACAACTCCATAAATCTGTATTAATAATTCTATGGGACTATTTTTTCATTTTGCAATTTATTGGGACCATTTTTTCATTTCTCTTCTTCCTTGGGACCTTAATGTAATTCTCCCAATAATTTATCAGATTGGGCCTAATTCTATATTTAGATGGAGAGAAAAGTAAGAAAAAAATAGAAAGAGAAAATACAAGAATAATTTCTAAAATAATAAAAGGATTACTATATTTGAGAGTTTTCCTTCATAGAATTTTTTCTCCCTAATTTTTGTCCATCCAAATAAGGGTAAATAAACTCTACAAGTAATTTTCGTGTGTATATACACATGAACGTTATCGGATGGAGTAAAATTTAACTTTTGACAATTAATAAACCGGCTAGAAATAATCGGCCGTCTCAACAAAATTAATGACAGAACTAAAATTAATATTTAGATACTAAAATCATAAAAAGAGCATATTTGATTTAAATTATGTTTGCAAGAAAAAAAATTCAAAATGATAATTTATTATGAAAAAATTCAAATTTTTGTATACTGAAAAATTAAGATTTTTTTTGTATAAACCGCCACGACTGTTTTTGTCAATAAACAGATATATGGAGGGTAAAAACATTTGATAGTTTGCGTGTGAAATTGATACTAAGAATGAAGATTTTCATTTTAGGTCGATGAAATTTGATACTCTCACGAAAAAAATTTATTAACTAACCGTTTAATCACATATTTTAAACCAAAATATCCTTCTTTTATATAAATGATATTTTGAAGATTATTTAAATCACCAAAAAATATTTAACGCTCATATTTTTAAACTTTATATCAAATTTGAGATTTAAATTTTTTAACTTATGTACTTAAAAATCGTTTAATTTTAACGCTCACAGTTTTAAATTTTTATTATATTTGAGATTTAAACTTTTTAACTAATGCATTTAATAATCTCTTCAACAAATATATTGGCTAGAAATTGTATCATACTTCATAATTCATAAAAATAATATTTTCATTTTAACATCATTTTTTTGAAAACATACAATGAATGTAATTACATGGCAAAAAAATTGAATGTAAGCACATTTCTATTAAAATTTCTATTATTTCTGGTAGCTTCGAAAAATCTTAACTTCTGGACAGTTGTGATTATTTGTGAATCCTTCATCAAACATAGTTTTGTCCTTCAATATAGTGAATAAATAAATTTATTTTGCCCTTTAATTTGGTGGGTAATTTTAAAGCCGGTCTAATTCAAAACCAAACCAAAACAGGTTGGCCGAACATTAGAGATGCCTTGGCAGATTTCCTGAAGACATGGACAGTACTATGAGGTTTCATCAGCCACTCCTGAAAAGTATATTTCCAGGTAAGTAATGCACTCATGTAAAAGCCACGTCTGCCTTTTTTTACCTTTTTTTTTTAACAAAAAAAAACTGGAATTCATTAATAACTCGAGCAAAAAAAAAAAAAAAAAACCCTCAAGTGCTACAACCTACTATCCTTCATCAACTACCACCTCCTGATAAGAAAGTGGTGGGACATGAAATGAGAAATTACCAAGGTAATTAAATCCAGACCGGTCAGTGTTAGTGGGTCAAACCGGAGCTAAACCAGGATCAAACCAATGGAAAATGAAATATTTTAGGCTTATAGTATGAAATTCTAAAGGAATTTTTTTTTTTTTTTAAAAAAACCCCCGAACCAGGAACCGGTTTACAAGCTGGGTCACCGGTTTTCGATCTGGTTCGATCAGTCCGATCCGGGTTAGATAACCCTGGAAATTACCTATGATACTGTGAGCTATCTTATTTAAATGGTAAGCTAAGGTGCTATGTTCTTAGGAATATGATTAATCAAAATCTGCCAGTTCCTTGACAACCATATTCTGGCATCATCCATAATGTCTTTAAAGGGGTGAGTGTTATCACAACCCCTAGTCAATACATTTACAGCCTCAATACAATCAGATAACACTTGAACATTCCTCTATCCTCATTCCTCTATCCTCTATTCCAACATATTTATAGTCCTTGGATGATCGCAATTATTTTTGCACCACATTTGCTTTTCAAGATCATGACAGTTATAAAAGTTTTGCCAATATGATACAGCAAATGTTATTCATGTCAGCCCAAAGCATCTCTTTCCCCAATGTCATTTCTTCATGATGTCATATACTTTGGGAGACCAAAAACATAATCTATGATAGGATTCTCCCTAGTCAGCATAACAACCCACTAACCTATTAGAGGATAAAACGAAGGAACACTAAAATTTGAATTAGTTTGAATGAATGTTATTAATTATTGTAGGCATCAGTTTTATTATTTAATTGAGTTAGCCAGCTAAAACAAAGGGGGCCAATAGGTTTGTTAAGTCTCCTCAACATCACTTTCTAGTTGTTGCCATAAATATGCTGGCAGCCTTTATGACTCTATTACATACTTGGGAGATTATGTTAGTGGGTGGTTTTGCTGACTAGGAAAAATAAAACCAGCCTGTCTTTCCAAGCATCAACAATGTGTGTTTTTCTAATGATGAAATATATATAGGTGGAAACAACACCAACAAAGCCTTATCCCATTAGGTGGGGTTAGCTACATGGATCACACAATGCCATTGTGCTTTGTCAAAAATCAGATCTTTAGATAGATTATTAATCAAAAAATTCCGCTCTATAGCCTCATTAGCACAATTTCTTTGTTAATTCATGTTCAAAAAAGATTTGACAAAGTTTTAAGTTGGCTGTCGAGGGCCTAACACAACCCTCCTCCTTTACCCGGGCTTGGGACCGGCTATAAAACATAGGCGGAGTTAAAAAATGGAATGGACAAAAGTATGGGGGTGGGAATAAAATATTATTTAAATACAATCAAATGGGGAATCACTATGCTTGGAAGAATAACAATATGATAGGAAAGAAAAAGATATGATAGCAATTTACCAAATTTTCCTCAATACATGGTGGAATGATTAATAAAAAATTAATATAAAAATAAAACGGGCCAATAAACCTCAGTTAAACGTGTTCAGAAAAGAATAGCACATAGAATTAAAATTAAACCTGTGAGTTAAACTAGAGAAACATTTTCTATAGCTCTCACAATACAGAATTATCCAAATACAAAAGCATAACTTAACACTAACAATGAGAAATTCGAACTACATCCCAGAGTTTAACATACTTAAGGAGTGTTCTTCCCTAATGAGAAAGAAAACCAAAATAATTAAATTGATGAATAAAAATAACTAGCCTTCCTGAATGAGGTAGTACACAATAAATATATATCAGGGGCACCTACATTAATGGCTTTACTAATATCAAGCAGGATCTTCTAATAACTGAATATTTCCCATTTACATAGATAGTACAAAGATGTACAAGTAGTCAAGTACTACTCATACTAATTCCCTACAGATCTTTCCGGGAATATTAGTAATGTGGGAAAGAGATTGGGTTATTTGTATCATAACGGCGTGACCTATACCGGCTAACGCTATCCAATGTTGGCTCAAAAACTCTCCGGCTGTATTCATAATCGTTGTTATTGTAGAGAGATCCATACTCACTAGATTGGTCAACTACTCGGCGGGTAACTGGAAATAAAAGTTGAAGGAATTTAAGGGGGAAAACAGTAGTTTAGTAATCTTGAATTATGTTCTGGTAATAAAACTTCTCTGCGAAAACAAAAATGTCTACCAAGAAAAAACATAAGTTGGGAAAGTAAAGCAAATATATTACCTTGGGAGTAATTTACAGGGTAATCTGAAATTCGGCTAGGTGTTGGTAACCTAGCAGAGTGTGGAGAAATTTCTGTAGTATTTATTGGCACAGGGTGGGGCCTTGATCGGTTAGAAGAATTTGACGACGGTGTAGTGACTGCAGAACCATTTGGAGTAGCTTTGTCTTGGCCAGATTTCTGTAAATCAGTAGACAAAACATTTCAGGAGTTGCGAAAAATCGGTTATACATAACACAGTTCAGCAGACAAGCCTATGGGACTGTGTTATACATTCAGCTATAGCTAATACTATAATTTCATATGACAATAAGGTTTTTCTGAGGTTCCAATCAACTATAACAAATTCGAAAAATGCAAATAAGTTAACAAAATCCAAGTATCAACAGGAGGTAAAGAACAGACCGCAAACTTCAGTGTTCTCTTGTTGAGTGTCACAAGGCCGGAGAAAAGCTTGACAGCATAATCAGCAATCTCCTCACTTTCATATTCTGCAAAAGCGAATCCTTTAGGTTTCTCAGATTCCTTATCTCTAGGAATATACATTTCCACCACTCTTCCTGCTTGAACTAATATATCATATAAGATCCTCTCCGTGACCCTCTCATCTAGATTGCCTGAGTTGAAAAGAAAGAACCAAATCAGCTCTGCATATGTATGAGTTGGCTATACTTTCAGATAATCTGAAAGCTGTTAACACTTGTATTGGCAAAATAATAAAGTCTCAGAAGGTTCTTGAAACACCATGTTTCAGATACACTATAATATCTCTCAAATTACATGCTACTTTACATCCAAGAATTAAAACATAATTAAAAAAAAAAGGAAACTTTATAGGTAAATAAAGAACTAAAGTTACATTCTGAATTTCAAAGTTTTCATGACAAAGCTAAACCTTAAGCTTGGAGTGTTAATTAGATCCAAATTCAAACCATACACGATTAAAAATAATCTTTCATACAAAGTCACTTCTAATATCAAAAGAGAAAAAAGATTTTTAAAAGTTATTCCATCCAAGACTAAAGATAGGAAAAGAAAAAACACACAGGTATTTTCAGACATGGCTGTATATGGTATTATTCAATGGTGTGAGGGCAAAAGGAAAAGAAATAGGGGCCTCACCTATGTAAACACTGCAACTTGTGTTTCCAGACATGGCTTTATATGGATCTGCTGTGAAGCTGTATCGCCAAGGAGCCTGATAGAGCTAGAAAATTTATTAAAAGAAAGGATATAAAGGAAAAAGAGGGAAGGATAGAAAGTAATAGAAGAGAAACTGGAATTACTAATAATTCAAGAGTTCAGGTATGAGAACTGATTAGTGATTACCCTTATTTATAAGTCGCAGCTAATCTAAAATTATCTTATTCAAATCCTTAGGTATCTCATCCAAACGGATTCATAATATCTAATAATATTAATCTTCATCTCTGATAGGCACCTAAGCATTTTGGAGAACCACACCCCAAAAACTAGCTGTTGAGGTGGGAGAGCCAAGATACTTAAATACCTCATCAAACAGCCCATACTCTGACAGCCCATACTACCTTGATTCCTATCAATACACTCTCCCTGGAAAGCCAACAATACACTCTCCCCGGAAAGCCAACATCTCGGCAGCTCCACTCTGCGGCACTTCACTCAACCACTTGCTGGTCAGCCCCTCCGGTCAGAGCCTTCCGAGGTTCGCTAGCCACCGGCTCTGATACCAAATGATAGGCACTTAAACATTTTGGAAAACCACATCCTAAAAGCTAGCCTATCAAGCAGCCCATATTAGCTTAGTCCCTATCAATCTCTCATAATAACATCTCATAATGTTAATCTTCATCTCTCATAGTATTAAAACTAATATCTCATAACATCTAATACTAAACATACTCAAAAATGTTTCTAATTCTGATGTTTTGCTTGTTATTGTATTGGGGAATACGGTTTTGGACACATTAAACGAATCAGAAGACAGTTCCTAAGGAATCAAAGACCTAATCTCAATTGCTAAAGAGTTGCATAATCGAAATGTGATCCACGACAAAATCAAAGAGCAAAATACCAAAATACGTTCAGAGTCCCATAATTGGGGGAAACTGGATGCCAAAAAATTAAAAAGATCGTAAGGTTAGGGGTGTTCAAATCCGGGACCGGGATCACCCACTCCCGGTCCCGGTCCCGGTCCCGGCTTGAGGCCGGGATTGAGAATTTGTGACCGGTCCCGGGACGGTCCCGGTCCCGGAAAAACTGGGACTATCCCGGGACCAAGACCGGGAATTCCCGGTTTGACACCAACACCTGATTTTTTTTTTTTTGCACAAAGAAAATCTTTATAATTTACAACAATGCAAGCAAATCATAGCAAAGAAAAGCTGGCAAACCAAGCAGCGAGGATTCTCATAGCAAAGAAAAAGCTTTTCAGCATTGTGATAAAATTATTGGCATAGAATCAGACGGCTATCAAAGAAACAATTAGATAAATCCCTCATAGCTGCAGCAAATCATTGCAGATGTAGCAGTACACAACTACGTTATAATTTAAATTAGAAATATCACTTAAATCTCAAGTAGCCTCTCAAAAGAAAGAAGGTAGGGAACTTCACAGCTTGTAATAATTCACAATAATTCTAGTAACAATTACAAGATGAATACCAAAAGCATAGTCTTCTTATTTGAACCTTACAAGGCTGTACATAGATCAGAACATAAAATATCCTATGCTTACATTGCGTGCAAACTATTAAAAACGCTGACCACAAGAAACTAAGTTCCTTATCTCCAACAAGTGTTCATGATTTGATATATGGAGTGAAATACGAAGATTAGTCCCACAAATTTAATCAAATCAGAAGGGAAGGCCGAAGGGTAGTGCTAAATTATAATTGCAATTATGCACAGCACAGCACTGACTATACCAAAGTGAATAATTACTATTTCTCAAGGATATCAAAAATTACTCCATATACAAAAACAGGATATCAAAAACATATATAAGCTATAAAATCCTATTTCTTCACTATCTGTACTCACTCAGAGGAACAACAATCTGATTTTTGTAACGAGTATAGCAACGAAGGAGAGTTGTAAATCAACTCACCTGAATGAGACGAGCAGCGACGGGAGAACGACGACGCGGCTGGAACTGGAAAGGCGACGGCGACTCGGCGAGGCTGGGAGTGAGCGACGGCCGTCGAGGCTGGGAGTGAGCGTCGGCCGAAAGGAGACGAGACGAGGCGGAGTTGCAGGCACGAGACTTGAGATTGACTGATTGAGAGAGGCGGAGTCGCGGTCTTGCGGAGAGGAGAGGAGACGAGGCAGAGAGTGAGAGAGTCAGATCCTCAGAGTCAGATGACAGATCGCGAGGCGCGAGAGAGGAGAGGCCGAGCCGCCGAGGGATTGAGTTTCAGGGAACAGATCAACGCGAGAGAGGAGACTGGAGAGGCCGAGGGTCGACGGATTGGGATTGAGGGGAAGTGGGGAACAGGGAATGAGGGAACTGGGAACGGGAAGGACCAAACAAGGAAAGGAATGGGGAAAAAATTATTAAAAAAAAAATAAATATCACCCCGGGACCGGGACCGGGATTCCCGAAGCCCTGCCCGGATCCCGTCCCGGTCCCGGGATTTTTACTCCCGGTCCCGGTTAGTCCCGGTCCCGGTCCCGGACTGACCGGGAATTTTTGATCCCGCTGCTACCGGGATCGGGACGGGATCACCGGGACCGGGATCCCATGAACACCCTTAGGTTAGAGATAGGAATTACCTGAAGGGTTGAAGGCTCAACCTCGAGAACCGCGACAAGATCCCGACGACTAGAGATCATTCTCGAAAAGAAAAGCGCGCTCGCTGTACTTAACTGGCGACTATTAGTTCCGGATCTGACCTTCGGTTTAAAGGCCTTTTTATAATCTAATCTAAGGCCTAAGTGTGTGTTTGGATCCACGTTTTGTCCAATATAAGCCCGATTTCAATCCAAAAAAGCCCAAAACAAAACGTGATCCAATTTGTTGTGTTTGTGGGAGCTTATTGAAAAATCTAAAAAGCCCAAAAACGCAGCTTATATTTTAAGCCCAAGATACCTACTTATTTTTGAAAAAAAGCTGGAGCGTTTTTTTTATCCCAGCTGGTCTGTGGGCCCCACCTGCGTATCTGATTAGACACTCCCCCGTCCGCATGTTTATCCCATTTCATTCCAGACCTTTTTTTTACGGAAAAAAAATAAATATTGACTATACCATAATTTTGAGTTAAGTTGCAAACATATTTAGTAAGTTTTTAATTAGGAATAATGTTGTCTTAATTTTTTTTTGGTTCAAAGTATCCTGAAAGTGTTAAAATAGAATAATATTATCCATTACCTTTAAAAATAGAATAATCTTCAACCCGTATGAATCACATTCGTGACATGATTAGAGATCGATTTGTACAGGACATGTGATCCAATTAGTTATGTAATATTTTTATGTGAAATTATGTATTTTGGCATCACATTTTCTAACTTCAAATTTTCCACTAATTTTTAATTTAAAAATTAAGAATTAAAAAATCACTTATTCAGATATCTTCTTGGGCCAGATGATATGTTACTGTTGGATATCGCATATATGATCTATCTAAAATTTGAAGAATATACAAATGCCCTTCAAGTTTTTACTTTTAAAAATGCACTTATACAATCGCTAATCCAAACACATTTTGACTTATGAGAAATCACTTATTCAACCGCTCATCCAAACATAAATCACATTACAAATATTGACTTATTTATTAAGTCATTTTTAATAAGCCCGAATTATATAAGTCATTTTTTCTACCGCTATCCCAAACACACCCTAAAACATATCCCATAAGCCGCGTTTAGATAAGAGCTTTTTTTAAAAAAAAGATATATATATATATATATCAATATTGTGTATAAAAAAACATATTCTGGTTAAGATAAAAATTATTATGTTAAGAGTAAAATACTTTAACTATCCCTATATTTTATTTTAATTACACATATTCCCCCCACTATTTTGAAAACCTATATAAACATCTCTTAAAATTAAAATGGATGTTACACAAACTTCCTTATATTTTAAGACTATATTTCCATCTATCCAAAACTATATTTCCATCCATCCATCCAAAACCCATATAGTCGACCATTAATTTTGAATTTTTGACTTTTGTTTTACCAAAATTCCCCTCTTCAACATTAGAATTATTTTAAAAAACACACACACATATATGGGGGGAAAATTATACCACCAAATTTTTATTCTAATAGATTTTTTTTAAATTTTCAGTATGTTAAAAATTTATTAATTTTGAGATTATGAAATTTATAATTTTAATTTTTCAACATATTTATTGAAATTTATTTATTTTTAGTTTTTAAAATGATTATATATATATAACACATTTTTTCTATCAAATATTATAAACTACATATATTTGAGAGATTGTATAAGTCATTTAAATTTATAATTTTATATTTTTTCTACAAACATTTAAAACATTTACTCAAATTTTTAAAAGTTTGTGATATTTGCAAGCTGTTAATTAAAATTTGGGTTTTAGTATTAAGGGTAAATTAGTAAATACATTTTGTTTTTTTATATAAATTTTAATTAAAAAAATACATTTTTAGAATCTTTTCACAATATCCTTACCAGAGTTAACGGTTTGGATTAAAGTGTATATCTTCAAAATAAAAGGGAGGTCTGTGTAATTAATGAAAAACAGAATGGTGATTAGAATCATTGAAAGTACTCAATCAGGATAATACCAGGCTTTGAGTGATTTTCTCTCTCTTGGGATTTTTACTATTTGAGTTTTCTTTGGAAGGGATGAATTAGGTCATAGGAAAATTCTGCCTGATTGCCCATCAGATGCCTTGGTCTGCAGTAGCAAGAAGAAGAAGGATGCGATACTAGCTGCTCTGATTCAGGATATAGAGATGAATGAGAAAGTTGCTAGTGTTGAACAGATGGAAGAGCAAAGTAATATGGAGTAAGATGTTAGTGGGAGGAAGAACTGTAATACTCCAAAAGTTAAACACACTCCTTCTGGTCCTATTTACAAGTAATTTTCCTCTTGATTATGCAAAACGAACTGGTAGTTAAAAACAATAAGTGTGTAAAAAATGCCATGTTTTTTTTTCTTTATATGCTCATTTTTATGAAAAGAGTATAGGAGAGATAATAGATAAAAAGTATGAGAGATAATGAGTGTAAGGTATGAGAAAGAATGAGTATTTAATAAGGGTAAAATAGGAAGAAAAAAAGCTTGCATTTTTAGACAAAAAGTGAAAGTTCCTTAAAAAAGGGACCAGCCCTATGAAAGAGAAAATTGCTTATAAATAGGACCAGAGGGAGTATCTCTTACAAGGACTACCTGCTTGGATTTAATGGCATGGCTAATAGGGGAACCTAAATGGAGGAAGATGAGTTATTATCTGACATATTCAATAGGGAGTGGGAATTATCGAAGATTTCTGAGGAGATAAAGGAATTGATGCAGCATTATCCAGTCATTCCCTTTGAGCGAGACGAGTATGTTAACTGGTGTAAGCCCTGGAACACAATGCTCATTATTATAGTATTGGGAAAGAGATGCAATGTGTATATATTGAAGGATTACTTGTGTCATATATGAGGGTTCATGGATTTTGATCTCATTGATCTTCCAAATAATTATTTTGTGGTTAAGTTTAAAACTAAGTAAGGATGGTCTAAAATGTACAAGCGTGTGTTGTATGAGAGGTCATGGGTGGTGTAGCAACACTGCATCTTGGTTCAATAATGGTCTGTAGATTTTGATCCCTTTTGTAATCAATTGAGTCGATTTGTCTCATGGTAAGGATTCACCACATTCCAATGTAGCATTATAATAAAACATTCATTACTACGTTAGGGAATAGGATAGGGAGGACATTGAGAGTGGATATGAACACATTAGCAGATTACAACTCTGATTCCTCAAGAGTGGAAAGGGGGAGGTATGCAAGAATTTGTGTTGAGCTTGATTTGGTGGTCAGGCAAAGCTCGAACAGGAAGCAACCACATAGAATAAGAATTCTGTGGGGGGCATTCATATAAAGGAGCAAGAAGTTATAAGGAAACTTGAGGGTATTAATCGTGTTTGACATAATAAGATTGCTACAGGTCTTTTTAAGTTAGAAAAGAAACTTTGGTAGGAATATAATAAGCTGACAACCCAAAGATGAATTAATTTGGTTCCAAAAATCTAGGTGTAAGTGGCTTGCTTGGGGTGATCATAACTCTAGATTCTTTCATGCTTCTACAGTGATTAAGAGAAGGAAACAAAGGATAGAAGCTATTCAAGATGACATCGGTCATTGGGTTACTGATGAGCTACTTTACGGAGAATGGCCAGGGAATTCTTCCAATTTCAACAACTTTATACTAAGGATACTTCAGTGGTGCAAGCTGATGATGAGAATACGATGGCTTTTCCTAATCTTATTGAAGTAGATATGGAAAATATTCATAAAGAAGTGACAGATATTGAGATAAAAAATGCTGCTTTCCAAATGTGTGCGTTCAAAGCACCAGGTCCATATGGCTTTCTGGCTCACTTTTTTCAAACCCAATATGATCTTCTTGGTAATAAAGTTTGTGAGTTGGTGTATGAAGCTTGGCATAATCCGGAGAAAATTAAGGATATTAACCATACCTAGATCATACTCATTCCTAAAGTGGATCATCCTGTGACTTTGAAAGACTTTCGGCCTATATCTTTGTGTAATGTTATATTTAAGATAATCACCAAAGTTATTGCTAATAGGTTGAAACAGGCAATGCAATACTTGATTAAATCGCAACAATGTAGCTTCATTGAGTGAAACAAGGGTGTGATAATGTTATTATTGCACAAGAGACTATCCATACCATGAGAAGCAAATATGAGGGAAAGGTTTATGTGGCTATTAAAGTAGACATGAAGAAAACATATGATAGGTTAGATTTGGGTTTTTTGCAAGATGCTTTACAAGGCATTGGTTTACAAAATTCTCTTATAAACCTCATTATGGCTTGTACCTTGTTCGTCTCTATGTCAGTTCTATGGAATGGGGTGGAGTCACACACCTTTCATTTAACACGTGGAGTATGACAAGGTGATCCTTTCAATCCTTATCTATTTATTTTGTGTATGGAAAGATTGAGACATATGATCATTAGGAAGGTTAATAGGAAGAAGAGGAAAGTACTGAAAGTGAGCGCCAAAGGACCTCTCATTACCCAACATTTATTTGCTAATGATTTGTTATTGTTTGGGGAGGCATCCTCAGAACATGTGGAGGTCATGAAAAGGGTCGTGTAAAGATTTTTTGACATATCGGGTCATAGAATTATTCTTTTTAAATCTAAATCTTTCTTCTTGAGGAACGTACATTTTAATAGGGATGTGGAACTCAATCAACAAATAAATAATGGGATTGCAGCAGATTTGGGCAAGTATCCTAGGGTACCTCTTTTCTATAAACAGGTAACGAAGATGACCTATTTTCCCGTAGTTTAAAAAGCTAAAAGTAGAATGGCTATATAGAAGGGTAATTTCTAACTCTAGTAGGGAGAGCAGTTCTTATCAAATCTATTTTATCAGCTTTACCAAGTTATCAGATGCAAACCATGTTATTGCCAAAAGGATTGTTGAGAGACCTAGAACTGTGCAGTTGTTAATTTCTATGGAATCAATTGCAAGAAGGGAAAAAATTGCATCTCATCTCATAAGAACAAGTGAGGCAAGATAAAAGTAATAGAGGATTCGGTATTAAAGACTAAAGATGTCTGAATGTAGCTTTCATTATAAAGCTATGTTGGAGATTGTTGGCCACACCATAAACTTTTGGATTTAATGCTTTCGAAGGAAATAAGGATGTGGAGATGGATTGTATCTTATGGTATGTAGGAAAAAGAATGCATCAGCAGTTTGGAAGAGCATTGTAGCGGTTTGGGAAAAATTCTATCAAGGAATTGTAAGAAATATCAGAGATGGAAGTAATACTAATTTTTGGTGGAATTTGTAGACGCCTTTAAATGAGCCCCTCATGCATTTTATGGATAGGAATTATCATCTCATTGACCTTAGCGCAAAAGTGGGGTCGTTTGTGTTACAAAATGGAATGTGGAATATCCGAGCATAGGAACAATTTCTGCCATAATGGGTGATTAACATGGTGGCAAAAATGAAGGTTCCGGAGGGAGGTGAACAAGATCGTTTCTATTGGCATAGTACTTCGAATAGAAGGTTTAGTGTTAAGGCAGCTCATCAGATGATATTAAATTCTAGAAATAACAATACTCCAGGCCAATGGAAGAAAATATGGAAGTTTGCCATTCTAGAGAAAATCAAATTCTTCTTATGGAAAGTTTTCCATAAAAGATTACCCATGAATTTACTCAGAGCCAAAAGAGGAAATATACCTTGTATGGAATGCCCATTTGAGTGTCAGAGAGAGGAAATCATTATACACATACTTTGTGATTGTGAGATGGCAAGAGATGTGTGGTTGAATTTTGTTAAAACTAACTATCGATTGTCTTTTTTTAGATTTGATTTGTAGGGGTAGCTAAAGGAGAATATGATTCAAAAGATCAAGTAGAATTGGACTCAAGTGTTCTGTCTCATATGTTGGAATTCGTGGAAGAACAAATGCAAGGGTGTCATGGAAGGGGTCAGGGCCCAATTGAGGGAGATTGTACACACTATCTTGTACTAGCTGATAGAAACAACAGACCAAGGATGGTTTCGTCACCTTATCTATAGTTTTTACTAGAATATTGATACAAGATTGAAAGCTCCACCAAAAGGGATGTTGATGGTTCTGTCAATAACCATCATCATGCTTCTTATGGTGGCTTGATCCAAAACTCTGATGGAGAATGGGTGGTGGGTTTCATCAGAAGCTGGGTTTCCTACCTTCAACTTTAGCAAAGATTTTTGCTTTGTTAACTGGACTTGTCATGTACAAAAAATATGGTTTTCATAGAATCTTAGCCTACACGGATTCCATGGAAGCTTACTAACTTGTTAGTTCTTTAATTTATAAATTAAATGAATAAATATAACGTGACAATATAATCTCTTATGTTAAAATATAACTGTAAATCACAATCACAACTTCGACAATTCAAATATGATAAATGCATTTACATCAAAGTATAACTAAATTGATTGTGATTTTAATGATAAAAGGTCGATATTATATAATGTTTGGTCTTTATAGTTTAATCTTATTTTGATTTTAATCCCTATAATTTCAAATAATAGATTTTGGTCCCTCAAGTTTATTCCCGGCACAATATTACTCCTTCAATTTTAATAAGAACCTAAACAATGTAAAATTTAGCAGATAATTTTACTGACATGACAAGCTTACTGTGCAAGCTAATTGGATACGTGATTTTACTTAAAAAAATAGGTCATGACAAAATGAAAGCAAGCTGTTCATTAAACAAACATACTCGCAAGAAAAAGTACAGTTTCTGCAATATCCTTAACCTTCAATGTCATCTCTTTCAAGTTCACCAATCCTCTCTTCTCCACTTCATCTTTCAAGTTTATTCCCTATACAATGTTACTCCTTCAATTTCAATAAGAACCTAAACAACATAAAATTTAGTAGATAATTTTACTGACATGACAAGCTTACTGTGCAGGTTGATTGGATACGTGATTTTACTTAAAAAAATAGGCCATGATAAAATGAAAGAACGTTATTAATTAAACAAACATACTCGCAAGAAAAAGTATAGCTTCTGCAATATCCTTAACCTCAATGTCGTCCCTTTCAAGTTCACCAATCCCCTCTTCTCCACTTCATCTTTCATCGGTAACCCAGAGTTCATGCTTTCTTCTTCTTCTCCTTCTCCACGCACTCACTATCCCGAAGTCACCACTCTGAATGGCCATATAAAATTAACCCAAATCCCATATTTCCTAAACTCACAAGCGGTGTTCTTGGTTAGCCCAACTATGGCGTGCTTTGAAGCTGTGTAACCCAATCTTCCCATCACTCTAGCTACCCTCCTCTGGATGGATATGATGCACCTAGATTGTTGGGACTAATCACTCTTGTCGTGTGCTTCATTCCCAGAGCCATGCCCTTGATCTTCACTCGCATGACTTGGTGGAACTTGTTGGTGTCAAAGTTGACGTGACAATGCTCTTGTTCTTTGATTGATTTCCCAAGATCTCAACATTGATGAAGATTATGTTGAGCTGGTCGTACTGCGAGATTGTGGATTTCACTAACTTTTCCATGCTGTCTTTGGAGCTGACACTGTAGTGGAAGAACACGGATGAAGGAGATAATGTCTCTGAAAGCAGAGATCCAAGTACATCGGCGATCATAACTTTTGCTCCTTGCTTAACAAAGAGTTTTACTGTTGCTTCCCCATTACTCTCACTCCTCCCATAACTATAACCACGCTTTTCCTTTCAATTTTCATAAAAATAGAACATTTATTCAATGAGTTTTAGTTTATTCTCTTGGCTCTGCTTTGTCATGCTGGAAACAGGGGAAGACAAATTAGTGTTCTACCGGCAAGATGTGTGGAACTCGTGGCTAGGATCTCGTCCCTCTCTAGTGAAGAAGATGGTATGATGCGTAGTGAGAATTGCACCTGATTCCACTAAGAAGAAGTCCTTTTTTAATTAAAATACATGTCCAATCAGTATGCCATGTCAGCAAAATAAACCGCGTTAACAACACAACGACCTACTTAATACTATTAACTTCAGGTTTAGGTCCTCATTAAATTAGGGAGACTAACGTTGTAAATGGAATAAAACTTGAGAGACTAAAATATATGGTTTGAAATTATATGGATCAAAACTAAAATGAGATCAAATTATAAAGACCAAACATTATATTAACCCTAATTAATTTTAAATATAAAGAAAGAAGTTAAATTAGTTATTAGTAAGAGATGTGTATTAATTTCCTAACATATCCATTTAATTATTTGTATTGAAAACCACCTTTTAATAAAATTTTTCTTAATAAATGCAATTAATAAAATAATTTAAAAAATAAATTATAAATCTTGAAAATGAAGTGGATTGGAGAATAACTCTTGCTAAAACCGTCGTAGTAGCTATCCCTATATATCCTATGATGGTTTCTCTTTTGCCTAAGACTATTCTGGAGGAAGTTGAAAGAGCTCAGAGGAATTTTATATAGGGGTATGAGGAAGATAAACATAAAATTCACTTGGTAGGGTGGGAGAAGATTCAGAAGCCAAGGAAGAATGGAGGATTGGGGGTGTTGAACTTATCTAGTATGAATGAATCTTGTCTCTTAAAAATGGCTTTAAAATTGAGGAATGGAAATGTTTGGTTGTGGGGGGAGGTGGTGAAATTTAAATACAATATGGGAAAGGAGCTCTCTTCAATCCTCTAAATTCCAAAGAATGCCTCATGGTATTGGAGAGATATGGGGGAAGTCTAGGAGATTTTAAATGAGCATTCTTGGAAGAGATTAATGAATGGAAAAGGTATATCTTTTTGGCTTGAACAATGGGTGGACCAAGATACAGTGTTAATTGACCATTGTGTACAAGGGTGGACTATAGGCATTTGGAATGGTTAGTGGCAGATGTTGTTTCTGGTACTGGTGGCTGGGATTGGGGAAGATTTAAGTTCCTAATCTCAGAAAGCATGGTGGCAAAAATTCGTGCTATCCACCCTCCTGATAAAGAAGGTGTTGATGTAGTGTTATGGAAGGGTAGTAAAGGGAATATACTGTTGAAGAGGGTTACAACAGAATAAGGGGAGAGAAACTTGGCATGAAGGACAGGGTATGGGACCTAATTTGGAAATGGAATGGTCCAGAGAGGGTTCGATGTTTTCTTTGGTTGCTAACTCTTGATAGATTACATATAAATGATCTAACACGTAGGAGGTGGGGAGCTAAGGGCTTATGTGGAGTATGTGGTTGTGCAGAAACTTCAATTCATGTTACTAGAGATTGCAAGGAGGCAAGGAAAGTATGGTTGGAGGTCTTGTTAGACCACCATATGCAACAACAATTTTTCACAGATCCACTTTTAGTATGGATTAAATCTAATCTTGAATTTAAAAGAAAAATTAGAGGCATACCTTGGAATATTATTTTCGGTGTAGGCTGTTGGCTTTTGTGGAAACAGAGAAATTCTAGAGTGTTTTGTTATCTCAGCCTTGAGTGCAGAGAGGTGGTACAAAAAAGTTGGCACCTAGCAGCTGAGTTTGTGGAGGCTAAAGGAGTGGTGGAGAGATTGAAGTCAGATTCATCACCATCCTTAGAAGTGGAGACCACCAGAGTTGGGCTGGGTCAAAATTAATACAGATGGTGCATGTCTAGGTGACCCAGGTCCGATGAGCTGCGGTAGAGTATTGTGAAATAAAAAAGGGGAGTGGCTTTGTGGTTTTGCCCAAAGATTGGGTTTTTGCAGTATAGTAGAAGCAAAAAGTTGGGGGGTTTTACAAGGGTTTGATTTGGCTTGGCAAAAAGGTTTTCGAAATGTTGTGGTTGAAACGGATTCTGAAATTGTGGCCAGGAAGCTGAAAGGGAAATAAAACATGAGATTCCTCAATAGTGTGCAGCGTAGAATTCTTGAGATGATGGAGAGGAAGTGGTGTTAGATCTCATGTTTTGATGATAACAAAAGTATGGTTTGAAAAGGAAATAATTAATGAACAAGTTTGAACTAAGTAATGACAGGAACAAGCATCACTTGAAGTAAACATTGGAGTAATGAAGAAAGGCCATGAGAAAATGCTGAGGAACTTGATCAGAAGCAAATCTTCTAAAGCATTACTCGAGGAGCTACTCGAGTAATGAGACAAAACTTGAAGTAACAAAGAGAAAACTTCCAGTAACCTGCCACCATTACTCGAGGAGCTACTCGAGTAACCAGGTAAAAACTTGGAGTTACTGTCGGCCTGATAATGTTACTCGAGGAGGTACTCGAGTAACCAAGTGAAAACTTCCAGTTGCCTTCAAGTTTTCCCAATGATACTCGAGGAGCTACTCGAGTAACTGTGTTTCTAAAAATGTGGACCTCTCGGCATTTTGTACTACTGCTAATGTTACTCGAGGAGCTACTCGAGTAACCAAGTGAAAACTTCCAGTTGCCTTCAAGTTTTCCCAATGATACTCGAGGATCTACTCGAGTAACTGTGTTTCTAAAAATGTGGACCTCTCGGCATTTTGTACTACTGCTAATGTTACTCGAGGAGCTACTCGAGTAACCCTGTGAAAACTTCCAGTTGCCTTCAAGTTTTCCTAATGATACTCGAGGAGCTACTCGAGTAACTCTGTTTTTGAAAATATATAACTCTCGGCACTTTGTACCACTGCCAATGTTACTCGAGGAGCTACTCGAGTAACATACTAAAGTAAGTGGAAACTTGAGGTTGGTACCTGATTAACTTGATCTCTCTTTATTTCATCTTCCTCGAGTCCTTACTCTAGTATACAAGTTTTTAATGTTCTATCTTAAGTGGATTCCTCGAGTATGTACCCCAGTATGCAGAAATATTTCCAAAGTAAACTTCAAGTCATTACCCGGGTAAGTCATGCTCAAAAGTCTCAGTTACTCGAGGTGGTACCCGAGTAACCTATGCAAAAATGAGTGCATTACTCGAGTCCCTACTCGAGTAACAAGGTAATTGCTCTCGGCTTGAAATCCTGCCAACATTACTGGAGTAGAGCATCGAGTAATCAAAAGTTTTTTCAAAGGATCACTCGAGGTGTTACCCCAATAACCTATGAAGTTGTAAAAGCTTTACTGGAGTATGTACCAGAGTAAATAACTATTTCCAAAGGTTTGAAATTTAGTTTACTCCATGCACTACCCGAGTAATCTTGTTTTTTTGACTTTCAATTAAACAAAGATTTCTCAACGTTACTCGAGGAGTTACTCGAGTAAACTTCAAGGGATACTCGAGGAGCTACTCGAGTAAGCTTACCCAGAAATTTAAAAATCATTGAAACTTTCATTATATTGTTTCCTATATGATTAACCTTTCATTGTATTAGTATTCTTAGTCTATTTACAGATAAACAATGAAGAAATCATATCAAGAGATGGAAGTCAAAAGAAACGTTCAAATGCCAACCACCGCCAACGGATATTTTTCAAAAACTTGAAAAGTCAATAGTGGCTGCGCACTCACCAACGGATGAAAGGAAATGTTCCAACGGTCATCAACAACTTACCTATATATATAGGAACCTTCAAACAGAGAAAGAACAACAAGCACACACACAAACGACTTATTAAGTTCATTGCTCTATTTTCACGTTGAAATTGTATTTCTATGCTTCAGTGATTATCATTTACTCTGTAAGAGAGATATTTCATTCAAACTCAATATTTGTTATTGAGATAACTTAAGGTTGTGGAACCTTGAGTTGGGATTGGATTACAACTTGTAAGGGGGAGCGAGTGTCCAGGTGAAAGGAACTTGCTTGTACTGAGGTGCCAAGAACCCACTGAATCTTGGAAGCTATAGTGAAACTCTCAGAGAAGCTCTGAGGACTGGACATAGGTCAAAGTGATTGTGACCGAACCAGTATAACTCCCGGTGTACACTTCGGTGATATTTCTCCTTACTCATTACTGTTTTAATTCTTTTGTCAAAGTTTTATATTTTCGAAAGAAATTTTAGTATCACCCAATTCACCCCCCTCTTGGGTGAAACGCTTGATCTAACATTTGGTATCAGAGCGTAGGTCTTCTTGTTAAGGTTTAACAGCCTAAGAAGGATCCAATGGCAAGCATGGGTGAAGGAATTCTTCCCGACGGAGTATCCATCACTAGACCCCCTGGTTTCAATGGAGAACACTTTTCTTTCTGGAAAGCTAAATTCAGAGTGTTCGTAATGGCTACTGAATACGGGCTATGGGATGTAATTGAGAATGGAAATTATCATCCTACAAAGGTTGTAGATTCTCAGAAAATTCCAAAGACGCCAGCGGAATACGATGAGAATAACAAGAAACTTATCACTCTCAATAGCAAAGCAATTCTGATGTTACAAAGCGCTTTGAGTCAAAGTGAATATTTCAGAATTTGCACACTCCCAACAGCAAAGTAAATGTGGGAAGCTCTGGAAATAGCTCATGAGGGAACTTCAGGAATAAAGGAGAATCGAATCAATACCTTGGTCACCGAATTCGATTTACTTCGAATGAAATCAGGTGAGTCAATTTCTGAATTCGAACTTAGATATACTCATCTTGTTAATCAGCTTGCAGCTCTTGGGAAAGTCTATGATCAGCACACCCAAGTACGAAAGATTTTGAATATTCTTTCTAAAGAGTGGGAAGCAAAAGTTACTGCAATAGAAGAAGCAAAAGGAGAATCAATGAGATCAATTGCTTCTCTATTTGGAAGTCTTTCTGAATATGAAAGCAAACTAAAGTTCAAAAGAGAACTAGATGACATTGGCGACAAGAAAAAGAAAGGTCTAGCTCTAAAATCGAAAGAAGAGAATCAGGATGAGGATGAAGAGTTCGACGATGACGAAATGGGTCTAATCATAAAACGATTCAGAAAGTTCTACAAGAAAGGTCAAGGATTCAAACATTTTCAGAAAGGAGGAAATAGTAGCAAAGATCATATCATTTGCTATGAATGTGGGAAACCAGGACATATCAAGTCAGAATGTCCAGATTTGAGCCAAAAGAGCAAAGAGAAGAGAAAAGGTAAATTTTTCAACAAAAAGAAAGCCTTTGTATCTGCTATATGGGGTGACAGCTCTTCAGACGAAGAAAGTGATGAGGAAGAAGTAGCTAATATATGTCTTGTTGCTCAAGAAGAAACAGAAGAAGAGGTAAATGATTCTGAACCTACCTATGATGAATTACTTTCCGAATATAATGCTTTACATTCTGAATTCATCAAAGTAGTTAAAGAATTGATTGTTGTTAAAAAGAAAAACAAAGTTCTTGAAACTGAACTTAAAGGAAAGGATTGTGAAAATTGTTTATCTTTGAAAAAGAAAAACATTGATCTCACAAAAACTCTTGAAAAATTCACACAAGGAAGTGAGATGCTAAATGTTATTTTAAAAGCCCAACGATTTGTAAATGATCGATATGGAATTGGATATGATCCAAAATTAGATAAAAGAAAAGGAAGAAAGAAAGCAGGAGGTAAGACATATTTGAATTATTTTCAACATTCTGTGTATACATCAAATCCTTTTGCATTTTGTAATTACTGTAATAGAAAAGGACATCATACATCTTCATGCATTCATAAGAAGAAAGGAACCATAGGAACCTACAAATGGGTACCTAAAGGTTCATATATTCAGAAAATCATTTGTACTAACCCTAAAGGACCCAAAAAGATGTGGGTACCTAAGACTTAGTCAATTGATTGCAGGTATGTCTCAAAGCATCCAAAAATAGCAAGTGGTACATAGATAGTGGATGCTCTAGACATATGACCAGAGATTTCGAAAGTTTTACCACATTACAACCTAAAGAAGGTAGAAAGGTAAAATTTGGAGGAAATCAATCCGGAAGGATAGCAGGAATTGGTGAAATAAAAAATGACAAAGGAATACAAGTCAAAGATGTATATTATGTTGAAGGCTTGTGTCACAATTTGCTGAGCGTAAGTCAAAGTGCGGATAAAAACAACTGGGTGATATTTGACTCAGAAGAATGTTTAATCATCAACAAGAGTGACTTACAGCTTGATAAGAAGAATATCAAGGCTAAGCTCAGAGCAAAAAGGGAAGGTAATTACTATACTCTAGATATTAGTAGAAATGAATCTGAAAACTATTTTCTGAGTAATACCGATGAAAGCTGGTTATGGCATAAGAGATTGGCTCATGTCAATATGCATCAACTAGGGAAATTACTCAAAAAGGATTTAGTGCTTGGATTACCCAAAGTTAATTTAAAAAATGACTTGATTTGTGATGCATGTCAAAAGGGTAAACAAACTAAATCATCTTTCAAATTGAAAAATGAAATTTCAACAAATAGACCGTTACAATTACTACATATGGATTTAGTTGGACCAGCAAGAGTAAAGAGTCTTGATGGCAACTTATATTCATTGGTCATTGTTGATGATTTCTCTAGATTTACATGGGTTATTTTTCTATCATCAAAAGATGAAACCTTTGAAGAATTTATTGTTTTTGCCAAGAAAGTACAAAATGAGAAAGGTATGTCTATTGCAGGTATTAGGACTGATCATGGTGGAGAATTTGAAAATCAAGCCTTTGAAGAGTATTGTGATACTAATGGCATTGATCACAATTTCTCTGCTCCAAGGACACCTCAACAAAATGGAGTTGTGGAACGCAAGAATAGAGTGCTCACAGAGATGGTTAGAGCATTGCTAAATGAAAAGAATGTGTCTCAAGTGTTTTGGGCTGATGCTATGAGTACAGCATGCTATGTTTCAAACAGAGCATATATCAGAACAAAACTTGGAAAAACACCATACGAACTATACAAAGGAAGAAAGCCAAACATTGCTCATCTACACATCTTTGGTTGTAAGTGTTTCATTCATAATAATGGTAAAGATAACTTAGGAAAATTTGATTCTAAAACTGATGAAGGAATTTTCCTAGGATATTCTAACCGAAGTAAAGCATATAGAATTTTCAATAAAAGAACTTGTGTTGTTGAAGAATCAATTCATGTTGTATTTGATGAATTTGAATCCTCTGACAAAACCATTGATGAAGAACAGGAAGTTGTTTTAAATCAAGAAAATGGTCAATCTATCTCTAAGTCTCTTATTCCAGAGGTTGATGAAACTAAGGAAGAAGAGCAATCCCTAGGTCAACCTAGAGCTTGGAAATACAATAAAAGTCATCCCTTAGATCAAGTCATAGGAGATGTAAATGAAGGGATCAAAACTAGAAATAGAATTTTCAATGACGTAAGTTTTTCTGCATTCATTTCTGAGATTGAACCTTCTAACATTGATGAAGCCCTATCAGACAATGATTGGGTTATAGCAATGCAAGAAGAACTAAATCAGTTTGAGAGAAATTAAGTTTGGGATTTGGTGCCCCGACCCAAAGATCATACGATCATTGGTACTAAATGGGTATTCAAAAACAAACTCGATGAATTTGCAATTATTGTCAGAAACAAGGCAAGATTGGTGGTCAAAGGCTATAATCAGGAAGAAGGAATTGATTATGAGGAAACGTATGCTCCAGTGGCTAGATTGGAAGCTATACGTGTACTCTTAGCCTTTGCATGCATCAAAGGATTCAAACTCTATCAAATGGATGTTAAGAGTGTTTTTCTAAATGGTTACATCATGGAAGAAGTGTATGTAGAACAACCTCCAGGTTTTGAGGATGTTACTAAACCTAACCATGTTTTCAAACTTAAAAAGGCTTTATATGGTTTAAAACAAGCTCCTAGAGCCTGGTATGAAAGGCTTAGTAAGTTTCTTATCGATCAAGGTTTTGTACGAGGAAAAGTTGATACAACACTCTTTATAAAACGAAAACACAATGATATTTTAATTTTTCAAATTTATGTTGATGACATTGTGTTTGGTGCTACTAATGAATCTCTGTGTAAGGAATTTTCTGAGATAATGCAGGGAGAATTTGAGATGTCAATGATGGGAGAATTGAATTTCTTTCTTGGTCTGCAAATCAAACAAAGAAAGAATGGAATATTCATATCTCAAACAAAGTATTTGAAAGAGCTATTGAAGAAGTATGAAATGGATGAAGCAAATGGCACTGACACACCGATGAGCTCAACTACGTTACTTGATGCTGATGTTAAAGGAAAAGACTACAACATTACAAAATATAGAGGGATGATTGGATCATTACTCTATCTTACGGCAAGTAGACCAGATATTCAATTTAGTGTTGGTATATGTGCAAGATATCAATCAGCACCAAAGGAATCACATGCTGAAACGGTCAAATGAATCTTTAGATATCTTGGTGACACATCTGAATTGGGTTTGTGGTATCCCAAAGGAAGAAACGAATATCTTGTTGCATATTCAGATTCGGATCATGGAGGATACAAAACGGACAGAAAGAGCACCAGTGGACAAGGACAATTTCTTGGAGGATCTCTTGTATCATGGTTCAGCAAGAAACAAAATACAGTGTCTCTTTCGTCAATGGAAGCCGAATATGTTACAGTCTCAAGTTGTTGTGCACAAGTGATATGGTTAAAACAACAACTACAAGATCTTAGTATATACCTCAAGGAAATACCAATCTATTGTGACAATACAAGTACGATAAGCCTGGTAAAGAATCCAGTTCAACATTCTAGAACCAAGCATATCGATGTCAGGCATCACTTCATCAGAGATCATGTTCAAAAGAAAGATGTGAAAGTGATATTCATTCCTACTCATCTTCAACTAGCAGATATCTTCACAAAACCCCTTGCAAAAGATCAATTTTTATTCATTAGAAGAGTATTGGGAATGGTAAATCCCAATGAGTTATAAGAAATTTCAGCATTTCATAATATTAGATGAAGTCATTTGATAATGTTTTAATGATCACTAACTTAAGCATCGAAGTATATAGAAACTTGTTTTGCAGGAAGAAAAAAACTCTGTTTTGAGAAACAAAAACAGAGATTATCAAAGGACAACTTTACTGGAGTAACAACTTAAAGTTATGGATAACAGAGAAGCATTACCCGAGGAGGAACTTGAGGTAAAGTAACACGTTACTCGAGTACGTACTCGAGTAATGGCCCCCAAAACTGGAAGTAACGGATCAAGTTACTTAATTTTCAAACATAACGGTTCAGTTTTCAAAGAAATAAAGAGTCAGAAGTTGAAAAGCTGTTTACCCGAGGCAAGACTCGAGTAAACTTGAAGCTTACTCGAGGAAGGCCTCGAGTAATGTCGGAGTTCAGATTCTCAAAGTGTTGAATAGTGACTCAAATCTGACCCAAATGGACTATAAATGATCGAGGGAACATCCATGGATAATTACTATATTATTCATGCCAGGTACGCAATTTAAATGAATTATTTTTGAATTTTTCTGTATGAACACTCGAGGAAGGCCTCGAGTAAACTTGAAGATTACTCGAGTCAGGCCTCGAGTAACGTCGGGTTTTAGGTCTTATCTTGCACAAACTCGGTCATTTCCACAAAATCTCATCGAGTAAATCACTATACACCCTTTCAAAAACTTTTCTCAATCGCTTCCTTGCCTCATTTCCGTCAAAACCCAACTGATTACAAGTCCAAAAACTTCCTATTTTGTTCAAAATCTCTGTACCCTAAGCTCGCGACCGTGACCCTGTTTTTCTGAGATTCTAGAATATCTGTGTTTCAAGATGGTTAGAACCAAGAATCTCAACTTCACAGATTCCTCTGATTCACAACAAAACCCTGATCCTCTTTCCTCTCCTCCCAAAAAGAGAAGAAAGTTAATCCCAATACCAAAAGCCAAAATTCCTCTTCAACCTCAATCACAACCTAAAGCCAAAGGTGTGGTGATTAAAGAGCCTATTGTGACTAGGGCTCAATCTAAAAAGAGTACATCTACTGGAAGAGGCAAAGGTGCCAAATCTCCTTCACCTTCTCACTCTGATTCCTCTACACCCTCTTTCACTCCAAAGCCTATCAAAAAGCCAAAATATGACAAAAATGTGGCTAAGGCTATGGCTGGGATCATTGACCAAATGGAGAAGGGTCAATCTTCCAAGAAGTCCAAAATTCCGGAAGCAGAGATCACTACCCCACCAAAGGGATTCAATATGGGCAAACTGGTGGAGTCTCCCAAGTATCTATCACAATTCTCCAGAAGAAAAGTGTGTAAGACACACTATGTTGATCTAAAGGTGCTTCAAGAGGTAGTGAAGTATGACCTAAGTTCTTATCTAGATCCCTTTATGCCCTGGCTTTCTATTAGATTACCTTTTTGTACTAAAGTAATCACCCATTTCTATTGCAACTTAGAAATTATAGATGAGCCTAACCGAACCTCAGTTGAGGAAGAGATGACCACCACAGTTAGAGGTCAAAAGATACTGATATCTCCCTCTAGAATTAATTTGTGGTTGGGAATTGAAAACCCCCCTGATGATATATACTCTGAACTTGAGCCAAATCAAATTTTTACTATTCTCAAACCCGGTGAGTTAGTTGTCCCCCTAAACTTTAAACCGAGTGATATGTGTGATCATCATAGGGTCCTTTGGTACATTTACTCTAGGTCCCTAGTGAACAAAGCCAACAACTACACCCATTTTTCTGATAGGGACTTTAGGTGGTTTGCTTCACTACTTCTGAAGGAACAGAAGGATCTGGGAGAATACATTTTCTCGGAGATGAAAAGGTACAAGGTGGATGGAAAGGCTACCACTCCAATGCCATATCCCCAGATTGTGTCTCTAATTCTGAAAGAGAACAAAATATGGTATTTGGATAGCAAGGACCCAATTGAGAGGTTGACTCCGGTTGGAAGGAACCAGATTGGAAAACTGAACATTGATATCCCTCTCAAAGGCCCTCTGGAGTCTGGGTCCAAGAAGAAGCGGAAGGCCACTGAGGCAGAGACCAGTAGGATGGATGACACTCAGTCATCGGCTCCAGCTGCTACCACATCATCACCATCCTTCCTCAATGCCACTCTCCAGCACTTCATGGAGAACATGCTCAGAGGTTTTCATGTGGACATCGCAAACACAAATGCAGAACTCATAACCCACATGAACACTAAAATGGGGGAATTGGTTGAGAGAATGGATAGAAGGCATGAGGAGTTGCTAGCAGAGCAACGTGCCCAGGGAGAGACATTGAGACTGATCCTGGCACGATTGGACTCTTTGGGTCCTGGACCTTCTGCCGGTCCCTCCTCATCTGCACCACCATCACCTCCAGAAAACCCTCCTATTGTTGATCCTATTCCTGAGGTTGAACCATCTACCCCTCTGGTTTCTGATCCACTTGAGTCCCAAGGGAAAGATATTTTATTCACAGTGGATGATCCTGAAACCCATGAGACTACACATATTATCATCGATGATTCACCTCCTAAGCCACAGCCAGAAACCACTCCTAAACCTATTCTCTCTCCTACCCAAACAGAGGAAATATCTCCCTCTTCCTCACCTGAACAGCATACACCTGAGGTTGAGATTACTCCTGAGACTCAGACTACCCCAGAAGGAGAAACCTCTACTATGGTTGTCTTCCAACCTTCTCCTCCCGGCGATGACATCCATATCCCTCCACTTCATCTGCCTGATCCAGTACCCTCTAGCTCATTTGATTCTTTAGACTCAAATGATTCTATGGTCCTTCCAGTAACACCCATTTCCATGGCCAAGCCTCCTAGCTCTCCACTTGATTGATGAAGCCAAAAAGGGGGAGAAGAGCTTGAGAGTGATTTTGTGGATATGTCCTAGCTTATCATGGGTATTTGGGTGTACATGGGATTATTTGGGTGTACATGGGATTTTTAGGGAGCTTTTTGATTTCAGTTTGAACTTTATCTTGTAATTTGAAAGTTTTTAAGATTAATGCAAATGTGTTATGATTTCATCTTAAAGTTCAATTAAGTTTTAAATTATGATACATGTTTGGACTAATGAAATTGTTGTGTATGCAAGGTGTATTCAACCTTAATAAGACATATTTAATTAAGAATCCAATTTGAAAAACCATGTTCAAAATCACCAAGTTTTGTCATCATCAAAAAGGGGGAGAATGTTAGATCTCATGTTTTGATGATAACAAAAGTATGGTTTGAAAAGGAAATAATTAATAAACAAGTTTGAACTAAGTAATGACAGGAACAAGCATTACTTGAAGTAAACATTGGAGTAATGAAGAAAGGCCATGAGAAAATGCTGAGGAACTTGATCAGAAGCAAATCTTCTAAAGCATTACTCGAGGAGCTACTCGAGTAATGAGACAAAACTTGAAGTAACAAAGAGAAAACTTCCAGTAACCTGCCACCATTACTCGAGGAGCTACTCGAGTAACCAGGTAAAAACTTGGAGTTACTGTCGGCCTGATAATGTTACTCGAGGAGGTACTCGAGTAACCAAGTGAAAACTTCCAGTTGCCTTCAAGTTTTCCCAATGATACTCGAGGAGCTACTCGAGTAACTGTGTTTCTAAAAATGTGGACCTCTCGCTATTTTGTACTACTGCTAATGTTACTCGAGGAGCTACTCGAGTAACCAAGTGAAAACTTCCAGTTGCCTTCAAGTTTTCCTAATGATACTCGAGGAGCTACTCGAGTAACTGTGTTTCTAAAAATGTGGACCTCTCGGCATTTTGTACTACTGCTAATGTTACTCGAGGAGCTACTCGAGTAACCCTGTGAAAACTTCCAGTTGCCTTCAAGTTTTCCCCATGGTACTCGAGGAGCTACTCGAGTAACTCTGTTTCTGAAAATATGTAACTCTCGGCACTTTGTACCACTGCCAATGTTACTCGAGGAGCTACTCGAGTAACATACTAAAGTAAGTGGAAACTTGAGGTTGGTACCCGTTTTCATTCAATAAAGAATTACGTGACCCTCTAATTAAATGTGTGCCTCATATAGACCAATAACATCATTTTGCACATCTTTTTTCTTTACTGCCAATAATAGATCATTTGCATATGTAGACTACTCCTCCTGTCCTAATTACCATTCTGACTCTATTTATAAGTTTTTTTTAACTAATTCTCACATGCTAAAGAAAGTTGGTTAACTTATTAATTATAGGCTAAAATTTCAATTTTGCCCTTATCTATAATTGATTCCAAAAATCAACATGAATAAATTCCTTTTGTTTATTGTAATTAATAGGGGTAAAAGAGTACAAACTGCATTTACTACCTTGAAAATAGACTTATAAATAGGACCAATATTTTTGGGAAAAAAGGACTTATAAATAGGATTAGAGTGGTATAGGACAATATTTGGGAATTGATCTTACTCCTAAATATAAAATGTAATTTATATATTTGTCAATCTTTTCTTAGTTTACGTCTATTGATTCTTTTTCAACAATAATTAAGGAAGATGAGGAATGATGGAATTAAGGAAGATGTTTAGAATGTTTTAAAAAATATATGTTATATTAACTAACTTAACGAACTTCATTGATCTAATCAAATTAGGTAAATATGTCTTATATTAAGGATAGAAGGAGCAATAAAAAAGTGTAGTTTGGTTATTTTCTAAATCATAACTCATTTTCATTTTAGATATACTGGTGTAACATCTTTCCCAAACACTAAAATAAAGAAAAAAACTTAAGCTGCATTTAACATTTTAAAGAATTTTTTCAATATCAGTCAATATCTTAAAATAAATTTTGGTGCATCTCACGTTCTAAAACATTTTTTCAGTAATTAGTATTATAAATTTAAAGTGTTCATTGTTACTAAAAAATATTTGAATTGTAAAGTTATACCAAAAATTACTTTAACATACTGAAAACTACTAAAAAATGTTTTAAAATGTCTGATGCATGAAAAATTATTTTATAATATTGAATATTATTAGAAAAATAATTTAAGAGGCTGAATAAAGAATAAGAAAATATTTGCCCACCAATATGAAAAACAAATCTAATTAGGAGAGAGTTAGCTCTTTGCTGGGGCAGGTCAAAATCCTTAATTAGGAGAGGTTGGACCGGCGTAGGACATTACCTAGAGAATGTGCTTGATTCGGCCTGCACCAGCACTGCACCAACTAATATCTGTTCATGTGGCAGTGGGACCCTGTTTGGGTTTTTCTTTTTCTTTTTAAATAAAACTTCGCAAGAGTCACTGTGGATAATTCATTTTCTTACGTGCATATGTCACTGAACATCCTAAAATATTTTGGATATATTTAGCATCCTGAAGTGTATTTTTTTGTGTATTTTTTTTATATACGTCCACCATCTTGAAATGTTTTTTTTACTGCATCAAGATCCTGAAGTATTTTTTTTTTTTCAAATGTGTCTAGCATATTTGAAAATATACTTTACGGTGTTAAATATGCCTTTTTTGTGCATTTAACATCCTTAAGATATTTTTTTGCGCATACAACACTAAGGCAGAAAATATATTTTACGGTGTTGAATTCGCTAAAATAAATACTAAAAGATGTTAGATATACTATAAAACACTTTATGGTGCTTGATGCACCTTAACTCTTTTTTTTCCCTACGATGCACCTTAACTCGTAATTATTATCAAAGACCTTACAATATAGAAAAAATTTTCATGATTAATAGGAAGATAAATAAGTCATCAAATATACATTACATTAAAGAGAAACCAAACAAAACACAAATAAAACTACAAAATACTCCCTTAACCCTAAATATAAGACTAGGTTGGCTTTTTTTTTTTTAGAGATTGAGGAAGCTAAATAAGTTACTTAATTTATCGTGTATAATTAGGTTATATATCAGTTTATAAGTCAAACAAAATAATTTGGAGAAAAACCATTAATATAAAGATTTTAAAGTAATTTATTTAGCATTTTTATTATCTTTTAAAAAAATCAACCAGGTTTTATATTTAGGGTCAGAGGTAGTAATATAGTTTTGGATTATTCTTTTTTTTTTTTTAAATAAAGTCAACTAGTTTTAATCGGATTTCCACTAATTATCTACCAGTTCACTTTTTCTAAAATTCATATGGATGTTTGGATTGGACCATAGGCTAGTCTTGATTGGATCAGCCCATTTGGCATGATTATGAGTGTTTTTGAATTCACGATGATATAAGTGACTTTTTTTAATTTAGGCTAAAAATTAGATGGTATAATATGATTTATGTTTGGATTGAAAACAGAAGAAGTGACTTTTTTAAAATGAAATTTATTTGGATGATTATTTTGAAAATCAAGTTTAGAAAGAAAATAATTGAAAACTACATGAATATTATTAAATTATATATATATATATAATGTAAATATTGTGATAATTTTTGGGGGAAAATTAAAACTATAAAAAAAATACTTAATCAAATATATTTAATGGATAAAAATGCATATAAATTAGAAATCATACCAATGTCAAATTTCGTGGAAAAAAATATATTATATAACTAATTGAATTACATGTCCTGTTCAACTTGGCATATGAGAAAAGAGATAAAGACTCTTGCAAGAGAAGAAAATTAAGGTTAATAAAAAATATTAACAATATTAACAATTATAAGCCAAAATGCGATTGCATAGCACCTCCATCCCGCTCAAGATTTTAAGCAGGTTTTGGGCCTTAAGCTAAATGGGCTAAAAACTGATCCAAATATCTCCAATTTTCCTAAAAATATGTTTCAACTGGTTAAACACATGCAATGATAGAACCAAACACACTCTATCACAACCCTGGTCAAAACTTTTGCATATCAGTTAGGTTGAGTCCGCCAATGAGGTTTGGCACAGTTGGTTAAGGTCTTGCCACCCCGATTACAAGGGAGTGTGTTCGAACCCTCTGACCGATGGGGAGATCTCATTGGTAGGCGATCTCGTAAGTCCCTTGTAAGCGCTCGAAGAGCCCTGGGGCCCTGCCCTGGCCTTGGTAGGGGACTGGTGCCGAACCTACCTAAACTTTCTTGTACCAAAAAAAAAAAAAAAAAAAAAAAAAGTTAGGTTGAGTCCTAGCATGACCGGTAATGGCCCATGAGCACATCTAAAATTGTCTTATTTGTGTCTAGTTGCAATGAAGATGAAGTGGGAGTTTAGGAAGTTTTCAAACCTAGGTTTGTACAACCCGAGATAAAACCGATATCACACACTTACCTCGTAAATTGTAAAAACTATTTTCAAAAGCTAATCTAAACACACACGAAGAGGATCTGCCCCTGTTCCCTTTTCTATTTTTTATTTTCATCTCATAATCTCATCTTTACTTTTAGATCAAGAAATGAATAGTTTAGATTTTATATTTGATAAAAATATTATCATAATATTTTATACATTAACATTGATTTATTTATTCTCTGTTGCACGTATAAACTGTATTGATTGGATTTTAAGAGTTTAAATTTGTTTATTTAGTTTTATAGTAATAATTTTATAAAATATTGAATTTAAATCATTTATTTTTTTAATCTAACGGTTGATATGAGATTATGAAAAGAAAATGAGAAAGGGAAAAATAAGAGAAACTCAACCTGAAGATGTAGCACCAAATATTAGGAACGAGGATAGACATAGAACTAATGGTGCAACATATTAAAAGCTAGTTTGCTTAAAAATAAAGAAAAAAATTTATTTTATTTTGGAAAAATTGGTGAAAAATATATGTTTGAAAATTTTAATAAGTAGAATTTGATATACTTTATATATAAAGTGTTGGTACTATACAAACTTTGTACTACTAAAGTATTGGTACTCTTAATGAGGTCATTCTAACCAATAAAATTTTTGAATGGGAATTTTTTTACTAATTTGTGCTATTTATTTAAGTTCAACACCTAGTTGTTGAAAGAATATTAAGTTAATAATGAATGTTTTATTGAATAAAATTTTATAGCTTTTATTTGGTGAGCTATTCTAAGTAGTTTATTGAAATAAGCTTTTTCCAACACATGCCGCGCGTGTTTAGCTTAAATCCTCTCAACAAGGTTTGCACATGAGAAAGAAGTGTTTCCACTAACCTCTTATTTTCATTTCCTTTCTACTTAATTTCTCTACTATCCGATTACCATTTAATAGTTAAGATTTTATACTATGATAATAATATTTTTACAGAATAAATTTCAATCATTAAAGTCAATCTAATAGTGAAGAAATTAAATAGAGAGGAAATTGAGAAGAGAAAGGAGTATCTCCACTAACTTATCTCTCCTCTTAATATCTTAACCACTGGATCATGTTTTAATGAATGAGATTTAATGTTATGTAATAAAAATCTACATAATATTGTTATATAATATTAAATCTCACGTATTAAAACATGATATGACAATTATGACAATAAGTGGAGAAAAGAACTAGTCCATATACCCCTCTCCTAATGGAGATACTTTTTCTCCCTCGCATACTTTTCTCATGTCTAGCCTAACTAAAATCACCTTGTTAAGTAAAAAAGAATTTATCACATTGGGCCTAATTCTATATTTAGATGAAGAGAAAAGTAAGAAAAAATAGAAAGAGAAAATACAAGAATAACTTTCAAAATAATAAAAGAATTACTATATTTGAGAGTTTTCCTTCCTAGAATTTTTTCTCCCTAATTTTTGTCCATTCAAATAAGGGTAAATAAACTCTACAAGTAATTTTCGTGTGTATATACACATGAACGTTATCGGACGGAGTAAAATTTAACTTTTGACAATTAATAAACCGGCTACAAATAATCGTCCGTCTCAACAAAATTAATGACACAACTAAAATTTATATTTAGATACTAAAATCATAAAAAGAGCATATTTGATTTAAATTATGTTTGCAAGAAAAAAAATTCAAAATGATCATTTATTATGAAAAAATTCAAATTTTTGTATACTGAAAAATTAGGATTTTTTTGTATAAACCGCCACGACTGTTTTTGTCAATAAACAGATATATGGAGGGTAAAAACATTTGATAGTTTGCGTGTGAAATTGATACTAAGAATGAAGATTTTCATTTTAGGTCGATGAAATTTGATACTCTCACGAAAAAAATTTATTAACTAACCGTTTAATCACATATTTTAAACCAAAATATCGTTCTTTTATATAAATGATATTTTGAAGATTATTTAAATCACCAAAACATATTTAACGCTCATATTTTTAAACTTTATATCAAATTTGAGATTTAAATTTTTTTAACTTATGTACTTAAAAATCGTTTAATTTTAACGCTCACAGTTTTAAATTTTTATCATATTTGAGATTTAAATTTTTTAACTTATGTATTTAATAATCTCTTCAACAAATATATTGGCTAGAAATTGTATTATGCTTCATAATTCATAAAAATAATATTTTCATTTTAACATCATTTTTTTGAAAACATACTATGAATGTAATTACTTGGCAAAAAAATTGAATGTAAGTACATTTCTATTAAAATTTCTATTATTTCTGGTAGATTCGAAAAATCTTAACTTCTGGACAGTTGTGATTATTTGTGAATCGTTCATCAAACATAGTTTTGTCCTTCAATATAGTGAATAAATAAATTTATTTTGCCCTTTAATTTGGTGGGTAATTTTAAAGCCGGTCTAATTCAAAACCAAACCAAAACAGGTTGGCCGAACATTAGAGATGCCTTGGCAGATTTCCTGAAGACATGGACAGTACTATGAGGTTTCATCAGCCACTCCTGAAAAGTATATTTCCAGGTAAGTAATGCACTCATGTAAAAGCCACGTCTGCCTTTTTTTTTTCCTTTCTTTTTTTAACAAAAAAAACTGGAATTCATTAATAACTCGAGCAAAAAAAAAAAACCCCCTCAAGTGCTACAACCTTCTATCCTTCATCAACTACCACCTCCTGATAAGAAAGTGGTGGTACATGAAATGAGAAATTACCAAGGTAATTAAACCCAGACCGGTCAGTGTTAGTGGGTCAAACCGGAGCTAAACCAGGATCAAACTAATGGAAAATGAAATATTTTAGGCTTATAGTATGAAATTCTAAAGGAAATTTTTTTTTTAAAAAAAAACCCCCGAACTAGGTCACCGGACCGAACCGGTTTACAGGCTGGGTCACCGGTTTCCGATCTGGTTCGATCAGTCCGATCCGGGTTAGATAACCCTGGAAATTACCTATGATACTGTGAGCTATCTTATTTAAATGGTAAGCTAAGGTGCTATGTTCCTTAGGAATATGATTAATCAAAATCTGCCAATTCCTTGACAACCATATTCTGGCGTCATCCATAATGTCTCTAAAGGAGTGAGTGTTATCACGACCCCTAATCAATACATTTATAGCCTCAATACAATTAGATAACACTTGAACATTCCTCTATCCTCTATTCCAACATATTTATAGTCCTTGGATGATCGTAATTATTTTTGCACCACGTCTGCTTTTCAAGATCATGACAGTTATAAAAGTTTTGCCAATATGATACAGCAAATGTTATTCATGTCAGCCCAAAGCATCTCTTTCCCCAATGTCATTTCTTCATGATGTCATATACTTTGGGAGAGACCAAAAACATAATCTATGATAGGATTCTCCCTAGTCAGCATAACAACCCACTAACCTAATAGAGGATAAAACGAAGGAACACTAAAATTTGAATTAGTTTGAATGAATGTTATTAATTATTGTAGGAGTCAGTTTTATTATTTAATTGAGTTAGCCAGCTAAAATAAAGGGGGCCAATAGGTTTGTTAAGTCTCCTCAACATCACTTTCTAGTTGTTGCCATAAATATGCTGGCAGCCTTTATGACTCTATTCCATACTTGGGAGATTATGTTAGTGGGTGGTTTTGCTGACTAGGAAAAATACAACCTGCCAGTCTTTCCAAGCACCAACAATGTGTGTTTTGTTGAAATACCATGTGTTTTTCTAATGATGAAATATATATAGGTGGTAACAACACCAACAAAGCCTTATCCCACTAGGTGGGGTTAGCTATATGAATCACACAATGCCATTGTGCTCTGTCAAAAATCAGATCTTTAGATAGATTATTAATTAAAAGATTCCGCTCTATAACCTCATTAGCACAATTTCTTTGTTAATCCATGTTCAAAAAAGATTCGACAAAGTTTTAAGTTGGCTGTCGAGGGCCTAACACAACCCTCCTCCTTTACCCGGGCTTGGGACCGGCTATAAAACATAGGCGGAGTTAAAAAATGGAATGGACAAAAGTATGGGGGTGGGAATAAAATATTATTTAAATACAATCAAATGGGGAATCACTATGCTTGGAAGAATAACAATATGATAGGAAAGAAAAAGATATGATAGCAATTTACCAAATTTTCCTCAATACATGGTGGAATGATTTGTAAAAAATTAATATAAAAATAAAACGGGCAAATAAACCTCATTTAAACGTGATAAGAAAAGAATACCACATAGAATTAAAATTAAACCTGTGAGTTAAACTAGAGAAACATTTTCTATAGCTCTCACAATACAGAATTATCCAAATACAAAAGCATAACTTAACGCTAACAATGAGAAATTCGAACTGCATCCCAGAGTTTAACATACTTAAGGAGTGTTCTTCCCTAATGAGGAAGAAAACCAAAATAATTAAATTGATGAATAAATAACTAGCCTTCCTGAATAAGGTAGTACACAATAAATATTTATCAGGGGCACCTACATTAATGGCTTTACTAATATCAAGCAGGATCTTCTAATAACTGAGTATTTCCCATTTACATAGATAGTACAAAGATGTACAAGTAGTCAAGTACTACTCATACTAATTACATTTGGGGGAGAGCGAACTTTAACTCCCTACAGATCTTTCCGGGAATATTAGTAATGTGGGAAAGAGATTGGGTTATTTGTATCATAACGGCGTGACCTATACCGGCTAATGCTATCCAATGTTGGCTCAAAAACTCTCCGGCTGTATTCATAATCGTTGTTATTGTAGAGAGATCCATACTCACTAGATTGGTCAACTACTCGGCGGGTAACTGGAAATAAAAGTTGAAGGAATTTAAGGGGGAAAACAGTAGTTTAGTAATCTTGAATTATGTTCTGGTAATAAAACTTCTCTGTGAAAACAAAAATGTCTACCAAGAAAAAACATAAGTTGGGAAAGTAAAGCAAATATATTACCTTGGGAGTAATTTACAGGGTAATCTGAAATTCGGCTAGGTGTTGGTAACCTAGCAGAGTGTGGAGAAATTTCTGTAGTATTTATTGGCACAGGGTGGGGCCTTGATCGGTTAGAAGAATTTGACGACGGTGTAGTGACTGCAGAACCATTTGGAGTAGCTTTGTCTTGGCCAGATTTCTGTAAATTAGTAGACAAAACATTTCAGGAGTTGCGAAAAATCGGTTATACATAACACAGTTCAGCAGACAAGCCTATGGGACAGTGTTATACATTCAGCTATAGCTAATACTATAGTTTCATATGACAATAAGGTTTTTCTGAGGTTCCCATCAACTATGACAAATTCAAAAAATGCAAATAAGTTAACAAAATCCAAGTATCAACAGGAGGTAAAGAACAGACCGCAAACTTCAGTGGTCTCTTGTAGAGTGTCACAAGGCCGGAGAAAAGCTTGATAGCATAATCTGCAATCTCCTCACTTTCATATTCTGCAAAAGCGAATCCTTTAGGTTTCTCAGATTCCTTATCTCTAGGAATATACAGTTCCACCACTCTTCCTGCTTGGATTAATATATCATATAAGATCCTCTCCGTGACCCTCTCATCTAGATTGCCTGAGTTGAAAAGAAAGAACCAAATCAGCTCTGCATATGTATGAGTTGGCTATAATTTCAGATAATCTGGAAGCTGTTAACAATTGTATTGGCAAAATAATAAAGTCTCAGAAGGTTCTTGAAACACCATGTTTCAGATACACTATAATATCTCTCAAATTACATGCTACTTTACATCCATGGATTACAACATAATTAAAAAAAATAGAAACTTTATAGGTAAATAAAGAACTAAAGTTACATTCTGAATTTCAAAGTTTTCTTGACAAAGCTAAACCTTAAGCTTGGAGTGTTAATTAGATCCAAATTCAAACCATACACGAATAAAAATAATCTTTCATACAAAGTCTCTTCTAATATCAAAAGAGAAAAAAGATTTTTAAAAGTTATTCCATCCAAGACTAAAGATAGGAAAAGAAAAAACACACAGGTGTTTTCAGACATGGCTGTATATGGTATTATTCAATGGTGTGAGGACAAAAGGAAAAGAAATAGGGGCCTCACCTATGTAAACACTGCAGCTTGTGTTTCCAGACATGGCTGTATATGGATCTGCTGTGAAGCTGTACCGCCAAGGAGCCTGATAGAGCTAGAAAATTTATTAAAAGAAAGGATATAAAGGAAAAAGAGGGAAGGATAGAAAGTAATAGAAGAGAAACTGGAATTACTAATAATTCAAGAGTTCAGGGATGAGAACTGATTAGTGATTACCCTTATTTATAAGTTGCGGCTAATCTAAAGTTATCTTATTCAAATCCTCAGGTATCTGAGTATCTCATCCAAATGGATCCATAATATCTAATAATATTAATCTTCATCTTTAATAGACACCTAAGCACTTTGGAGATCCACACCCTAAAAGCTAGTTGTTGAGGTGGGAGAGCCAAGACACTTAAATACTCCATTAAACAGCCCATACTACTTGAAGTGGGACTTTGAAATCCCATACTACCTCGATTCCTATCAATACACCCTCCCCGGAAAGCTAATATCTCGGCAGCTCCACTCTACGACACTTCACTCTGCGCTTCACTCAACCACTTGCTGGTCAGCCCCTCCAGTCAGAGACCTTCGTAGGTAACCCTCTCAGGTTCGCCAACCACCGGCTCTGATACCAAATGATAGGCACCTAAGCACTTTGGAGAACCACATCCTAAAAGCTAGCCCATCAAGCAGCCCATACCACTCGGTTTGGGACTTTGACAGCCCACACTACCTTGGTCCCTATCAATCTCTCATAATAACATCTCATAAAATTAATCTTCATCTCTCATAGTATTAAAACTAATATCTCATAACATCTAATACTAAACATGCTCAAAAATATTTCTAATTCTGATGTTTTGCTTGTTATTGTATTGGGGAATACGGTTTTGGACACATTAAACGAATCAGAAGACAGTTCCTAAGGAATCAAAGACCTAATCTCAATTGCTAGAGAGTTGCATGATCGAAATGTGATCCGCAACAAAATTAAAGAGCAAAATACGTTCAGAGTCCCATAATTGGGGGAAACTGGATGCCAAAAAATTAAAAAGATCGTAAGATTAGAGATAGGAATTACCTGAAGGGTTGAAGGCTCAACCTCGAGAACCGCGACAAGATCCCGACGACTATTGATCGTTCTCGAAAAGAAAAGCGCGCTCGCTGTACTCAACTGGCGACGATTAGTTCCGGATCTGACCTCCAGTTTAAAGGCCTTTTTATAATCTAATCTAAGGCCCAAAACATATCCCATAAGCCGCGTTTAGATAGGAACTTTTTTTTTTTAAAAAAAAGATATATATATGTATATATATATATATATATTGTGTATAAAAAAAATATATTCTGGTTAAGATAAAAATTATTATGTTAAGAGTAAAATACTTTAACTACCACTCTATTTTATTTTAATTATATAGATTCCCCCTTTATTTTGAAAACCTATATAAACATCTCTTAAAATTAAAATGGATGTTACACAAACTTCCTTTATATTTTAAGATTATATTTCCATCTATCCAAAACTATATTTTCATCCATCCATCCAAAACCCATATAGTCAACCATTAATTTTGAATTTTTGACTTTTGTTTTACCAAAATTCCGCTCTTCAACATTAGAATTATTTTAAAAAACACACACACATATATGGGGGGGAAATTATACCACCAAATTTTTATTCTAATAGATTTTTTTTTTTAATTTTCAGTATGTTAAAAATTTATTAATTTTGATATTATGAAATTTATAATTTTCATTTTTCAACATATTTATTGAAATTTATTTATTTTTAGTTTTTAAAATGATTATATATATAACACATTTTTTCTATCAAATATTATAAACTACATATATTTGAGAGATTGTATAAGTCATTTAAATTTATAATTTTATATTTTTTCTACAAACATTTAAAACACTAACTCAAATTTTTAAAATTTTGTGATATTTGCAAGCTGTTAATTAAAATTTGGGTTTTAGTATTAAGGGTAAATTAGTAAATATATTTTGTTTTTTATATAAATTTTAATTAAAAAAATATTTATTGAAATTTATTAAAATATTTTGTTAATTTAAATTTTGTTTTCAACATATTTATTGAAATTTATTTATTTTTAGTTTTTAAAATGATTATATATATAACACATTTTTTCTATCGAATATTATAAACTACATATATTTGAGAGATTGTATAAGTCATTTAAATTTATAATTTTATATTTTTTCTACAAACATTTAAAACACTTAGAGCCTGTTTGGTTCGACCGCATTGCATGCCTGCAATGGCAATCATGATTGCATTACCTAGAGAAGAGTGTTTGGTTGCTCTTTAGCATGGTAATAGGGTTTACCATGGTAATGATGATTACCAAAAAATTGGTAATCCACATTCATACCTCCCCCCTATGAATCCTCATTACCATCCTATTGCATGGTCTAAAAAGTCTAATTTACCCTTTAGTTTTCATTATCTTTATTTCACTTATCTTATTTCACTTGCCGTATCACGTCTCAACTGCCACTGCCACAACCTCTTCCTCTTCCACCGCCGTCACCTCCACCCGCCGCCACCCCCGGCCCAGCCACCGGCCCACCGCCACCGTGGCCACCTCCCCCTCCGCCGCCGCCCTCACCCCCGCCGCCCGCCGCCGCCGCCACCGCCACCACCACCACCTCCTCCTCCATGGCCACCGGCCTACTGCTTACCACCACCTCTTCCACCCCCGCCGCCCACCGCCACCGCCACCTCCTCCTCCGTTGCCACCCTCACCCCCGCTGCCGCCAACACCACCACCACCTCCTCCATCCCCGTCGCCTACCGCCACCTCCTCTGCCGCCATTGGCCCACCGCCCATCCCCACCACCGCCACCACCTCCTCCACCACCCTCGCTGCTACCTCCACCACCTCTTCAGCCGCCGTTGGCGGCGGCCCACCACCCATTGCCACCACCACCACCTCCTCCTCCCCTGCCACCCCCATCATTGCCACCACCACTACCTCCTCCTCCTCCATCCCCTCCATCATCGGCTTGTAACTATTTTTTCTACAAAGATTATATTAAGGGGTAAAATGGACTTTGTGTAATATATTAATTTTAAATAATTGTTAAAATATTAACTCATTGCATGTTGCTTAAAAATCAAACCAAACACTACCCTTGTAATTAATATTACATTGCATTACCATTGCATCGCATTGCACTGCATCGCAGGGTGTAATGCAATCAAACCAAACGGGCCCTTACTCAAATTTTTAAAATTTTGTGATATTTGCAAGCTGTTAATTAAAATTTGGGTTTTAGTATTAAGGGTAAATTAGTAAATATATTTTGTTTTTTTATATAAATTTTAATTAAAAAAAATACATTTTTAGAATCTTTTCACAATATCCTTACTAGAGTTAACGGTTTGGATTAAAGTGTATATCTTCAAAATAAAAGGGAGGTCTGTGTAATTAATACAAAACAGAATGGTGATTAGAATCATTGAAAGTACTCAATCAGGATAATACCATGCTCTGAGTGATTTTCTCTCTCTTGGGATTTGTACTATTTGAGTTTTCTTTGGAAGGGACGAACTAGGTCATAGGAAAATTCTGCCTGATTGCCCATCAGATGCCTTGGTCTGCAGTAGCAAGAAGAAGAAGGATGCGACACTAGCTGCTCTGATTCAGAATATAGAGATGAATGAGAAAGTTGCTAGTGTTGAACAGATGGAAGAGCAAAGTAATATGGAGTAAGATGTTAGTGGGAGGAAGAACTGTAATACTCCAAAAGTTAAACACACTCCCTTTGGTCCTATTTATAAGTAATTTTTCCCTTGATTGTGCAAAACGAACTAGTAGTTAAAAACAATAAGTGTGTCAAAAATGCCATATTTTTTTTCTATATATGCTCCTATTTGTGAAAAGAGTGTAGGAGAAATAATAGATAAAAAGTATAAGAGATAATGAGTGTAAGGTATGAGAAAGAATGAGTATTTAATAAAGGTAAAATAGGAAAAAAAGGCTTACATTTTCAAACAAAAAGTGAAAGTTCCTTAAAAAAGGGGCCAACCCTATGAGAGAGAAAGTTGCTTATAAATATGACCGGAGGGAGTATCTCTTACAAGGACTACCTGCTTGGATTTAATGGCGTGGCTAATAGTGGAACCTAAATGGAGGAAGATGAGTTATTGTCTGACGTATTCAATAGGGAGTGGGAATTATCGAAGATTTCTGAGGAGATAAAGGAATTGATGCAGCGTTATCCAGTCGTTCCCTTTAAGCGAGACGAGTATGTTGACTGGTGCAAGCGCTGGAACACAATGCTCATTATTATAGTATTGGGAAAGAGATGCAATGTGTATACATTGAAGGATTACTTGTGTCGTATATGAGGGTTCATAGATTTTGATCTCATTGATCTTCCAAATAATTATTTTGTGGTTAAGTTTAAAACTAAGCAGGGATGGTCTAAAATGTACAAGCGTGTGTTGTATGAGGGGTCATGGGTGGTGTAGCAACACTAAATCTTGGTTCAATAATGGTCTGTAGATTTTGATCCCTTCTGTAATCAATTGAGTCGATTTGTCTCATGGTAAGGATTCACCACATTCCAATGTAGTGTTATAATAAAACATTCATTACTACGTTAGGGAATAGGATAGGGAGGACATTGAGAGTGGATATGAACACATTAGTAGATTACAACTCTGATTCCTCAAGAGTGGAAAGGGGAAGGTATGCAAGAATTTGTGTTGAGCTTGATTTGCAAAAAAAAAAAAATAGTGCCAAGGGTGATTGTGGTAAATACAGCATATAATGTGGTGTATGAGGGTTTGAATGTGATATGTTTCAAATGTGGATGCTACAACCACTGTTAGGAGAGTTGCCCATACTCGTATGCTTCAAACGCATAGGGGAGCAAGAATGGGAGAGAGCCAACGCTAGAGCAAAGACTAAGGTCGAAGACAGAAACACAGGTGAAAAAAGTGCCTAATGTTTAAGAGATATTTGGCCTTTGGATGATAGTGGGAAATAACCCGAAGACTCGGTTCTCGAGAAGGGAGTATCTAAAGAATAAAAGCAAGGACTAAGGAAAATGGATGAAAGTTGTCAGGAAGGAAGGGGGAGATCCTCATACAAGATATGGTGTACTTGCAAATTTGGAAGAGGAAGAAAATTTGGTGATGTCAGAAGTTTGTACTTGTGACGAGAAGAGGGAAGAAAGGTTTTTAAAAGGGATAGGAAAGTGTATTGTAATTTACCACGGATGAAGCAAAGAAAATTTGCAAGGAAGCACTGATGGGTCAATAAGTAAAGGAAAAGGCAAGAAGGAGGTGATGTGTACGGTGAATAAAATAATGGTGAAGGAGAATGTGTACCCTAATGGGCCAGGTTTGGTTAAAGCCCAAAAAGTAGTGTAGAATATAAAAAGAAAGAAGTACAAGCAAATCATGGGCCTACTAATGATGCTAATAAATGACTCATATTGTAGTTAGAGGTAATGTGAACCAATTGGGCTCTTCTATGGTGCGTTTTAGTAATAGTTCTCTAATTGATAATTCATGTGGGCTCATTTTAGTTGAAGGACAAGGAAGCGTGAGCTATAATCACTGTACGAAAAACTGGACCGGACCGGCCGGTTCGACTGGTTGAACTGGGAACCGGCTAGTGGTCTGGTCTGGTTTGATGGTTAAATCGGGGAACCGGTCAGAATCGGTTAAAATCGGTAAAACCGGTAGTTCAACTGGTTGGACCGGTTTCTTTTTTTTTATAATTTTTTTTTTTGCTTTTTTTAGGGAAAAATTGTAAGATGAAGACCAAAATGAAGAGAAAAATATGTAAAGAAAGAACAAATCTAAAAAAAATGAAGAAGATAATGAAAAAAATTATTTAAAAAGATATAATAATTATAGAAAAGGAGATATCATTGCATAAGTATAGGCATTATAACTCATACTAATAGATTTTAAGTATTTTTTTTTCTAAAAATCTTCATTTTTATCTATAGAAATTTAAAAATATATTAATATATATTGCCACTAATAAATTATAACATTTTAATATGATCGGTTCAACTAACGATTAGACCCCGGTTGACCCATTGACTCTTGAACTTGGGCTGTGACCAGTTCATTGCCTGGTCCGGTTTTTCGTTCCTTGGCTATAATAGAGGAATGTATATTAAAAGCAAACTTCATGAGGCAAATAATCTACCACAACATTTAATGCGTTTTGGTGAAATTGGAGTAAGTGGGGAAGCTTCATTGGAGCTTGTAAGGGTGAATCATGATGATCTCAGTAGATTTGAGCCTATGGAGCGGGCAATATGGGAGGAGGATGATCTTCTTGTAGAGTAAGTGGTTCCTTTTTCTTATTTTGAAATTTTTTAACAATAATTTTTGTGTCTTGGAATTGTCGTGGTGCTAGGAACTGTTCTTTTCCTTACACCATTCTTTTGGATTGATGCATTATGTTTATTAGAAACTCGAATTAGTGGTTCTAGAGCAGAGTAGGTAGTTCAAAAATTGGGCTTTACAAATTGTATAAGACTAGAGACTTTTGGTTTTGCTAAGGGTAGTTGGATTTTATGGAATGAAAATATTGCTTAAGTGGGGTACATTTTCTCAATTACTCAACTAATTAATTGTAAGGTTATTCATCTTATGACTCAGGACGTTAGTTGTGTTACTTTTGTTTACGGTGAGCTTAATCAATCAATTCAAGACATATACTTGGGAAAAAAGTACTGATTCATCTTGGTTGACACTAGGGGATTTTAATACTTTCATGAAACCATATGATAAGTTAAGAGATTTACCCCCATTGTTGCAAGAAATGGAAAAATTCTCTGATTGTGTTAGAGACTCAAGGCTTTTGGAGTTTTCAGTGGTTGGGAAAAATTTTACTTGGGAAAAAAAAGGTGTGAAGGAAATGGCTAGACTTGGCATTTGTGAATCTAAGCTGGTTCATGAAACACCCTCAAAGTAAAGTATACCATAAATTGAAATATACATTTGATCGCCGAATTATCTTGGTTACTGAGGAATGTCAAAGGGTGAATAGACCTTCTGGGAATCAAGTATTTAAGTATCAAGCTAGTTGGAATTTAGAGAAAGGCTTTATGGATGTGGTTCAAAAATCTTGGGGATGTGAAGACTGGATTGGTGGTCAGGCAAAGCTCAAACAGGAAGCAACCACATGGAATAAGAATTCTGTGGGGGGGGCATTCATACGAAGGAGCAGGAAGTTATAAGGAAACTTGAGGGTATTGATCATGTTCGACATAATAAGATTGCTACAGGTCTTTTTAAGTTAGAAAAGAAACTTTGGTAGGAATATAATAAGCTGACAGCCCAAGATGAATTAATTTGGTTCCAAGAATCTAGGTGTAAGTGGCTTGCTTAGGGTGATCGTAACTCTAGATTCTTTCATGCTTCTACAGTGATTACGAGAAGAAAACAAAGGATAGAAGCTATTCAAGATGACATCGGTCATTGGGTTACTGATGAGCTACTTTACGGAGAATGGCCAGGGAATTCTTCCAATTCCAACAACTTTATTCTAAGGATACTTCAGTGGTGCAAGCTGATGATGAGAATACGATGGCTTTTCCTAATCTTACTGAAGTAGATATGGAAAATATTCATAAAGAAGTGACAGATATTGAGATAAAAAATGCTGCTTTCCAAATGTGTGCGTTCAAAGCACCAGGTCCAGATGGCTTTCTGGCTCACTTTTTTCAAACCCAATATGATCTTCTTGGTAATAAAGTTTGTGAGTTGGTGTATGAAGCTTGGCATAATCTGGAGAAAATTAAGGATATTAACCATACCTAGATCATACTCATTCCTAAAGTGGATCATCCTGTGACTTTGAAAGACTTTCGGCCTATATCTTTGTGTAATGTTATATTTAAGATAATCACCAAAGTTATTGCTAATAGGCTGAAACAGGCAATGCAATACTTGATTAAATCGCAACAATGTAGCTTCATTGAGTGAAGACAAGGGTGTGATAATGTTATTATTGCATAAGAGACTATCCATACCATGAAAAGCAAATATGAGGGAAAGGGTTATATGGCTATTAAAGTAGACATGAAGAAAACATATGATAGGTTGGATTTGGGTTTTTTGCAAGATTCTTTACAAGGCATTGGTTTACAAAATTCTCTTATAAACCTCATTATGGCTTTTACCTTATCCGTCTCTATGTCAGTTCTATGGAATAGGGTGGAGTCACACACCTTTCATTTAACACGTAGAGTATGACAAGGTGATCCTCTCAATCCTTATCTATTTATTTTGTGTATGGAAAGATTGGGACATATGATCATTAGGAAGGTTAATAGGAAGAAGAGGAAAGTATTGAAAGTGAGCGCCAAAGGACCTCTCATTACCCAGCATTTATTTGCTAATGATTTGTTATTGTTTGGGGAGGCATCCTCAGAACACGTGGAGGTCATGAAAAGGGTCGTGTAAAGATTTTATGACATATCGGGTCATAGAATTATTCTTTTTAAATCTAAAGCTATCTTCTTGAGGAACGTACATTTTAATAGGGCTGTGGAACTCAATCAACAAATGAATAATGGGATTGCAGCAAATTTGGGCAAGTATCCTAGGGTACTTCTTTTCTATAAATAGGTAATGAAGATGACCTATTTTCCCGTAGTTTAAAAAGCTAAGAGTAGAATGGCTATATAGAAGGGTAAATTTCTAACTATAGTAGGGAGAGCAGTTCTTATCAAATCTATTTTGTTAGCTTTACCAAGTTATCAGATGCAAACCATGTTATTGCCAAAAGGATTGTTGAGAGACCTAGAACTGTGCAGTTGTTAATTTCTATGGAATCAATTGCAAGAAGGGAAAAAATTGCATCTCATCTCATAAGAACAAGTGAAGCAAGATAAAAGTAATAAAGGATTCGGTATTAAAGACTAAAGATGTCTGAATGTAGCTTTCATTATAAAGCTATGTTGGAGATTGTTGGCCACACCAGAAACTTTTGGATTTAATGCTTTCGAAGGAAATAAGGATGTGGAGATGGATTGTATCTTATGGTATGTAGGAAACAGAATGCATCAGCAGTTTAGAAGAGCATTGTAGCAGTTTGGGAAAAATTCTATCAAGAAATTGTAAGAACTATCAGAGATGGAAGTAATACTAATTTTTGGTGGAATTTGTAGATGCCTTTGAATGAGCCCCTCATGCATTTTATGGATAGGAATTATCATCTCATTGACCTTAGTGCAAAAGTGGGGTCGTTTGTGTTACAAAATGGAATGTGGAATATCCGAGCATAGGAACAATTTCTGCCATAATAGGTGATTAACATGGTGGCAAAAATGAAGGTTCCAGAGGGAGGTGAACAAGATTGCTTCTATTGGCATAGTACTTCGAATAGAAGGTTTAGTGTTAAGGCAGCTCATCAGATGATATTAAATTCTAGAAATAACAATACTGCAGGCTAATGGAAGAAAATATGGAAGTTTGCCATTCTAGAGAAAATCAAATTCTTCTTATAGAAAGTTTTCCATGAAAGATTACCCACGAATTTACTCAGAGCCAAAAGAGGAAATATACCTTGTGTGGAATGCCCATTCGAGTGTCAAAGAGAGGAAATCATTATACACATACTTTGTGATTGTGAGATGGCAAGAGATGTGTGGCTGAATTTTGTTAAAACTAACTATCGATTGTCTTTTTTTAGATTTGATTTGTAAGGGTAGCTAAAGGAGAATATGATTCAAAAGATCAAGTAGAATTGGACTCAAGTGTTCTGTCTCATATGTTGGAATTCATGGAAGAACAACTATAGGGGTGTCATGGAAGGGGTCAGAGCCTAATTGAGGGAGATTGTACACACTATCTTGTACTAGCTGATAGAAACAATAGACCAAGGATGGTTTCATCACCATATCTATAGTTTTGACTAGAATATTGATACAAGATTGAAAGCTCCACCAAAAGGGATGTAGATGGTTCTGTCAATAACCATCATCATGCTTCTTGTGGTGGCTTGATCCAAAACTCTGATGGAGAATGGGTGGTGGGTTTCATCAGAAGCTGGGTTTCCTACCTTCAACTTTAGCAAAGATTTTTTGCTTTGTTAATAGGACTTGTCATGTACAAAAAATATGGTTTTCATAGAATCTTAGCCTACACGGATTCCATGGAAGCTTACCAACTGGTTATGTCAGATTGTGGTGTGAATCATCCACTGCGAGAAGAGATTTCTGAGATTAGAAGCATGATTTACTTTGATTAGGAAGTTAAAATTAGATATGCTCCACGTAATCTATTGCAATGAGCAGACTTATTAGCCAAGGAGGCACATAATGTTCTTGCAAACATGATTCTGTTACAAGAACCTCTTCAAGAATGCTAGTATAGGCTAGAGCAAGATATGATCAATAGTTTGTTGGCCTCCCCGGAGGATCCTCATGCGTAACAATCTCAAGCGTTAGACTCGCCTTATGAATTCGGAAAAAAAAGAAGGGTGATCAGAATATTTTACTTGGATGTTAAATAATTGGATAATTACCCAAAATAATAAAATTTTGGGTTGCTTAAGCTAGACACATATTGGGTAAAACAATATTTTAAAACATAAACTCCTAAACATTTTGTTAGTTCTTTAATTTATAAATTAAATGAATAAATATAACATGACAATATAATCTCATATGTTAAAATATAACTGTAAATCACAATCACAACTTCGACAATTCAAATATGATAAATGCATTTACATCAAAGTATAACTAAATTGATTGTGATTTTAATTATAAAAGGTTGATATTATATAATGTTTGGTCTTTATAGTTTGATCTTATTTTGAATTTGATCCCTATAATTTCAAATAATAGATTTTGGTCCCTCAAGTTTATTCCCGGCACAATATTACTCCTTCAATTTTAATAAGAACCTAAACAATGTAAAATTTAGCAGATAATTTTACTGACATGACAAGCTTATTGTGAAGGCTGATTGGATACGTGATTTTACTTATAAAAATAGGTCATGACAAAATGAAAGGACGTTGTTAATTAAACAAACATACTCGCAAGAAAAAGTACAGCGTCTGCAATATCCTTAACCTTCAATGCCGTCCCTTTCAAGTTCACCAATCCTCTCTTCTCCACTTCATCTTTCAAGTTTATTCCCCATACAATGTTACTCCTTCAATTTTAATAAGAACCTAAACAATGTAAAATTTAGCAGATAATTTTACTGACATGACAAGCTTATTGTGAAGGCTGATTGGATACGTGATTTTACTTAAAAAAATAGGTCATGACAAAATGAAAGGACGTTGTTAATTAAACAAACATACTCACAAGAAAAAGTACAGCTTCTGCAACATCCTTAACCTTCAATGCCGTCCCTTTCAAGTTCACCAATCCTCTCTTGTCCACTTCATCTTTCAAGTTTATTCCCCATACAATGTTACTCCTTCAATTTTAATAAGAACCTAAACAATGTAAAATTTAGCAGATAATTTTACTGACATGACAAGCTTACTGTGCAGGCTGATTGGATACGTGATTTTACTTAAAAAAATAGGTCTTGACAAAATGAAAGGACGCTGTTAATTAAACAAACATACTCGCAAGAAAAAGTACAGCTTCTGCAATATCCTTAACCTTCAATGCCGTCCCTTTCAAGTTCACCAATCCTCTCTTCTCCACTTCATCTTTCAAGTTTATTCCCCATACAATGTTACTCCTTCAATTTTAATAAGAACCTAAACAATGTAAAATTTAGCAGATAATTTTACTGACATGACAAGCTTACTGTGCAGGCTGATTGGATACGTGATTTTACTTAAAAAAATAGGTCATGACAAAATGAAAGGACACTGTTAATTAAACAAACATACTCGCAAGAAAAAGTACAGCTTCTGCAATATCCTTAACCTTAAATGTCGTCCCTTTCAAGTTCACCAATCCTCTCTTCTCCACTTCATCTTTCAAAGTTTATTCCCTATACAATGTTACTCCTTCAATTTTAATTAGAAACTAAACAATGTAAAATTTAGCAGATAATTTTACTGACATGACAAGCTTATTGTGCAGGCTGATTGGATACGTGATTTTACTTAAAAAAATAGGCCATGACAAAATGAAAGAACTCTGTTAATTAAACAAACATACTCGCAAGAAAAAGTACAGCTTCTGCAATATCCTTAACCTTTAATGTCGTCCCTTTCAAGTTCACCAATCCTCTCTTCTGTACTTCATCTTTCAAGTTTATTCCCTATACAATGTTACTCCTTCAATTTCAATAAGAACCTAAACAACGTAAAATTTAGCAGATAATTTTAGTGACATGACAAGCTTACTGTGCAGGTTGATTGGATACGTGATTTTACTTAACAAAATAGGCCATGACAAAATGAAAGCACATTATTAATTAAACAAACATACTCGCAAGAAAAAGTACAGCTTCTGCAATATCCTTAACCTCAATGTTGTCCCTTTCAAGTTCACCAATCCCCTCTTCTCCACTTCATCTTTTATCGGCAACCTAGAGTTCATGCTTTCTTCTTCTTCTCCTTCTCCACGCACTCACCATCCTAAAGTCACCACTCCGAATGGCCATATAAAATTAACCCTAATCCCATATTTCCTAAACTCACAAGCGGTATTCTTGGTTAGCCCAACTATGGCGTGCTTTGAAGCTGTGTAACCCAATCTTCCCATCACTCTGGCTACCCTCTTCCGGATGGATATGATGGACCTAGATCGCTGGGACTAATCACTCTTGTCGTGTGCTTTATTCCTAGAGCCATGCCCTTGATTTTCACTCACATGACTTGGTGGAACTTGTTGGTGTCAAAGTTGACGTGACAATGCTCTTGTTCTTTGATTGATTTCCCAAGATCTCAACATTGATGAAGATTATGTTGAGTTGGTCGTACTGAGAGATTGTGGATTTCACTAACTTTTCCACACTATCTTTGGAGCTAATGCTGTAGTGGAAGAACACGAATGAAGGAGATAATGTCTCTGAAAGCAGAGATCCAAGTGCATCGGCGATCATAACTTTTGCTCCTTGCATAACAAAGAGTGTTATTGTTGCTTCCCCATTACTCTCACTCCTCCTTTAACTATAACCACGCTTTTCCTTTCAATTTTCACAAAAATAGAACATTTATTCAATGATTTTTAGTTTATTCTCTTGGCTTTGCTTTGTTATGCTGGAAACAGGGGAAGACAAATTAGTGTTCTACCGGCAAGATGTATGGAACTCGTGGCTAGGATCTCGTCCCTATCTAGTGAAGAAGATGGTATGATGCGTAGTGAGAATTGCACCTGATTCCACTAAGAAGAAGTCCTTTTTTAATTAAAATACATGTACAGTCAGTATGCCATGTCAGCAAAATAAACCGCGTTAACAACATAACGACCTACTTAATACTATTAACTTCAGGTTTAGGTCCTCATTAAATTAGGGAAACTAATGTTGTAAATGGAATAAAACTTGAGAGACTAAAATATATGGTTTGAAATTATATGGATCAAAACTAAAATGAGATCAAATTATAAAGACCAAACATTATATTAACCCTAATTAATTTTAAATATAAAGAAAGAAGTTAAATTAGTTATTAGTAAGAGATGTGTATTAATTTCCTAACATATCCATTTAATTATTTGTATTGAAAACTACCTTTTAATAAAAGTTTTCTTAATAAATACAATTAATAAAATAATTTAAAAAATAAATTATAAATCTTGAAAATGAAGTGGATTGGAGAATAACTCTTGCTAAAACTGTCATAGGAGCTATCCCTATATATCCTATGATGGTTTCTCTTTTGCCTAAGACTATTCTAGAGGAAGTTGAAAGAGCTCAGAGGAATTTTATATGGGGGCATGAGGAAGATAAACATAAAATTCACTTGGTAGGGTGGGAGAAGATTCAGAAGCCAAGGAAGAATGGAGGATTGGTGGTGTTGAACTTATCTAGTATGAATGAAGCTTGTCTCTTAAAAATGGCTTTAAAATTGAGGAATAGAAATGTTGGGTTGTGGGGGGAGGTGGTGAAATTTAAATACAACATGGGAAAGGAGCTCTCTTCAATCCTCCAAATTCCAAAGAATGCCTCATGGTATTGGAGAGATGTGGGGGAAGTCTGGGAGATTTTAAGTGAGCATTCTTGGAAGAGATTAATGAATGGAAAAGGTATATCTTTTTGGCTTGAATAATGGGTGGGCCAAGATACAGTGTTAATTGACCATTGTGTATAAGGGTGGACGACAAGCATTTGGAATGGTTAGTGGCAGATGTTGTTTTTGGTACTGGTGGCTGGAATTGGGGAAGATTTAAGTTCCTAATCTCAGAAAGCATGGTGGAAAAAATTCATGCTATCCACCCTCCTAATAGAGAAGGTGTTGATGTAGTGTTATGGAAGGGTAGTAAAGTAGAATATATTGTTAAAGAGGGTTACAACAGAATAAGGGGAGAGAAACTTGGCATGAAGGACAGGGTATGGGACCTAATTTGGAAATGGAATGGTCCAAAGAGGGTTCGATGTTTTCTTTGGTTGCTAACTCTTGATAGATTACATACAAATGATCTAAGACATAGGAGGTGGGGAGCTAAAGGCTTATGTGGAGTATGTGGTTGTGCAGAAACTTCAATTCATATTACTAGGGATTGTAAGGAGGCAAGGAAAGTATGGTTGGAGGTCTTGTCAGACCACCATATGCAACAACAATTTTTTACAGATCCACTTTCAGTATGGATTAAATCTAATCTTGAATCTAAAAGAAAAATTATACCTTGGAATATTATTTTAGGTGTAGGCTGTTGGCTTTTGTGGAAATAGAGAAATTCCAGAGTGTCTTGTGATCTCAACCTTGAGTGCAGAGAAGTGGTACAAAAAATTTGGCACCTAGCAGCTGAGTTTGTGGAGGCTAAAGGAGTGGTGGAGCGATTGAAGTCAGATTCATCACCATCCTTAGAGAAGTGGAGACTACCAGAGTTGGGATGGGTCAAAATTAATACAAATGGTGCATGTCGAGGTGACCCAGGTCCGATGAGCTGCGGTAAAGTATTGCGAAATGAAGAAGGGGAGTGGCTTTGTGGTTTTGCCCAAAGATTGGGTTTCTGCAGTGTAGTAGAAGCAGAAAGTTGGGGGGTTTTACAAGGGTTGGATTTGGCTTGGCAAAAAGATTTTCGAAATGTTGTGGTTGAAATGGATTCTGAAATTGTGGCCAGGAAGCTGAAAGGGAAAGAAAACATGAAATTCTTTAATGGTGTACATCGTAGAATTCTTGAGATGATGGAGAGGAAGTGGAAGGTTCGGATTTGCAAAATAGGGAGGGAGTCCAACTACTGTGCAAATTTCCTTGCTAAATTGGGCATGAATTTGAACGAGAACATAGTGATTTGGGATGAAGTTCCAACGCTGGCAAGAGCTCTGTTCAAGAGGGACAAAGTTTTTGAGTTAAACTGGAAGTATAAGGAACACACATGTGTGAACAAGGGTGTGTTAAGAGATGTGAGCTGAATGTACAACTTTTAGTTTAGTGGGCCCAAGGCATCTTTATTACAAAAAAAAGAAAGAAAGTGGGACTTTAAAATTAATAATAATGTGAACTTAATCTTAATAATATTCGCTTAATTTTAATTTTTAAATTCAAATCAAAAAATAAAAAAGGGAAAATCCCATATAAATACCATTTGAAATAGCAAAACCCCCAAAAGTCTTTTATAACATCAAAAAGACAGAAAAGTGATCAGGGACGTTTCAGGGATATTGAAGTGTTGTGTAAAATAACAAAATGCCCCCTTTTACTCGTTCCACACACTTGGTCAAGGCAACACTTGCAGAGAGTTTTTTCAGTTCTCCTAGAAACACACTTGGTCGAGCCCTAACCTGTCGTCGTCCCCAAATCAGAATCGGTTGTGGGTGCCATTCTCTTCTGCTGCTGGCGACGTGGATGTGGGTAAGGGAATGTTCAGTTGTTGCTTTGTCCGTTTAAGCTTTGTGTTTGATTTCTCCTCCTCCTCATGGTTATCTGCAGATGTTGCTGTGAGCAAAAAAAGGAATCTTCGAAACCGAGCTTCCTTCTCCGCATTATTGGAGGCTACTGCTGATCCAGTTCTGTTATCAAAAGGTGGAACTCGCATCAGCAACAAATCTTTTGGATCCTCATGTTTTTTAATTCTCCTTTTATGGCGGAAGCAATTAAATCTTGATTAGGAATTCAAATTACGCTTGATGGGTTTTATATTCTAGAGAATCTTATTATGCGAGGTAAAATCAGGTAGGAGGGCAAGAATAATCAAGATGGACTTTTCTTTTATATGGGAGATCTATTAAGGGGATACGCGTGTATTCATTTTTTTTATAGTTGAGATAGAAAATTTGTTTAACTTAGTCACCAAGCATTACATTTTAGGGTGACATTGTAAAGTTGATATTTTTGTAACTGATCTTGTCTACCTCTTCATAGCAGTGTCCTTTTCCATATAATGTTACTGTGTATTTCAATTTACTAAAGTGCAAGTCCCTTTATTCCGACACTATGGCAATATGCACTTCTCTTATATAGGAAACAGGTAAATGAAGAAATATTGTGTGTTATAGTGTTTCCCTAAAAGGGGAGGCTGCTGACAAGTTTAATAATGGGAATGACAAGTTTTATAATGGTTTTGACGAGAATGGTAATGGGAATGACAAGTTAGGCTTAAAAACTGTCACTGAATTTTCCCCAAAAGGGGAGGCCGCTGACAAGTTTCATAATGTGAATAACAAGTTTTATAATGGTTTTGACGAGAATGGTAATGAGAATGACAAGTTAGGCTTAAAAACTTTGTCACTGAGTGTTGCCCTAAAAGGGGAGGCTGCTGACAAGTTTCATAATGGGAATAACAAGTTTTATAATGGTTTTGACGAGAATGGTAATGGGAATGACAAGTTAGGCTTAAAAACTTTGTCACTGACTTTTCCCCAAAAGGGGAGGACGTTGACAAGTTTAATAATGGGAATGATAAGTGTTTTAATGGTTTTAACGAGAATGGTAATGGGAATAACAAGTGAGCCTTACCAACTTTGTTACTGAAAATGTTTCTCTAAAAGGGGAGGCCGTTGACAAATTTAATAATGGGAATAACAAGTTTTATAATGATTTTGACGAGAATGACAATTGGAATGACAAGTTAGGCTTAAAAACTTTGTCACTGAATATTTCCCCGAAAGGGGAGGATGTTGACAAGTTTAATAATGGGAATGACAAGTGTTTTAATGGTTTTGACGAGAATGGTAATGTGAATGACAAGTTAGGCTTAAAAACTTTGTCATTGAATTTTCCCCAAAAGGGGAGGACATTGACAAGTTTAGTAATGGGAATGACAAGTGTTTTAATGGTTTTGACTAGAATGGTAATGGGAATGACAAGTTCTGTTCTGACATTGACAAAAACCACAAATGTTTATGACAACAACTCGCAAGTAAATGGTCCAAATGACAATTTAACATTACGCATTACACCTACACCCAATGCATAGAAGTCATTAACCAAATAAGAAGGTGTCCCTTCATGTAAAATGTAATTACAATAAGCTGTCATCATTAACAACTGTTTCAATGGAAATGACAAGTGCAGTAATGGAATTTATAAAACACCAGATTCTTACTGACAGCAAGTACCATATGCATTGTGAAAAAAAATTCTAACATTACTAATTCCACCTACACCCAATTCATAGAAGTTATTAACCCAAAATAAGGCGTCCCTTCATGTATACTTTAATTACAATAAGCTGTCATCATTAACAAGAGTAGTAATAGGAATTATAAGTGCAGTAATGGAATTTACAAAACACCAGATTCTTTATGACAACAACTACCATATACGTTGTCAAATGACAAGTGAACATTACGATTCGATCAGCACCTAATGTTTTCTTGTCATTCCTATGGTATAACCTATTGTTTAATCTAAAAACAGTACTTACATAAAGGATATCATATATACCATAGCCCTTCTAACCAAAAAATTTGAAGGGATCCAAGTCATTATACATAAAACAAAAGATGACTTGCAAAATAACTACTCCCAGGTTTGCATACTCAGGATTAAGTTGGGTTAGGATCCTTCCACTTCTTATAGTTTATCTCTGGTATCGATGTTAAGGCGCTCTCAACTGCACATAGAAGGCTAAGAAAAGGTCTTGCATTGCACTCATTTTGTACAGATTCATCATTCAATCCATAACACACAGCCTTATCAATGCACGACATTTGCTGTGCAGCTCCCAATAATTGATCAACCCTGCATGGATATTAACAAGTGTTGTGAACACATATTACCAATAACACTATACCAAATAACTTTTTATGTAACAAAAAAAATTGACACTTGCCTTTCTATATCATCTATGGTCCTTTCTTCATTATCACTTCTTTTGCATGCTACATACACATGTGCACAACTATCATTATAATGAAACAGATTTTCCATTTCAGAATCATCGATGATATCTACTAATATCTTTTCATTAAAGTTCAAAGTGTATTTAATGTCACCTATGCCCATCTACACCAAACCATTCTCCTATCATTATCCTCAATTCTTCAATTGCCATCCCCTCCTTCATTGATTTTACCCTCACTCTCCCACCACTATATTTAACTTCACCTTCAACATTACTTACAAACTCCCCCCAACGTGAAAAAAGCATATAAGTGACTTTGAGGAAGGTGTTGCTTGAATATTTGATGTCATCTTGCGTGATAACTTGCAAGAAAAAATTTAGATTTCATATTTCATGACATTGTTAGTCTCATACCAACGAAAATTCTGTTCTAAAAAAATTCCCCACAACACACCTTCTTCGACCATTGACTACTTCATCTATATGTTTGATAATATCACTTTATTCCCAATTAATAACAATGTTAAGCTTTTACTAACTATTTAACCTTCAACTTCACACCCATGTCATGACATCATACATTTCTCAATATATATGGCATTCACTAACTTACTGCTGCTCTTAACATAATTCGTTTTGGGATTTACAACAATGGTAAAGGTGTTGATAAAGTATGTAATGGATTTGACAAGAATCACTAACTTATAACAATATGTGCCAAACGATTGAGCAACACTATTTCCTTGTCATCAATTAAGTTATTCGAGTTATTGCCTGACAAAATGAGTTATTGCCTTCACTATTATTGTTAACGCTAATGAAAAATTTAGTAATGGTAATGACAAATCCTGTAATGGCATTGACAACAAACCAGATGTGGTAATGACAGCAACTACCATGCAGTTACAGATATGTTTATGACATCTTCATTACAGATCATTCATTTCACGTACACCTACTCAATGGTCAGTCATTACATCAATTCAATGTTACCTATTTCAAATCAATAACCTCTTTATTATGCTCCCTCTCACAGCTAACAAGACCCAAGACATAAATAACCCACACCACACCGTCGATGCCGCCGTAGGTACGTCAAGTCCTAACCTTTAATCCCACTCAACTTATAAACCCACTTACTCACAACCAAAACTGCCATAAATAATCTACAATCGCAGCACTATTGTTATTCCATACCCCTCATTGACAACCCTAAATAAGTTAGCTTCCTTACACCACGTGATTGCCCATCTATTTACTGTTCATGCACCCTCTGACCCACCGAACCACACCCAATAACCACCAACATGAACAATGACGATAAGATGGATATAGTCCGATTAATCTAAAAAAGATTATGTTTCTCAGAAAATTACTTACACTTGTCCGATTCAACCTTAATTGACTCCTCGTTCTTCACCTTCAACGTTGCTCTACACACACCCTTCGACTGTGTGTTTTTTTTTCTTTAGCTTTTGTAACACCCCAAATTTTATATTCATCAAATATATTGTAATTATTTGAGAAATTCAATAAAATGGTGAATATTCATGAATTTGGAATTTATGAATTTCATAAATGTTCGATTTCATGGGAAATTGGGCACAAATAATTATGGAATTAATTTGAGTAATTTAAAAAGCCCAATATTAAGGTCCAAAAATGAAGGAATATTAGAGAAAATATTTGGTCCAAAAATATATGGAAATTGGCCAAAGAAAAATAAGAAAAGAAATTGGATTAGAAAGGTAATGGCAAAATCGTAATTTTGCCAAAATAGCACAAAATAAATTATTTTTCAATTAATTGAAGTTAATTTCAATTAATTAAGGAAAATAAAGGTTAAAAATATATTTAGAATATTTTGGTCAATTTAATATGAATTTATGGAAAATTTGAGCAAAAAGTGCAATTTTGACCAAAATTGAAACTTTACGTGTATACGTAACCGAAACAAGTTGTGAAGCCAATTGAGACCATAGGGAGGGACCCCTAGGTGTCTCCTACATGTGGCATAAAGAAGAAAATATTGGTTGGACATGATGGCATGGTTACGTGAATGTAGGAAGTTATGTACATAAAATTGGATTTTAGTAATTTTGGAAAATTAAACAAATTATTATAATATTATGAAATATGATAATATAAACTTCATCATCCTCTTCAGCCCCATTTCGTGCTCAACAGACCTGAACCATAGAGAGAGAAAGTTGAGAGAGTTTAGAGAGAGAAATAAAAGAAAAATCACAAGGTAAGCCGATTTCTCCGACGATTTCGCTTCTAACGCGTATATCTCCGACTCTAAGCTACTCCTCTTTGTTCTTTAGGGTTTGGAGGCTCAAAAATCTGTTCTCTAAAGGTTAGGGTTTCAGCCATTTTTGGGAAAAGCTTGTTGGAGCTTGAGGTAACTTCCAAACCTTCGTATATTAACTATTCTGGCTGCTGTGGGCAATTTAATCGGTGAAATTTCGCCGGATTGCCATTGGTTTTAAATTTTGGAAAAGTGTATATCTAAGGGTTATGCTGCCCAATTTTAGTTCAAATGGTTGTTATAACTCAATTAGATTGTTAATAAAGTGGTTAGGAGTAGAAAGGAACGTGTTTACGGAGCCGAAATCGTAAAATCCCGATTTTTCCCGGAGAACACAATTATTTCGGCCAGGGATGTTTGAGGGCCTTAGAGTTGGATTTTCAATGATTTGATGATTCCATTGGATTCAGTGGGAAAAAATAGGTGGGGTTACAGTTGGGCACTTTTTCAGAAAAGGCTGAGAAAACATAATTACGGAAACGCCCCTAAAACCCTAAAAGTAGGGCTGCCAAGGGCAATTTCGTAATTTGAAATTGAATTTGGTAATTTTGGGTCCGGAAATGGATTCCTTGGATGGAAATACGTCAGGATAGCCCTAGTCAAAAATTTTGAAAAACGTGCCATCGGGCCGGGTACGGCGGGGCCGGGGTCCCGGGGGCATTTTGGTAAATTTTCACCATAGGCTAATATAACCACAAGAAACACTATGGAGGTGTCTAAAATGATACTTGGATAGGTTATGACCTATTTCTTGTATGTTTGACGTTTTAGGACCGAGTTGGACGCCTATAGTTGACACGTTTTACGAGGCAAACCCTTTGAGACAGGAAAGAGGTCAAGGTAGGGACTACTATCTCTCATATACTATGTGACTATTTGTATGATGCATGTTACTGTATTTTGTGATCTGAACACGTGCTGGAGGCACATTACCTAGCTGTGGTCTAGGACCTAGCTAAGGTACACTGGTCTTACCTAGCTGTAGTCAAGGACTCGGCTGAGGTACATGCAGGGGTTTCAACGGGTTTGTTGGCCCTGAATTTTGTGTACACACACGGATGATATGAATTTTCATTTTACTTGATACGGTGCATTGCATATTTAATTTTCGCATTTTATATGTTGATCGTATGTTTCTACTGAGATTCCTTGGAATCTCACCCCTTTTTCTAATCAAAATGTCTCAGCGGGTGCCAGTGGCTCGAAAGCCAAGGATGCAGAGAAGGGAAATTGATGGACACGTTTCCCAAGATGAATACAGTGGTTGTATAGTCTGTATGTGAAATAGTTTTGGGAACATACTGTACATATTTGTCATTATTATCGACTTTTGCTCTGTTAATGACTGTCTGTAAACAAATACTTATTATCAATATAACTGTACTTTTCTGTTTGCCTATGGAACTTGTTCGTTATTGCCCTGCGCATATCAAAATGGAAACGGGTGTTGACAGCTTTTGTCCACAGCAGCCACCTCATATGTGAAACAAATGTAGAAAAGGGTATTTTGGTATTTTACACAACACTTCAATATCCCTAAAACATACCTGATCATTTTTCTGTCTTTTTGATGTTATAAAAGACTTTTGTGTGTTTTGCTATTTTAAATGGTATTTATTTAGGATTTTCTCAATAAAAAATACAATTATCTTAGAGAACAAAATGTTAGTAATGTTTATATCTTTAGTTTAGTGTGGATTTATATTAACACAAAATTGCGTACAATCTATGCGGTTTTTTAATCCAATTGTAGGTATTTTGCCAATAATAACCCTATACTATTTTTCTTACAGGAATAACCCTATACTTTTAAATTGTTTTAAATTAGGTCCTTTTACTTAATAACCTTAACTTAACCAACTATTTATTAAATTATAGGGACTAAAAATAATAATTTGAAATTACATAGATTAAAACTAAAATCCCATCACACAATTAGAATTTTTATTGTTTTTTGGGCCTGACCATTTTTTTATTGGGTAAAATTAAGAGAAAATGAAAAAAAAATATTGTCAAAATATGTAAAAGACAGATAAGGATGTTGAATTTCAATAATTTCAAATTTACTGGTTTGAAGTTTTGAAATTTAGGCAAATGTGGGAAACTACATGACTACCCTTACTTTTTTTTAAATCCTCACACCCTTTGCCGGTCACTAGAGCTTCGGTGCCCTTGCTGGCTTGTCACCGGTGCTTCGACGGCCTCACACACACACACACACACACACACACACACACACACACACACACACACACACACACACACACACACACACACACACACACACACACACACACACACACACATGTTTGAACTTTTTTAAAAAAAGTCGTTAATATAAATATTTGAGTTGTTAATATATATAATAAAGTTATAAATAGAATCAACCGAAGCTCCGACAATCTCACATATTTTTTTGAATTTCTTAAATAAAAGTTGTCAAACACACACACACATATATGTTTGAACTTTTTTAAAAAAAGTCGTTAATATAAATATTTGAGTTGTTAATATATATAATAAAGTTATAAATAGAATCAACCGAAGCTCCGACAATCTCACATATTTTTTTGAATTTCTTAAATAAAAGTTGTCAATATATATACTAAAGTCGCAAATAGAGCTTACTGAAGTTCCAAACGGTTTCATATATTTTTTTAAATTTTTCAAGCAAAAGTCCTTGATAGGGATATTTGAATTGTTAATATTTATACTAAAAAGGTCAATATAGATAGCTGAATTATTAATATCTATATGATTTTAATATACATATTAATAATTTAATTATTTATATCCACAACTTTTACTTATAAAATTTAAAAGAAAAATACGAGACCCGGTCGACTTTATTAACAGTTCAAGTATTTTGATGTTATTTTCTCTATGATCAATAAAAATAGATCAATAAAAATTGGCATCTTCCGTGTCAGTCTCTCTGCCCTGTTGTGCGAGAAGACTATTTCACAAACTGACTGCCATAGCAACCACGGAGTAGATTAGAACGCTGTCTTTGGACACGACTCCTTGGACTCGTTCTCATGGATCTTCTGGTCCTTTCTCTCTCATTTTCTGCTTCCCAAAGCAGAGAGAAGGCATAACATATTGCAATTCCATTCTCGATCTTGCCCTCCCTCGCCACCATGTCGCAGAAACCTGTTAACACCATCACCGTTGCATTAATACTTGGTTTCAGTTTCTTCGTAATCTTCTTCGGTTTCCTCCAGTCTCCCTCTCGGTCACTTTCGCGCCAATCTCTCAACGATCCCGTAAATTCAGAGATCAAAGCCTCACCGGAGGCCTTTTCCGATCTGGTGGGTGCCTTCAGAAAATGGGATTCTCGAGTGGGTTGTTCTAGGTTCAGGGAGAGATATGATAATAAATCAATGGGTCCTTCTCCTTTGCAAGAGATTGGAGGTGATTCGAAATGTGAGGGCTTGAAATTGAAGCATGTCAGCGTTTTGGTGAAAGGGTGGACTTGGATTCCGGATAATTTAGATAATTTGTACTCCTGCCAATGTGGATTGGGTTGTTTGTGGACTAAATCGCCGGTTCTTGCGGACAAGCCTGACGCGTTATTGTTTGAAACTACTTCGCCTCCGTTTCTGGTAGGTCTTCGATTGAAAACGTTTTTTTGTTGTTATATCAGTTTTAGCTGAAAGTAGATATGCTGGGTTTCTTTGCCATCAAAATATTTTGATGTGGAATAAGAATATCGAATATCTAACGAGCAATAATCATGACTTAGTGATGGTGCAATCGACGAAGTGATCTCTTTAGACAATAAGCTTTTGGACTTTTGGTTGTTTTACTTGTGGGGGTCTAACATGTGTCCAATGCTCTACATAACACGATCCTTCAAATTGTATCCATTAATCATATGCATCTTGTTTTGTTCTTCCCGTGTTAGAGCAGGATCAGTGGTGCTTCTATTGAAACCAGTTCTTGCTGATCATCAGATTTTTTTTAATTATACTCATTCAGTTGTTTGTCTAATGATTTGATCTTTAGAGTTCATATTTAAAAGAGATTTGTCCATACCGTACTGTTTACCCATATGAGGCACTATCAGATATTGGTACTTCTTAGTTCCTAGGTTTGCTGGACTCCTATTATGGGTGGGATGATGATTTTTTTTTTGAGCTGAAGAACACATGCAGTTGTGAATCTAATGTTTATATTCTTGTAGATGAAGTTTAAGTTAGTGTCAACAATTAAGAAGCTTGTTTCTTCATCCGGGCCCCCACTCACTGGAATTACATTGCACATAATTATCTTGGCATAATCACTCAGTAGATGCTACTGTCGTCAACCCTTAATTTCTATGTGTATTGCATGTATGTAAAGATGCAGGAAATTTATTGGCCAAAAAACTTGATGCAGGACATTTTGATGGTGATGATTTATGACATGAACCTTATTGGAATTGAGGGGATACATATTAGTAAATTTGATGGATAAGTTGGCTTGGAATTGTGTATTAAGTATTATGCTAGAAAAGTGAAGGACAATTTTAATGAAAGTGTGGATTACTTGGTATTTTAATTACTTAGAGAAATCAAGTAAAAGCTACTATGTATCCTTAAATTCTTTTTGAAAGATGTTGCTGCTTTATTTATACTCATGAAAAATGAAGTTCTAAAGCAAACTGCCGGGTACTGAATGTTTTGTCAATGAAATTTTAAGAGCTGTGGACCCAATTGTTGTTCAATAACAGCTATCTATCTTTCTAATTGCCATAGGACGTAACTATGGATAGTGTTGTTTTACTTACGAATGTTAAGTTTTTGTTGCCTGCATTCATCATCTTCTTGACCAGAGACTATTGATGGATATTTAGAACCGCTATAAAGTTACTGGATTATCTCAAATGCTCACTTCAGCAGGTGTGGAAGTTGCAATAGTAGAAATTCCTTTCTGTTGTCTGTCACATGATACATGCCATCTAATGATTGAGAATATCCTGGAGGCTGAGCCTTTATGTATTTAAGGTCTTAGTTTTGCCTTTATTTATTGATTGATTGCCTCCCGATGAGTAATTCTGCTGTTCCTGCCGGTTAGAGATGTTTAACATAATCACTTGCCTTCATAAATGCTTCTCCTCTTTGATAAAAAAAAAATTAAATGCTTCTCCTCATTTCATAGTGGCCTTTCAGGACTTTATTTTGTTGATAATAATGCACTATATGATATTCCACTTGCTTCACTTTTTCATGCCTACTTTTTTATTTCAGCGACATATGGGAGAACCACTTCGTGTGTACTTAGATCTTGAAGCTGGGAGGAAGCGATCAGGTCGAGAAGATCTGTATATCAGTTACCATGCTGGAGATGACGTCCAGTCAACCTATGCCGGTTCTCTGTTTCACAATGGTCGAAACTACCACGTCTCACCTCATAAAAACAATGTAAGTAATATGCCGTATGAGACTGAATCAGAATGTCAAGAATAGGATCTTGTTGTAACTTGGCCCAATGTTTCATTTCTAGGATATACTTGTGTATTGGTCTTCATCGCGATGCCTTTCTAAAAGGAACGAACTTGCCAAGAAACTCCTCAGTTTGCTACCCCACCATTCATTTGGGAAATGCCTAAATAATGTTGGTGGTCTTGACATGGCTCTATCCCTTTACCCCGAGTGTGCAAACGATGCCAATTTTACCCCAAAATGGTGGGATCATTTACACTGCGCCATGTCTCACTACAAATTTGTTCTTGCAATTGAAAACACTTGGACAGATAGTTATGTGACGGAGAAGCTATTTTATGCCTTAGACTCTGGTGCAGTTCCTATTTATTTTGGCGCACCAAATGTGATGGATTTTGTCCCTCCACATTCGATAATAGATGGTACAAAGTTCAGGTCGTTGGAGGAATTGGCTTCTTATGTGAAGGCCCTAGCTAATGACCCAGTGGCATATGCGGAATACCATGCATGGAGAAGGTGTGGTGTGTTGGGTAACTATGGAAAAACTCGAGCACTGAGCCTTGACACGCTACCGTGCCGGTTATGTGAAGCTGTTAGCAGGAGAGGAGGAAGAAACGCAAGAGGCTAGGTTGAGTTTTTTTAGCAGAAATTTTAGGACTTCATGTTAGTGATGCCTTGAATTCTGGTTGGACAGGCAGTATAGAGGCTAATTTCTTGTTTTACAAAGGAAAGTTATAGAATTAGATCACATAGCAGGCTCAACTCACACGGTAAAAAATCATAAGGTATTTCTTGTAGTTCCTTGTTTTACCTTTAACCCCTCCTGGTGAATCCAGCTTTACACTATAAAAGTTGTTGATGTCGATGATGTATTGTTTTCAAAGTGTACATATGAAAAATTGGGATGTGAAAACTTTTTGCAGTTTTCAGATGAAAGTAATATTAACTGCATTTCTAATGTAATCAAGTAATATGGAAAGTTGAAGATTAAATTGTCAATGCTTTAGATCTTCATACCTTTAATTTAGGGAAAGTTACATGGAAGGACTCAAAATTAAAACGAAAAAGTTAAAAGATCTTAAGGACTGTAATTACTTCCAAGGGCTAAATTTCTGTTAGGTTTCACAGACTTGCAAGGTTTTAAGAATGTTGCCATCAAGTTCTTAATAATGTTATAGTTATATGTAACTTTGCCTAAATTTACATTGACTCTCCAAATCGTGATAATAAACTTTGGTTCTTGCTGCAGTTATAATTTTTAAGATCTTTTGCTGTAATATTTTTGTGAACTTTGAGTCCTGAAAAGTGACTTTCCCTTTCACTCACTCCAGTTCTGTTTAAACCTTAGACTATATAGCTTCCTGCTTCAGCTTTAATGTCATCATCATATTGCCACAATTTTCTGTAACCACCCATAATTTATCTCTATTACGAAGTGGTATGAGGATCGTGGGCCCCAAGTATTTTTTCCATCATTCATTTATGTATTTATTAATTAGGTAATTTTCTTTTCTGAAACTTTTCCCTCCTTAAAATTCTTGGATGAATGTGGCTAAGTGCAGAAAACTTTAGCAGACATTTAATGCAGCAGATATCTCAGCTATTACTACAGTCAGGAAAAAGACATTTTTGGATAGTTTCAATCTAAAAAAGATTATTAGTTGATCAATAATCTTGAATGTAGGAGATCTAATGAAGAGAGTGAAAATATAGGTGACTGATTGCCCTGTGGATCCTAGTCCTTGTGGAACTTCCTAACTGAAGCCAATATCCCACTATAAGCTGAAGATTTGGACTTCCCAGCACACTGAATCTGCAGTATAAAACTCATCTGACTGAACATCTGGTGCAAATAAAAAGGGAAAATGATAGATAAATACCATTTGAATTTCTGAAATCCCAAAATGTCTACTAAATTAGTAAAAGAACAAATAGGTAATCTGGGATTTTGAAGTTTGTGTGTTGACAACTTAAGTATAGGAATTAGCGACATGGGTATAGAGGTTAACAACATGAGCTCCCCAAATTGTCACTTTTTATACTGAAGTTGCTAATTGTTATTATAAAGTTGTCAACACCCAAACTTCAAAATCTTAGATTCCTACAAAATTACCTATCTGTCTTTTTAATAATTTAGCAGACATTTTGGGGGATTTTTATAATTCAAATAGTATTTTTCTGAAGTTTTCTCAATAAAAAAGGGCAGCCCAGGGCACGCGGCCTCCATCAGGTGAAGTCTGGGGAGGGATAGATATATGAAACCTATGACCAATATCCCTGGCTCACCCTCATCTAGTGCATTAAAAGGGCCAAAAAAAAAATTATACCCCTACAAATTTGTAATCCTTTCTCTTACCTTTGTCTTGTTCTTATGGCTCTTTTGGCATGTTTTGATCTTCTTCAAATCATCAGGTCTGTTCTGGAGATATTCCTTCACCTGCTGATTGTTCATGGATTGCATCATATCAACCTGTGAAAATAATACAGAATCAAAAAACTTTTCTCGAGTTCTTGGGAAGAATCATGGGTTTGTCCAAAAAGCCTATAGATTATTGAAGGAAACTTGGAAGTTAGAAGAAAGCAAAAGGGAAGTAAGAACCCATGTTTTGAGGTTTTCAATGTCCTTTTTTAGGTCATCTTCTTCCTTATCAGCAACTTCCTTCTTGTCCTTCCATGACTGTACCTTGGCCTCTTTTACTTCTCTCTTCTTGTTCTTTACTCCACCAATATTCATTGTTTCAGAATACAGAGCAGAAAACAATTCTATGCAGTTAAATAGATTGAGAAAATGTTTTATAATTTTTTCCTGGGGTAAAATTAATGAATGTAGTCTTTGGAAATAGTAACAAACTGAACTGAAGTCAGTCATTTATTTCATATATAGGTTACACATGAGACTTTTTGACTTAAGAATATTGAATGTTTGTTGGAGTAACTCGGAGATCAAATTATTAGTTTAAGTGATTAAACAGAAGCCTTAGCCAATGAATTTGATTACTTGGTCAAATGGTAACTGAAGCAGCAAGTGGCTGAAATACTTGCAGCTTCCAATACATACGTTAATGGCAAAACGGCTCAAGTGAATGTATGAGGGGTTTTTTTAACTAATATACTACAAACAGTGAAATTTATATACCAATATATTACACTGCGAAAAATATTTACCAAAATGCCATATTGAAAATCGTTCTTCAGGTGATGAATTTTAAAAATTGTTCACCTGAAGAACGATTTCTTCAATAACACAACATCGGCTTAAATTTCTATGCAAATGAAAATCGTTCTTTAGGTGAATGATTTCTAAACTTCATCACCTGAAGAATCATTTCAATGTATTTTCTCTTTCCTAACTCCCTCTCCTTATTATTGCTTAATGATTAATTTACATTAAAAAATTCCTTCTCTCCTCATCATATGCCTAATAATTAATTTATATTAAAAAACAATGATTGCTGAGTGATTGATGATGATGATAATGATTATAGTAATAATACTAATAGTAATTATATAATAAAAGAAATAATATTGCAAAAATATTATTGACCAAATAAAATATTAAAAAATTAATACTAAATAATAATTAAGTGTATATGATTGAAAAATAAAAATGAATTAACCTTATAAATAGTGACTTCCCGTACCACATCTAGGTCTTCTCCGCATACGTTGCTGTTGCTGTTGCTGTTGCTGTACGTCAAGTTCTTAAGATTCAAGCGTTTCATTTATTTGTGTCCTTGACGTATTTAAATCAAACCACGTCGATTCATTTAAAGAAATGGATTATCTAAGAGTGATAAATGCTTCATTTGACAGCCCACCGTGCTCAAAAGTAGAAGTATTGTATTCAGTAAAAAATAATGCATGATCATCAACTAAAGATGTGAATGACAGAGATTGAAAACATTGGGTGGGTTGGAAGGGGAAGATAATAACGGTGATATGTAATGAAATTCATGTTGTGTAGGGTTAGAAGAAGTGAAATGGGACGACGACGACGACGTTGACATGTAATGAGAGTGACTAAAATTTGGAAGGTCTTATTCCAAAACATTTTCATTTTTAACTGGTAGTTGGGTTGACAAGTAACCGCCATGTCGCTTGCTTGGTCTATCATGAGGAATTTGTGGTCGAGGCAACTCAATTGTTGGGGGAGCAAGTTGACGACTCATGTTAAATCGTTGTTCTCTAAGTGCAAGTAAAATGATGGTGTTGCAAGTGCATGTTAACACGTTTTCTAAAATATGGTGTTGCAAGTACAAAATGGAGTTATCTTCTGGGCTAAGATTGATGGCATCTTGATGTTGTGTCATTATAAGATGTGTCTGCATAGGTTAATGAAAAAAATATCGAAATAATATAAAAGGTAATAAAATAATATTTGTAAGAATATAAAATATGGTAAAAAAATTGTTCAAATAATTTAAAAGATAATTTTATCTTCATTAACCATTCTAATTTTTGAAGGGAAATACATAATTTATTGTCTAGATGCTAAACTTTATGAACAAGTAGAGCGATTATGGCCAACTTGTCGACATAATCTGCATTTGTTTGGTTGATTGGGTGTGGTCCAATCTATCTCATTATGTATGTGACTTGAGAGAGGACGACATTTTTCTCGAACCATTGATGGGTCGGGTATTAATGTAAGAGTATCAACTTGTGGCCAATAAATCGCATCTACGATTGGTTGGAACTTATTACTCAAGGTAATATTTAGGTTAACTTTGATTATATTCACCCTATCAAACTCAAATGTTACACCGGATGGGCCATTACAAATTTGTTCATTTGAAAATATACACACGAACTCATTTATATGATTTATCCTACTTCCTAAATATTACATTACAATTATTAATAAAATTAAATGTAATTGTCAAAACAATTTAAATTTAGAATATCACATTTTAAAAAATCATTATAAAAAATATTCATAATTGTCTCACCACATTTTGAATAACACCAACAAATAATCATAATAAAATATAAAATATTATTCTTTATTTACCTTTCACTACTTTTTTATTTATAAATTTTTGCGGCAGCATATTTCAAAATATATTTTATTTTTTATTATATTTTTGGTTAATTAAAAATTAATATATATTATCGTCGAAATATACAAAATTGACGATCATAGATTTGGCACACTAAAAAACTGTATTTATTTATTAATATTTTTCTGAAATAGTAAAGATTTATAAGGATTTAGACAGAAAATAAAATTCTACGTGTGGCTAAAAGGGAATTCTGAAAGAAAGAAGGGTACTTTTCTGTAATATTATCTGTCATTTCAGTAGAAAAAATATCAGATAAAATTACATAAAATTACCCCGAAGTTACCAAATTTCATTTGGGTCCAAAAATCCAAAAATCACCGCTGGAACTTAGAGCCGGGAAAACGGACCGAGCCCGTCGGGCCAGCCCTTTTAGGCCCTGGCCCTTCAAGGGCCGGGCTTGTAAATTGGAGCCTCAAAAGGAAGTCGGGCCTAAAAGGGCCGGCCCTGTAGGGCCTCGGGCCGGCCCTTTAGGCCCGTTTATTTTTTATTTTTTTTACTTGGAAAGGAACCATGTTACATTTTTTAATTATCTTATTGAATATATATGTCATTCTATCCTCATATTGTATAGGGTATGATTTTTGAATATATTGTTTTGTCTAATTGAATCATATTGTGATTTTTGAATATATTATTCTGCCTATTTAGACTAAAATCATATTATATACTATTTTGCTTGATAGAGTATGATTTTTTATGGAGGTTGTGATTATTTGACTACTTGAACCTACTGTTCAAAGTGAAACACAATCAAATGTCCTTGAAATTGATGATAGTGGCGAAGAAGGTGAAAATGATAGTCGTCATACTCATATTGTTTAGAGGTTAGAGTATTTAGCTTCTTGCCTTCTTATACTTTGGCCTTTGTGTAAGTTATTTATGGACATGATTTTACCTTTGATTATACATTAGTAACTGTGTTTGTTTGTTGCAAGAGATGTGTTATTTAAACCTTAATGTTGACAACATTTATGTATTAAATTAGAACTTTAATCGTTGTTATTTACTAATTATATATCTTTGAGGAAAATATGCAGGAAAAATAGTTAAATATTGTGAAAAGAATTTTTTGGCCCTGCGGGCCGGCCCTGGCCCTGATGCTCTCGGGCCGGGCTTTGAAAAACTACAATTTTTCTGACCCCGAGCCCTTTAGGGCTGGCCCTGTTAGGCCCTGGCCCGTCAAGGGCCGGCCCTGATTCCCAGCTCTACTGAAACTGATTCTTTTGGCTGGGAAAAGATCAGAGGAAACTACAGAAAAGTACCCCTAATTTCAAAAATATCATTTTGGTCCAAAAGTCCGAAAAACAGCGTCCTTTATTTATAGTATTATGTATAAATAATATAAAATCACTACCACTACATAAATATAACCAAAATATATACTTACTAAAATCTATCTTGTTCTTGTGGTAAAAATATCTTTTTTCTAAATATTTTAACTACACACACCTATATTCTAAATATTTTATATTTTCTAAAATCTTAATCTATAACTATATTTTAAATATTATATACCACTACATATGTCATTCTATATGTTGGTACATATGGGATTTTTTTTTTTTTAAGTTTTATCCTACCAACTTTAAAGTGTTTGGGTGAGCCAATTTTTTGGCAAATATCATAAATATACAAATAAGGTTCCGTAAAATAAAAATATATTTGTTAATATCATGATATAAGGTTCACATAGGCGAAATCACATGCTTACAAATAGAGATCAAATAACTGACCTATATTATCATATAATACAGGATAATACTTACAATCAAAATAAGAGGTACCTATTTTGATCTTCCAAGTTGTCGAACCAACTACTAACCATCTAAAATTAAAAAATACTAAAATAATAGTTATCAAGGGCAGCATAAATAACATTCAAATTATATATTACAAACTACCAAATTAAGAAAAAAAAAACTAGAGAAACAATTTACCCACAACAACAATAAGAAAAAAGACCGATGCAAATAATCAAGAATAGAACAACAAAGCAAAAGAATAAAGTAAGGAGGAGGAGGAGGAGAGAACTAAGTAATATGTAAGAAGGGGAGAGGAAGCTGTTGGAGATAAATGAGATGAGAAAGAAAAGAATGGCAGAGTGAGGATGCGAGAATGAAGAGTGGATGCAAGAATGGAACAAAATATAAACCACTCTATTTACTATTTATTCACGAGCTTGTATGGGGGAAATATAATGCTTGACATGACTAAGAATTGGAAAGGAGGAGTGCATTGGGAAGGAGGAGGGTTTGGGAACACGCATGCAGTTTTGTAGTTTTGTATGCGAGAATATTTCTGACAAGCTTTTTTTTAATTATTTTAAAAAAAATCACATCATTTTAAAATCATTCCTGCATTTCTAAAAGCATTCTTGTAAAGAAAAGTTTTTAGATTTTATCAAACTAAAAGTTGCACTTCTTCATAAATTTGAAATTGTTCTTCACAAGAATGATTTTAAGTGCAATATTACGGTAAATAATTTCAATTTTATAGCATCTTGGTATTAAGTTTTACTGTTTATTGTATCCTGATAAAAAAACCTGTATGAGGACACGTTTTCTTTGACAAAACTGAACTTAATATCTACACACTGCGCTCAGGTGAATCCAGATCATTATCATCATATTTTCTTTAAAATGATAAAAGCAGCAAAAGGCCTTATTTCATCCGGTGAGGTCCGTTAGATAATTTGTATGATGTCATTGTATTCTATTAATAATCAAATCTTTCAATATATCATTAACTAAAAAGTTCTATTTTCAGAATACTTCATACTATCTTATCTACCTTCCTTATCAGTACATGATAACAGTAGCAACAAGCCTTATTTTGCCAAGTGAGGTCTGGTTCATTGTTTGCGTGATGTCATTATAACAACTAAATCTTTTAATAGTGTCATTAAGCGTTTTTTTCAGTCTTCATCTGTTCCTCTTCAGAAGACACCATACTATCTTATCTACCCTCCTCACCAGCGCCTTCAGATATGTACGAATCTTCATACGATGTTTTACTATTTTCTCTTGAATAGAATATGTGCCACTGCTACTCTCTCATATGACAGTTTTTTAAATTATAACAATCACAAGGGAAAAAAGGTTGAACTCAAATACTTATTACCCTATATGATAAGTAACCATTCATCATCAATCATTCTATCCTGCCCATTAATTACAATATCAAGTAATTCTTGATACAAAATATATCTAAGTTAATCACAAAGAAACCCAAGACATGTCATACACATACAAGTCTGGAATATTCTCGTACTCTTATGTGTACAATTAACTTAATTACTTTACAAAGAGATATAGAAGCAATCTCAATTTCCAAGAATCTCATGGCCTAGGAGTAACATGAATACTTCCAAGTAAGTGAAAAGTCACAAGTTAGGTCTCATTTGTAACATCTTGTCGTTAGTGCCTGTCCCAAAAGCAATCTCAATTGGATTACGACTCTGCATTTCTTCCTCCTTTTCTGCTAACTAGTTCACAGAGCCTACAAGGCAAAGAGTCAAGGCTAAGCCCTCTGGTTCTTCCATAATTCCCCAAAACACCACATCTTCTCCAAGCATGATACTCAGCATAAGCCACAGGGTCATTAGCCAAAGCCTTAACGTACAAAGCCAAATCCTGGAGGCTGCTGAACTTGGAGCCGTCGATGACGGAATGAGGCGGCACGAAGTCGCCGACGTTGGGGGCTCCGAAGTAGATGGGGACGGCGGCGGAGTCGAGGGCGTAGAAGAGCTTCTCGGTGACGTAGCTGTGGGTCCAGGTGTTTTCTATGGCGAGGACGAACTTGTAGTGGGACATAGCACAGTGAAGGTGGTCCCACCATTTTGGGGAAGAAGATTGAGTACAACGAGGGTAGAAGGAGAGAGCCTTGTTTCTGCCATTAACGTTGTTGAGGCACTTTCCAAAGGAATGGTGAGGTAACATGGAGAGAAGCTGTTGAGCTATATTGTTTCTTTTGGATACACAATGGGACGATGACCAGTACACAAGTGGGCCCTGAAAAATGAAACTCCCAAATCATGAATAATGTAACTCACTTTGACCCAGTCAATATATAAACTCTACTTCAGTTGCTAAGAATAAGAGCTACTTAAATGGTTTACTTTAATTCTAAATATAATAACTTACTTCATTTTATCTCTTAAATTTATAAGTTTTCTTTAAAGTATTATATTGATTGTACATGATAAGGGAATGCATATGATTAGAGAGGATATTTTATAAAAATTGTTGGTTTTAATCCTATATAATTTCATAAAAATTTGATCTTTGTTTAATGATGGATTCTTATACTTTTAATAGGTTTTGGTTTTGGTCCTTATACTTAAATTCAGACTAAGCCCTTATACAATTGTAGGGACCACAACCAATAATTTGAAATCATAGAGATTAAAGCCAAAATTTGATAAAACTGTAAAAATCATTAGCAGGATTTACCCTATAAAATTTATTGCAAGTTATATTTTGTTTTTTTTAAAAAAGAATCAATTATACATTAAAAGCAAAAGATACCTGAGCATACACAAACATAAAATACAAACATAATGGACAAGACTGCTTCATATATACATGGCGACCTGATGCCACAGATGCCACAAAGAAAGTAGCCCCAACAACAAGCACCCATCAAAGATATCAAACGTATGGTAAACTAACAACTACGAGGTGAACATATATGGAAGTTGTATATTATTGGGTTAATGTGTAAATTTGTCCCGGAAGTGTTTGTAGAGGAGTAATGCTGCCCTAAAAGTTTTTTTAAGTTCAATATTACCCCTAAAGTATTAAAATGGAGTAATGTCGTTTTTCAAAAAGACATTGCTCCTCAGAATATAGTTTCAAAGCAAATTTGCACCTTAACCCTATATTATTTATAGATTATGAAAAATACCACCAATTTCTCAAACTTCTATGCAATGAAGAGCCCAACTAATCTAGTTCTAAGTAGCTACTTGGTTTAATGGATAGGGGATTATTATTATTATGATTAGGATGAAGTGTGTGTGTGTGTGTGTGTGTGTGTGTGTGTATGAAAGAAGACTTGCAGTGTTCTTGTGAGAGGAAACATAGAAGTTTCGATTGTTGTGGAAGAAGGCACCAGCATAGGTAGTCTGAATATCATCATCAGCATGATAACTGATGAATATGTCCTCACGCCCTGTTCTTTCTCTGTCTGGCTCCAGATCCATATACACCCTCATTGGTTCTCCCACTTTCCTCTGTTCAACATCAATATTCTGTTGTAAATATTGTGCCAAGGTGTGTCAAAAGAAAGAGTAAGTACAATATTATTGGATGTTTTAAAATGAAGAGGTGTGTTTTGAGAAGTTATGTCTTTATAAATTAAGGAATTTATGTTGGTTCATAAATCAACATAGTTCATAAATTTAATAAATAGTTATGACTTTTTTAATTGAAAAGGTATATACTTCAAAAGGCAACATTTCAATGCATCTATTCATTGTCTATAAATACCTCACTCGTGTCACTATTTGAAAAGAGAGAATACAAAGTTTTGATAGTCTCTTGTTGAGTTATTTTATTTTTTGCCAGTCCTCTCACCTTGTATCTTTACTGGAAGCGTTCGTTTAATCTTGGAGAAATGCCACTTCCTATTTACTGAGTGGGTTATAGAATATCTCTTTAAGATAGTATTTTTGGAAGCAACTCGAACCAAATATTTTATTTATTTTTTTTTTTGCAGATTTCGCCAATACATTCATCATCAAACCAGCCTTTGATCAATTCATTATTATTATTTCACTTATTCTTCTTCTTCTTCATCATCATATATTCTTATACTCCCCTCGTCCTGTATATAAGTTAATTCCAATATATCTCACTGGAATAAAAAAAAAACCTTAAACATTGTTAATTCTGCCTTATAATTTAATAACTTTTCAACTTTACCCTTATTTAATATGACCCATCCCTTATGCCTAAGAACAAAATTTACACAATAATTATCGAAAGGTAAAATTGTATATTGATATGAAAAATTTAATATGATTTCAAAATTAGTTAGAAAATATTCTCTCTCTATTTTTTAAAGGGTAAAATTGTATATCCATATAAATAGGACCAAAGAAGTACACTTTTACCCACCTTATACAGTTTTTAACTAGAAGCAAATGTAAATGTGTGCGTGTGTGAATCATTATTATTCTAGCCAAGATGTTCTATTGTATATATTCAACTGTCATATTTAATTTGGTGGTTCATAATTCATACCCAGCTCAGGTCTGATAATTCTTTTTCTCAAGCCTTGACTATTAGTCCATCTTATCTTATTGTAAAACAAGTGATCTAGCTCGATCGAATTTTGGAATATTCCCCCTTTTGCATCACTCAAAGATCAGTCAAGAGTAGATACAAGTCTAAAGTCTTTAATTTCCTGCTAACAAGGCCAATATTGACTTCCACTTGGTATAATCCAAAAATAAAATAAAAAAAAGATCAAATTCTGATATATATAAGTAAGATTTAGTTTCATCAGCTTATCCAAGAGACACTCAATTCTTAGTTTCATCCAGAAGACGCTCAGTTCTGGTCATTTTCAAACAGGATACAGAATCAGCATATATATTTTACTGCTTCTTTCATTAAAAAAATTTAAAAAAAAAATCTAAACATATATAGCACAATAAACTCCTAAAAAACAATTATTGTATATACTAATCAAACATATATCTTGATAAAAAACTAAAGAAGCCATTTCAAGTAGAATACACACACACACCCACACATACATACATACATACATACATACATACATACCTTAAGTGGAGGCTTAGTGTTTTCAAACAAGAGAGCATCAGGTTTATCAGCAAGAACAGGAGATTTAGTCCACAAGCAGCTCAAACCACAACGACAAGAATACAAGTTATCCAAATTATCAGGAATCCACGTTGGCCCTTTCACTAAAACACTCACATGCTTCATCTTTAAACCCTCACACACTTCATGACCACCATGAATCTCTTGTTTCAAAGAAGAAGAAGAAAATTCTGTATAATTCTGCATCTTCAGTTTCTTCTTAAACGTCTCACAACCCACCTTAGCATCCCACTCCTTAAAGGCTCCGAGCATATCACTGAAGCCATGACCCTCATCGTGATGATGATTATCCACGTTGTTGAAGATGGTGAATGAAGGTAATGATGAATAGAAATATATCGACGAAATAGGAAACTCGATGACCCCAGAAATCACCAGAATCAGCACAACCAAACACACCACATTGACAATGGTTATGAGTTTATTATAAACAGGGCAACAACGTGTAATAATCACTCTCTTTCTCTCTACCATTTTAAATATTAATTCACTGGAGAAGAAGCACTAGGAAGAAGCATGCACATATATATATAGAGAGAGAGAGAGAGAGAGAGAAGTCAACTAAGGATTGTTAGAACGAAAGATCAAGTGGCAAGAGCCTCATAATAAGGCAGATGTATAGATACAAAGAAAATATGTGGTCCAGATTTGTGAATTTTCAGAGGAAAGTAGTGAAGGGTAAATACGTGTTGACTGGGAGCATGAAAATATGTTGAGGCTGTATGTATGAATATATGTTTGGAGATATATAAAATCTACAAACCCAGAAGAGACGTTTTGAGAGCAAAAAAATCATTAGAGATAATGGAAAAGAATTAAGGTGACGATCGATAATTAGTCGTGAAATGAAGAGGGAAGGAGATGTAGACTGAGTCTAACGTTAAAAGACAAGGCTGTGTCAGCGATTCCAGGAGTAGGTGTGGTGTAGAGATCCGAAATTAAGGCTGCCAAAAGAGTTATGTGATCGTGATGATGATATGTTATTATTATAACATGTTGGGGCTTTGTTGTTTGGTTCTTGAGATTGATTTTCTCTGAACATGAAAGAGTAAAAAAATTTATAACTATTTATGATTTACTGTTTCAAAATATTTTTTTTGGGCTATGGTGCCAGTGTGCCACTCTAAAATGGGGAAGGGGTTTCTACTAATTTTTCATATATATTTAATGTCTTAACCATTATATCATATTTTAATAGGTAGGAACTAATGCTATGTAAAAAAATATTATTTCTATATTATATATAATAAAAATATAAAATTAAATCTCATACATTAAAACGTAATCTAACAGTTGTGATATTAAGTGGAAAGAATGGTCAGTAGAGACACAGATCTCTTGTGTGAATGGGATAACCATAACGGTTTTTCCAAAATTATACCTGGCATTATAAAGTTTAATTGGGAGCAAAAATACACATGAACCTTTTAAAATAAGACAAAAATGACAAAATCATCAATTTGAGCAAATGTAGTTACTTGACACACAGAAATCCTGTAAGCCCCAAAAACATAAAGTAATGAATCATTTGCTTATATTAACGATTTTGTCATTTTTGCTTCATTTAAAAAGTTCAAGTGTATTCTTACACCTAATTAAATTTTATAGTGCCAGTGCAATTTTGAAAAAATATTATGGATAGATTTGCACCTTAATCTATAGTTTTTTAATTAATTTAGTACTCATTCTTTTCACAATTTTGCATGATTAGTCCTTTTTTTTTTAAAAATATAACTCTATATTATTGGTCTGACATGATATCGGCCCTCATCCAGCCCCACTTTATTCGATTTATTGCCAAGTCGAGCCCAGTCGGTTGACCACTTCCTTAAACTGATCCATAAATCTCGGCTTAAAAAGAATATAGTACATCATAATTGTCGCCAGAAAAACATGTTATCCCTTTTTCTTGAATTAAAAGGATAGGTTGAGGTTATAAGTGGGATGAACTTGCAACTTCTCATTAGGATTTGTTTGATATGGGGGATTTGAAGGGGGAGTGGAGGGAAAATTTTTATGAATTGAATTTAATAAAATTGGAGAGATGGGGTTATAAAATTTTAATAAAGAGAAGATATAAGATAAAAGAATAATAAAAATTAATTAAAAAATTTTAACCTCATTTCTATTATTTTATTAAATCTAACTCAAAAGAAAAAAAAATCTCTTCACTCACTTTTCCTCTCCTTCCCTCATACCAAACATGCCCTAAGGGGTTATCATGTCACTAAAGTACAAAGTCTATGACTGTAATGGTGTTAGAAGAATAAAAGGAAAGAAGGGTAGAGAAGAGAAAAGAGAGATAGAAGAAACATAATGAGATTTAGAGAAAATGGAGAATTCTAAAAAACGCTTGGGATTTACTAATCAGTCAATAGTCAGGTTTTTTGTTTTTTTCGGAGTCAATAGTCAGGTTTGGTACAACAGATTAGGGACTATTTATAAACTATAGTATTTGCCAACCCCAACGACTTGTGGCCTACTAACAGAATATGGCTTGTTTGAATATGTCAAGAGATGATGAGACGTGATTGGTTTGTTCAAATATAGTATACTCCAAGAATATCTAATATGATTAATAATAATATTATTGCAAAGCAGAATCGTTGTAGCAAAAAATAAATACTATTTCAGTAATGCAACTCCAAAATATATATTAGGGGCGTTACGAAAAATGACGTTTTGTTACCTTTAGACATTTAAGTAACATGTAAGTTGTATTGAGTTTAGTCCCTTTGTATTGGGTTTAGTCCCTTTCTTTGTTAAAAGTATATAAAAAGAAAAAATAAGATGACATAGAAAGTGTATTTAGTTTTATAGAAAAATAATGTCAAGACCCAAACTCCAAGTTATGACTGGTGCATAGGGTAAGCCAAATACTCCACTTAGCCTAACAAGCTTTAAACAAAGTACACCGACACTCGAACAAATATTTGCACAACAATAACAACATTTATAAAACTTCCATATTAGTATCACAATGTGAGCACAAATCCACAATAAATAACTTTGGGGATGCACATGTTATCCCATTTACTACATATATAACACAATGACTCGATCACCATAAGAGTAATCATGACATCATAGAATCCCCTGAGATTCACCAATACATTACAATATACTCCATATCTACTACAATCAACCTCACTAGCCATATTATCTAAAAAAATATAGAGAGAGAATGAATCTACTGACATAAATAACAAAGTATGCGGAAGGGAAGCAAAAGGCGCATAAGTTTTTTTGCAAACGGCTTCCCTCAAAATAAATAAATGTAATAAAATTCAAATATTGAATTGAAATCAATAATGAGAGTAAAGGTTCAATTTAATCCTTATCTCAACAAGTCATAAAAAAATAATGATAGTAAAATATTCAACCACAATGTTTCAATTAACACAATCACTCAATATTAGTCCTAGTGGAAAATAACCATCGCACCCATATATTATTCCATATACCGTATATCATAATCATATAACTTATGGTGAGGAATAACCATCCCACCTATATTATATTTCACATACCATATACTCATGATAAGGAATAACCATCTCACTTATACATATACATCATTTACTATATACATATAACATTTGATAGGAAATAACCGTCCTACATATATTTTATTTCATATATCATTTTTGTTGTGAGGAATAACCGTCTCACCCATATATATCCCACACATACACATATATAAACATTCTCAATATACATCCATTCCATATATATATATATATATATCATATAACTCCCAAAAATATTTCTCCTTTATAAAAATAAATTAGTCAAATTTTATGAAAACATAAAGAATGTTTGAAATCAAATTAATTAATAAAAAAGAGGCGCTAAAAGAACATAAATAAAAAGAAATAATTGAAAAAACGTTTTTCTTATTAAAAAATAAATCAATTTAATATTTGAAACCATGAAAGAGGATTTGAAAATAAACAAGATAAAAGTAAGAAAATATATGTTAACATAAATTTATGGGAAAATTAATCTTTTGGTCTTTCAATTATTAACTCGCTTATAACTCAGTCCCTTATATGACTTGACGCAACTCAATCCCTGAACTTTTGATTCGGTTAAAACTTAGTCCCTCATCTTTTTACATTTAATAATTTAATCCTTTTCATATATAATTTGTTTTGAGTCATCACTTGATTATCCTATGTGGCAAAAAATATCACTTTAACACAATAAAAGTTATAAGTGTGGCTTCCACTTCAGCACATGTATATATGATAAATCAGGAAAAAAAAACACATATAGCTTTCTTCCCCATAGCATCTCCCCCCTCTGCTTCTTCATCCTCACCATTGGTGAAATCCTTAGCTATGCTTCGGGCTATTAGAGATACAAAGACTGAAGAAGCTTATCTGGTTTTCTTTTTTCTTTTTTTAAAAAAAAGCAAAAGGTTTCCAAAATTATCATATTTTAAAATTTTGGTAGCGGCTCCATATTTTTCAAAATTTCGAGTGTTATAGCTTGGCGACTCCACTAGGGACTGTTTGGAGAGTCAAGCCCGTTTAAGTTGATTGTTTAAAAATAATATGTCCTTAATTTTATTTTAATTACCCTTCTTTTTTCTTTCTTTTTTTTGATTTTTTGTTTTTATTTATTAAATTTTTTATTCATTCATTCATTTTATTTATTTATTCTTTTTCTTTATCTATCTTGTGTATTACTTAGCGTATGAGAGTTAGGTAAAATCTAGGCCCACAGGGTAGTATTCTTTCCACACGTAATGGACACATACATTATTCTCCTCACACACATTTGGGCCCTATACCCGTGTTCGTTAGTACATCAGGTGAGTGGAAATTTCTAGCTGTTTCCTTGTGGAGATTTCAGAATCTCCTAGGGCCCGTTTGGTATGCTGTAATTGATTTTGATGGAAATGGATATAGATATGGATATGGAAATGGAAATGGAAATGGGGACTAAAAGTATGTTTGATATGTCATGGAAATGAGATTTAATTTTTGTATAAAAATACCAAAATGTCTTTCAATTTTTTATTTTTTATTTTTTTTGAAGGTAGTGGAGGGTAATAGATGGAAATGATCACATGGAATTGTAAATCTTAGGTATTTTGATGGAATTAATTGGGTGGAATTGAGCCTATTTGGCTTCCACATGGAATTGGAAAATTTTCCAATTCCATCATACCAAACAAGCATCATGATGGAATTGATCCTCAATTCCATTTCCATCACCCCTAATTCCATCATACCAAACATGGCCCTAAGGTTACTGTGAAAACTTTATCCTAGTTGTTACTCATTTGGTGAGGTCGTTCCCTATGAGGTAGTTTAATTTCGTTAGATGGGATCTTCATCTTTATGATAGGGGTAGTTAGGAGACCTTTATTTGTGAGAATTGGAACTACCTTGAAACTATTGCATATATTAGTATAAATTATTGGCCTACTCAATTAATTAGTACCTGCCTTTCTTAGGGTAGATACTCCTAACCTAGGGTTATTCCTAAAATAGGACACTGAAGGGCATATATTTATCGATTGCTGATAATCTTTATTGCCATCCATGTATAATTAATGAAACCCCTAGGATCAAGCAACTAATTGTAAGTATGTATCTAGTATCACTCCACTTAAAAATACATCTTAAGGACGGTGTATGTGTTAGATAGCCAACCTTAGTATTGGGGTCTATGACCCTAAAAGACTATGAGCTCATCACATCCATCATGTTAGAAAATATTTCAATAAGAGATAACCCTTTTAGGCCTCATGAGGCATCATTACATCATTCATAGGCATTTTAATGTCTTTTGATATAGACCTTAGACATAATTTTAAAACTCTTAGCCGTATGATAGCTTGGAGGGCACTTCATTCTCTTTATGAGGTAATAGATCTCTTGGGGAAGTGAAGTTTTTTTTCTCTTAATGTTCATCACCCAAATCAAAACTTGAAGTACATGTCATCACTCTTTGAAGTCTCATGAGGCATCATTATATCATTCATAGGCATTTACCTTCATTTGATATGGCCTTAGACATAATAATGATTTTTAAAACCCTTAGTAGTGTGATGTCCTGGCCCGTTCATAGGTTAGCGGTACTTTATTCTCCCTATGAGGTAATAGATTGTTTAAAGAGGTGCAGTTCTTTTTCTTAACATCTATCACCCATATCAAAACTTGAAGTGCATGTGATCACTTTTTTAAGTCTCATGAGGCATCCTTGCATCATTCATTGGTGTTTAGCTTCATTTGATATGGGCCTTAGAAATAATAATCATTTTTAAAAACCTTAGACTATGGTTGGCTATCTAATGACATGCATTTTTACCCCAAACTATGTAGGTTTTGATCCCTCTAAAGGATACATAGGCCCTAGGCTCTTTTTCTAGGTTAAGTCCAACTATTGTAAATAAACAATTTTCCCCTTTATTATTCTTTTATTCTTTTGTAAATATTTTTATTTCTTTTTTGGGTAATTATAATAAAATTAAAGGTCATAATCATTTTTAAATAATTGACTTATGGTAACCGTTCTTAGAAATGAGTGCTATGGGGTGTCTAATACCTTCTCTATGCACAATCAACTCCCGAATCCTATTTGGTTTTCATTTAAAAAAAAAAGTTTCCAAAATTATCTTGTTTTAAAATTTTGGTTGCAACTCCATATTTTTTAAAATTTCGGGCGCTATAGGTACCATCCCATTCACCATGAAATATTTTTTTTAATATTACTTAAATATTAGGAATAAAAATTAGGATGTTACAAAGTATCCATAATAGTTTGATTGGGGAGAGAGTAAGAAGGATGGGGAGGAAGAGATATTCTTAATTGAGGAGAGAGGAAAGAGGTTAGTAAACAATCAATGGCATTAAGGCAAATTTGCAAGATTTAAAATCCCTAATTAGCATTCTTTTTCTAACTAGGAATTTGTTACAAGTGTAGGTTTGAATCTAAATGTTAATATTTTAGTTGGATTCAATTGAGTTCTTCCTTAAAAAATATACATTAAAAATTTTAAATTGGAACTATTTAAATTAGATTTGAGTGGTCCAAATCTCATCACAACCATAAGGATGGAATGAAAACATTTTTTATTTAAAAAATTATTGGAAAACCAGCTACCATCTTCTTTTTTTTCCAATTGGAGGCAATTTTGCTTGAAGTGCTTTTGGGCAATAAATATGGGTACTTCTCCCATGTGACATGTGGGCACCATCTAGTTGTTGGACTCTGCAGCAACAATTAGTTTTATGGGGCAATTATGGGCCTAAAATATTTACAGGTGTATCTTTCAATATTAGAATCACTAGCCCATGAAGGTCAGCGTAGTGGCCCAACTAGAAGCCCAAATTTTCCAATAGAGAACGTACGAGTAAGGGCAAGCTTGAAATTTACTTTTCCTCTCCCTCTCATGGGAAAAGGACAAAAGACGTTTGAAATTTCCTGGAAACGGAGACAGGATAAAAGGCAAGACTTTTTATATGTGAAAGTGATGGATCAAGAAAGGGCAATGCCATGAAGTTGCTTGGTGTCTATTGAGTTTTGACCAAGTCTTGTTATCCAGTTATCATATCATCCTCTCTTAGTTAAGTATTAAACGTACTTTCCCTAATGATGTCTTCCTTGGTGCCTTAACTAGTTCTTTTTCTTTTTCTTTTTTCTTTTTGAATAAGCATATTAAGAGGAATTGAATATTTATTAACCACTAAGCACGTACCATCCATTTCTTACAACTTAAGATAGCCCTAAATGGACTGTGACTCATGGATAGCTAGCTTTTGTTGGTAAAAGAACAATATGAATAATATGATACATTGTTGGGAAAATTGTGAAAAAATACCTCATTGAAAACTTATTTATCAAATGGGACATTTGCGTGTAGAATATCTTTCAGGTGTACAATGTGCAGAATATCTTCATTGTGTGCAATATTCTTCCTTATACGTGTGCAAAAATCTTACCTACGTGTGTAAATATATTCCTAACGTGTGCAAAAATCTTCTTTCCGTGTGCAGATATCTTCTCAGGCTCCATTGGACAATTAAGTTGCCAATGAGATCTTTTTTAGCAATTCTCCCTGCTTTTTTATATATAACATATGGGACCCATATTAGTTGTTTTATTAAATAACAATGAATTACTTAACGAAGTTTGCTATTAAAACCCTAAAAATTAAACCTTCAAGCACAGCTTATGTCGAGGACTTGTGTGCTCAGATCTACTGCTTAGTAATGTATCTAACATTTCTGCAGATTTAGCTGTCTATTGCCTAGCTAGCACGTAGGTTAGTACCATTAATTAAGTAATTATGTGCGTGTGGTTCATGCCGAGGACTTGTGTGCTAAAATCTATTGGTTTTAGAAGCTTCTTGTGTGTAAAACGTGAATTCGGGAGCCACCGGCCTGAAGCATTCTTCACGTATTGGTGTGTGTGGGAATGAATCTAGGTGCTCAAAACTCATTAGGTTTGAACTCTATCCAGATCTGATTTGAACGAGCTATATTTGTTTGAGAAAAATTATTTTTCTGGAGAAAAGGAAAATTATTTTTAATGAGTATATAATTAAAAATAAATATAATCTCTTAATTATTATAATTTTTTTCAAAATAATTTTTTAAATTAAAATTGTGTAGACGATATATGCGTCAATGGCTGTATGTTCCTGCAGGTATATAGATTTTTCGTCACTTTCATTTTCCAAGGTAAATTACTTTGAAGCTTCCAAGAACATGACGTTTCAGCTTTATTTACTGAACTTCGTTTTCAAGTTTCAATATTTGTTGTGACATGCACGTAAATTGAATTGAGGTAGCGGGATATATATAATTGATGATTATATATATATATATATATATATGAAAGTCGGCAAAATAGTTTGAAACGGTTAGGGTTAGTTAAGTCGGCACGGAGAACTTAATTGATAATCACGCAATATATAGTCAGAAGGTTCAGACTAATGAGATGGGACAAATATATAGTTTCAGAAATGTTAGTGTTTTTAATTATTATGTATAATATAAGAGATCCTACACAAGTTAATTAAGAAATAAAATTACTACATATTAATTTTGTTGCGTATAGTATGTAAATGGGTTCATCCTATTATAACTTGTTATGCGCCAACTTTAGTACCATTTGACAAGAAACTATTGATACGTAAAGCCTTCACTAAATTCTTGCTACCCATGCTGCTTGCAATATTGGTTTTAGTCTTTTATCAAATATAATGAATAATTTGTTTTTAATATGATTTTTTCTCTTTATGTTTATTTAGGGCCTATTGGTGTTTCTACTTGATCATATATATATACATTACAAAAAAACATTGAATTTCAGACAAAATTTACTACAGAATTCAAAGTTTCTGACGGATTTGCAACGGAAACGGATTTCCAATGGAATCTATTTTGTCACTAATAGGACTTGATAAATCAATTTTTGACAAAATTTTGATTATGTTAGAAATATCCATCGCAAATTTGTTTTTTATTTTTTATTTTCAAAATGCCATGTGGCATTCTTAGGAGAAACCACGTGTCATGTCCTACGTTGGTGACAGCGAGTGGTCGCTCTGGCGGCGGTTGCCCAGCTCTGCCACGTGTCTTTTTCTCACCTGTAATATCCCGTATTTTGGGATTAGAGGCTAGAGAATAAGCCTAAATTCAATGGACTGCTAAACCCAAGTTTAACAAGACTTCTAGGAAGGCATAAACAAAATGAATGTTAGAAACCGCACTGGGAATAGAATACGAATTTCAGTGCGAATTAATAGAAAGAAAATACGTGATTCCTTTAGGATATGTCAGAATGATATAGAACCTAACTCATATCTAAAGGAAAAGGAAAATGGTGTCCAGAAAGAAATAATACAGAGAAATAAAAGAAACAATGGAACAAGAACTAATATTGTCATAATCAAGGGCAACATAGACAATTGCTACTTGATTTGAGGTTGAAATTGGAAGACAAAATAAAAGGCTAGGATTTGCTCTTGAAAAGTAAAGGTAATGATGAAGAAAATTAAATTAATTTCCCTTCCTTTTCCCTTGACCATTTCATCCAAGATGAAGAGGAAGAATGAAAGAGAATTTAATTAATACACTTTGTCACTTTTTCATTTGAAAAGTTAACAATTGTGGCTAAGACATCAAAAAAGAGAGAATTAGCCAACATACTTCCTCCTTTTGAATGGGAAATTTCGTCCAAAAGAAAGGGGGGAGAGAGAATCCAATTTGAAAGCATCTTGCATCTATTCAAGAAGTCAAAAAGGAAAAGAAAGAAAGAAAGAAAGAAGAAAATTAAAAGTCAATAATTGCAACTTAGGGTATGTTTGGCACAGTGTTAAGGGAGGGAAAAAAAGCCCGGTGAGCATTTATCATCCTGTTTGGGTTCACGATATACATTACTAAGCTTTTATCATTATTGCGGGTTAACATAGAAGCTCACAGCTTGAGCTTTTTCGCAGCGGCACGACAGAAATAAGTTATTATGGGTAATTAATGTGCAACGAACACCCTACCGGTTTTGGTTAATACTAGATTTCTCCACAATTTTTTCATACCTCTTCTCATGTTCTCATATATGCCTCCCTCAACCGTGCTTGTTCTCCCTGATCTGGCTGTCCGTCGTACTCGTGGTCGTGTCGTCGGCGTTTGGTGTCAGAGGCTGCAAAGCTCATCGCCGTACGTGACTCGTTGGCCCTTGACCGATCGTCCTGCTTCGATCCATCCCCTGTTTAGTTGCTTGTTGCGATCTGTGGCTTGTCCGTGTAGTTTGGTGGCGAGACCCGTTGGTGGGTGTTCCGATTTGAGGTCTACGGATGTCATGTGGTCGCCGGAGCTTCTCTAGTCTGATAGGTTTTTTTACTTATGTTGAGTTTTTTCCCCTGCTTTGTGGTTGCCGGATGTGAGTCGGCTTTCTCATTTCCTGATATGGGTTCACAGTTTGAAGTTCGTGTTTTCTTCTTCTCTGTATTAAATTACTGAATCTGAGCTCGAGGCTTTGTTAGCATGATTTGTGGAAGAAAGGGACATGTATGCGTATGGGTTCTGTTCTTTAACATGCGTCTGCTTATGGGTGTTGTTTCCCTTCTTTTCCTCATGTTTCTTCATCTGTGTATGGGTGTTGTTTCCCTTCTTTTACTCATGTTTCTTCATCTATGCGTATGTGTTTCGGTGCTGTGCTGTGGTTGCTGCATGTATGCAAATGGGTGCTGTGCTGTGGTTTATTCATCTCTGTTGCTTCATCAGGAACGATTACTTATATAATCAAATCTCTGTTTCTTCATCAATACAAGGGAAGTTAAATGAGATTTTGGGACCTTGTTAGAAGGATAATGGCTACTAAATATATTAACACTGCGATAAATATATATGCAGGAATCAATTCAAAGAGCAATAGAAGTATGATTTTGATTTGGACATCCATTGATTTGGGATCTTTCCGATGGGGTTGGAAGAAAGATAGATGGAAATGAAGTTGAAAAATTGAATGAAATTGCTACCTGTTGTTGTTTTTGTTTTATTGAACTTTTATTATTTTATCAAATTTTATTTATATTTTTTCACTTCAATTATCGCAATATATACAACTAATATATATATGGAGTATTCAATAAGATTCATGCTCTTTTCAATCATTTTCCATTTTAACGGGCTTTTCAAACACCAATCCAAACATGCTTAAGGTTAAAAAAAAAGTCATTTTTTCTACCGTCAATCCAAACACAAATCACATCTACTTTTTGACTTTTTTCTTATCTGACTTTTCTAAAAGTCAGATATAAAAAAAAGCTACTTTTCTACCGCTAATTCAAACGGGCACATAGAAAATTATTGACCAAGAGCAAGATAAAGTAAGCAAAATGGTCAACATGTCCTCTTCCATTTTGAATGTTGATTTCATCCAAGCAAAAGGAGAAGAGGGAGAAAAGAGAAAGCTTCATCAAATGGAATTTTTCAACACCCTTATTTATTCCAATATTAACTAAAGTAACAATGCACAGTTTAGTGGGCATACAGGAATAACATAGATATACTGATAATAAGTATATAATTATATTACAGGAATCCTAACAGGGGGTATTCATAATAATTACAGACTTTAAAATAATAAAAAGGCCTTCAGATAACCAACTATTTTGCCTATATTGGTCTGGAACCTCTAGTTGCTGGTAGTTACACTTTTGTCCCTTAAGCCGCTGCTTGTTACGGAAAACTTTATACATTTATGGAAAGAGTGAGATTCAAAAGAATCTCAGTAGTAACAAGCTAGCAATCATATAGAATGCAATATATAAATATGCCAAGCACCATATAATGCAACATGATAATAACACTATAAAACTCATACTCGGAATGTGCACATATTCAGGGACAACTACTGTTAGAACCCCTACTTGTCCGTACCTCAGCTGAGCTTACGACGACAGACTGGGCAATGTACCCTCTTGATACTGTGTCTCATATTGGATTCCCTTTGGGCCATTGGGGTACTTGTGCTTTTCCCCCTGGACGGTGTTTGTGCTCTTCCCGCAACAGTTAGAGACTGCATTATACATATATATTACAGAAGATAGTAAACACAAAGCATATACAATTTCACATAGTAAAATAGAGCTACTGGGACGTCAACTCTCAAAGGTAGTGCATTGTAATGAGTCTCCCATTGAATGAGTTATCTTGAAAGGAGGGTTTGTGTGACCTAGTGAATCACCATGGGGTGCTCCAGTATCGTTTGTGGAAAGAAAGATGAGGAAGGAAATTAATGAAGAACATGCTCGATGGTATATAGGAAAGTAACTTTTGCTTTCGTATCTTATACTACCTCCGGTCCTAAATATAAGATAAAGTTGATTTTTTTAGGAGAGATTAAGGAAGCTAAATAAGTTACTTAATCATATCATATGTTATGTATCTTTAAATAATATATTAGTTTATTAGTCAAACTAATTAATTTGGAGAAAAAAAATATAAATAATCTAGAGTAATTTAATTAGCTTCCTTAATTTCCCCAAAAAAGTCAACTTTGTCTTATAATTAAAACCAGAGGGAGTATAATGATTCTGCATGTGTGTGTTTACCATTGGATATATTCATGTTATGAATATATGATGGGCAATAAGACCTATTGGGCTAGTGTGTCATTAGGCAGTCAGACTTGATGGGCAAAGGGCCGAGGCTGTAAGTCCCGTAATACCTATGGCATATGGGTGATTCTTTGGACAGTAAGACCTGATGAGCATTCAGAATTTATGGGGTGGTCTCCTAGGGCCTATTGCGCGGGTGGACACCTAAGCCATGGAGATATCTGTTATGCACGAGCAATCTCCAGGGGTCTATTACGCGAGTGGACACTCAGGGCCATGTGATTTGTATGTTATGCACGAGTAGTCGCTTGGGGCCTATTACGCGGGTGGACATTTGGGACCATATGATTTGTTATGATATTTGAATGCTCTCTGGATGATTATGGTTCGATGGTTTATTTAGCATGTCTCGTGAACATTGCATAAGTGTATGAATGGCTTGAGTAGCAAGAGTTAGAGCCTGGGATGTATTTAAAATGCCTAACGGACTGTGTGTCCTGAGGTAGTTAGTCTCGATAGGCATTTAGCTAAAATGATGGACCGAATGTCTTGAGGACTTAAGACTTGAAGGACTAGTTAAGTCTTTAGGCTGGCAAAATGTGATGTATTTGAAAATTGTGCTAAGCGGAGGCTCGAGGTGGTAAGAGTCGATGTGCAAGTTTGCATAAGGTGGTGTCCCTAGGTTGTAAGACCTGTGTGCTTAGTATTATGGTTGTTATCTAGTACGGTGACATTAGACCAGTGTGTACAGAGTACACCATGAGGCTGCAAAACATTCAGACTGTAGCAGGTTGTAACCGAGGTAGTAAGTCCCGTTATATATGCCAATGGCATGGGGGTGATTCCCTGGGCAATAAGACTGAATATCCAGTGCTATGGGAGAAGAATGAGCCGTTAGACTTGATATGCTTATAGTGTGATCCGGGTGATTTGTGAGGCTTTACCTAGGACTTTGAACCACCTCATTTGGGGTCCTAGATAATAAGTAATGATTTTTCAAAGTTGAAGGTCAAAACGGGAAAATTAGGGTTGACCTACAAAATAGTAACTTTTGAAGGGAATTTTGGGAATTGGAGACAAGGTTTACTTTCATGACTCTAACAAGTCATTTGGTTGTATGTCTAGGGTCATGAGGTGATAAAGAAGAAGCATTCTTAATGGTTGAAAAAAAAATAATAACAAGAAGAGGACATAAGTCCAAAAGGTAGGAAACTATCCTAACTTGCATAACTTGATATGTGTGCTTGTGTATTGATGTGTCAAATGCTTTGACGAATTGTATGAAACATATGTGAATGATGAAGCTCTGTTTTACTTATACTATGGCCTTTAGAGTAATGTGTTAAACATTGAGCATACATACATGCCATTATGTTGGCATGAATTTATATAAAGAAGCATGTCATGCACAAAGCATTTCTTGTATACATTTGTTAGCACTGTTCGCTATTGGGATTTTCTTGAATCTCACTCCCCCTCACCAACCATATAGGTAGGTAAGCTCAGAAGAGGAATGTAGGAAGATGTGCAAGAAGAAAATGCGATAGCGAATTGAAGATTAGTATGTGATAATTAGTTATGTGTAAATTATCACTACAAGAGAATACTTGTATAAATATGCCTAGTTGAATAGCCTTGAGGAATATGTAATTAAATAATTTAAGAATGAGCAGAGAAATGAGTAACGAATCACTTTGATTGAATTAAATGAAGATAAAAATTGATGAGTAATAATAAACTTGCGAACCGCTAAAAGACGCTTACGCAAGATTTTGAAATATTAAGAAAAACCCACTCAACTACAGGTTCGAATCTTGTGTTGAGGTTGGGAATTGAAAGAATTACAAAAGAAAATCGATTAGTGGTTCGAATTCTTTGCGTAAAACTCATTGGATCGATTATGGAAATATGCTGTTACATCACCTGCTACGTGTTGCTGCTCCATATTTCCTGAAATTGCATCTCCTCTTGATCCCTTGTTGGTTCGCACCAGCGCCTTTGTCTGTGCGCACGTGAAGCCTTACCAGTTGGGTTTGAATGTTTAGTGATTTATTAATGCAAAATTACACACACACACACACACACACACACACACACACACACACTTATATATAATCTTATATATAATCAATTATTTATAAATATATATTTATTTTTTATTCATACATATATGTATATATATATATATATTATCAAAAAATAAATATAAATTTAAATAATAATATAAAATAATTTTTATATATTCTTATAATTTTTAATATAAATTAATTTCAAATTAAAAAATTTTACATCTTAAATTAATTTTCATATGACTATATTTTTGTCTAGTTTCTGAAATTGAATTTTATTTTTAATTAATCACTAATAATTTATATATAAGTGTGTGTGTATATTTTGAAAATATATATGTGTATTATATTATATATTTTTATTTTATTTCATGTGTAATATATTATTAAGAAATTACTTATAGTGTATCATGATTTTAACAAAAATTTTGGAAAAAATATTTTGTTTAATATTTATATGGTTATTAATACCATCATTTTTATTTTTATAAAGATATTATTTAAAAAATTAAATTTTTAAATTTTTAAAATTTTGTGACAAAATTTTCCACAAAAAGAATTCCATCGGAAACATATATGAAGGAATTTGCCATAGAAAAAAATTCCGTGGCAAATTCCATAGGAAATTCAAAGTTATATATATATATATGATGCTTTTAATATTATGTCAATATCTATCTATTCTATATATTCAATTTAATTTATTTATGAAAGAAGGTGGAAATTACACAGCTTTAAACAAGTGTAAGTCATCAATCCTCCATGCATTTTTGCCTGGTCCATTCTAGTTAAGATAATGAATTGTTTCATGATAGTAGAAAATATGTTATGATGCTTAAAATGTTTGTATTGGTTATCTTTCAAGGTTGTGTGATTGAGATTAAGTAAATATTTTAAATTAGAAGTTTAGATAAGTAGAAGGTGACACATAGACTATAGTGTTGGTTTCCATTCTTAGGTTTGAAATTATAATAATTGTCTATGTTAACAGTAAAAATTCAAACCGCACGGTTATATGAAAAATAGTTGTATGAAATTGAACAAGTGGCTTAAAAAATAAATCACACAGGAAGTTGAATTGTTAACCTTGCACCATAAAGTTATAAAGTTTATCTTATAAAGACGTAATGTTGATTCTTCAAATATATATATATATATATATATTCCTAGAAGAAGTAGATAAGAACCATGAGGGGCACCCACCAAAGAAGCGTGCGCATAGCATATAGTATTGATGTATATAAGAAATAAATTCATAATAAGTCTAATTGTAAACAACATAATACTAAAATGTACTCCCTCTGGTTCTAATTATAAGACAAATTTGATTTTTTTGGAGAAATTAAGGAAGTCAATTAAATTACTTTAGAGTATTTATATTTTTAGTATCCTTATATATTAATTTATTAGTCAAATTAATTAGTTTGGAGATAAAAATAAACATATAAACACTCTAAAGTAATTTAATTGGCTTCCTTAATTTCTTCAAAAAAATTAACTTTGTCTTATAATTAAAACCGAAGGGAGCATGACGTTTTAAATGAAATAACAATATATAGCTACAAATGGCCTAAAAATATATTGATCTTTTTGACGGGATTAATTTTTTTTATAGGTTATTTTTAATGTTTTCAGGTTTTTTTTTTACCATTAGGCCAAAAATTCATTCGCTTTGCTAATCAAATTTTGGATTTTGATTTTATAATCAGTTCTAGATTTTGGCACAATTGCGGCTCAACTCCAATAATATCCAACTCAATCACCAAACCAAGCTACTAACAAATCTATTCAACGGCGGTTGGACCAGTGGCGCCATCCTGTCCGGTCCAATTACTCTACTATCTTAGTGCCTGTTTGGATTAGCGGTGGAGAAGTGGCTTTTTTTTTCACCCGACTTTTGGAAAAGTAAGGTAGGATTAAAAGTGAAAATGTAAATGTGATTTGTGTTTGGATTAGCGGTGGCAGAAGTGACTTTTTTTTCTAACCTTGAACCTGTTTGGATTAGAGTTTGAAAAGCCCGTTTAGATGTAAAATGACTGAAAATAGTATGAATCTTATGTAATACTACATATATATATATATATATATATATATATATATTATTTGTATATATTGTGATTATTGAAATGAAAAAATATAAATAAAATTTGATAATAAGTTACTTAATCATATCATATATTATGTATTCTCAGATTATATGTTAGTTTATTAGTCAAACTAATTAGTTTGGAGAAAAAATAAAAATAAAAATAATCTATAGTAATTTAATTAGCTTCCTTAATTTCTCTAAAAAAAGTCAATTTATCTTATAATTAACATCACATATCTCTTTTCTGCAATTAACATCACCGCGCGGGGGAATGAAGCTACAAAAGGGAGCTTCTACAAAACGTAGCTTTTTTTATTAAAGCGCAATAGATACGGACGCTATGCCAAACAGTCAAAAACATACCCACTGTGCTTTTTTCTCTGAAACGTACGGTTTCCCCACGCGGACGCTATGCCAAACAGACCCTTAGTGCCTGTTCGGCAACGCGTTGAGAGCCAAAAAAAGTCGAAAAAAAACTCCTTCTGATATAAAAGTCCGGTCAACAAATTTTAGACTGTTTGGTAATGCTTTTGTGCAGATGAGCTTAATGGGAAAAAGCTCCTTCTGATTTGAAGCAAAAAATTCTTGCTTTTAAAGTGCTTCTATAGTGGTGGGTGGCTGTGACCAGAGCATTTTATTCTATTAATCACACACACTAGGCTCTAAAGTTTCTCCTTTGTCTAATTTATAATTCCTTCTTGAATTTCATAATTTAGCTGATCTTTAGCTCAATACCAATTTTTGGGTTCCAATAATAAAGTTACTAACTTTTTCTAAATTTTCTAATTTGGTATTGGCTTATTTCTAATTTCATATCCTTAATCGAATATCCTCATTTTTCATCGAAACTAGCTTTTCAAATAATGATCTAAATAGGTTTAAGGTTAGAAAAAAAGTCACTTCTGCCACTGTCAATCTAAACATAAATCACATTTACAATCTAAATTTTATTCTACAAGACTTTTGTAAAAGTCATATTAAAAAAAAGTCATCTCTACCGCTGCTGAGCAAACAAGCTTTTGAATACATACACTAAACATCGAAGCGCCAGACACATCAATTATGCATGGACGCACAATAAATACAATTGTATTGAAAAATAGAGATTAGAGTGGCAAACTAGAGTGGCTATATATATACTAGCTGGCTTGTGTAACTCATGGCTTGGGATTAATTATAGTCTCACAAGTAACTTAGGAGTTATGGTCTCATAAGCATGATAAAACTGATGAACTTGGGCTAATTTAACTTGTCAAAAATGACTTTCAATTTTGTAATAAAATGTGGTAAAATTATATCATACCCTTCGTCAATCTAATAAATGGCAAGCTTACTGAATAAAGCGAAAATTACAAGCACTGAACTAAATTGATATTATTATTGAACATAAATGACAAAAAGAAAAGAAACCAACGTGAAATCTACAATAAGATATTTCAACCCCCCCCAAAAAAAAAAAAAAAAACCCACATGGTGTCCAAATTAGCAATAAACGAACACACAATGGTGATTAGTTTAGCTTAACATAATCTAAGTCACAACGTACTCTGTTCCATAAACTTTACAAACTCTGATCGATCAATGAGTCCATCTCCATTCAGATCAAAAGTACTAATCATTCTCTTACACTCTTCAACATCTCTAATCATTCCCAGACACTTCAACACTCTCTGCAACTCACTTGCTTCAATGAAGCCATCTCCATTTTCATCGAACAACTCGAACACATCCTTTAACTCCTCCAAACTTGGTTCTTTCTCAAACAATGCTTCAATCTCTTCTTCCCCAATCTCCTCCTCTAACCCTTCTCCTTCTGATTCTTCACTGATCAGTCCCAATTCACCCATCACTATGATCACTTGCTCTCTACTTAACCTCACCTTGTGATTTGGACTCTGCTCATTCTGGGTTCTGCAACTAGGGTTCTTCTCATCAGTTCTAGAAGATGACGATGATGATATCCATGAGTTACGGAGAGATTGGAAGTGGTAAAAGAGGAAAGGAAAGAAACCTTTTGTTTTGATATCCCATAGGAAGAGTCCATGAGAGAGAGAGAGCTTAAGAAAATTGGCTCCCTTAAGAATTTTCTCCATTTTTCTGAAGGATCATGTAGAGTTTAGAGTTCACTGTGGCTGGTGGAAAAACTCTCGGGTATATTTAAAGTGAAGTGTGGATTTGGCTTCAAGTGTAAGCGTCAACGACTTGATGGGAGGGGAAATGAGATATTTCAGATTGATTTCCTGGAAAGAAACCGAAGAAGAAGAAAAGTGCATGAGACAGACAGGCATGTGGATAATCATTTGTTAGAAGACTATCAGCATATATGAATTAAAAATTGTTATATCTGTGGGGAGTTAATTTTGTTAACTAAGCGTGGGAATTTTCTATGAAACTCAGAGAGACCTACGCGTAGACTGGACTGTATTTTAAGAATATGAACAGGATAGAGGAGAATTATCTACAGTGCGTGTGCGTGTATATATATATATATATATGTAACGACCAAGGTATTAAAAGCCGGATTGGGTATTGAACCGATTGAGGTATTGGATTAAAGGTCAGTGGGTCAGACCGGGGCCAAACCGGAGCTAAACCGGGACCAAATCGGTGAGAAATTGAAAATTTTAGACTTATAATATGAAATTTTAAAGAAAAAATTTAAATTTTATTTTTTAAAATAGTAACCCGGACCGATTTACCGGCTGGTTCGCCGGTTTCCGGGCCTGACTGGCCGATCCGGTCTGGGTTACATAACATTGGTAACGACTCTATATAGATATGCTTTTTAGGTTTGTTAATTTGTCAGCAAAAAACATTAGGTTGACGAATTTCATAGGAAGTTTCGTCTTAGGCACACTAGATGCACTCAGGCTTCTTGAATCCGGATCGAACCGGCCGGTCCGGTCCGAAAACCGGCGAATTGGCCGGTAAATCGGTCCGATCCGGGTTCATATTTAATTTTTTTTTATTTTTCCTTTAGAATTTCATACTATAAATTTAAAATTTTCAATTTTTCACCCGTTTAGCTTTAGTTTGGCCTCAGTCTGACCCACTAACCCTTAACCCAATATCCCAACCGGTTCAATACTCAGTTGGAGTTTTAATACCTCCACATGATAGATAGCGATGATACTTACGTGAACGATGGTCTTTGCGTGATCAACAAGATAGATAGAGATGAGATGATCGGAAAAGTCAACCGCCCGGGATCGGTATGACTAACGGAGTTATGGAGGGCACCCTCAATTTATAGGGTCTGGGGGAGAATATTTTAGAAAAGTAAAATATCTACATATTAAAAAATTAAAATATTTGCATTAAAAAATAAAATAAAATTATTTGCATTAAAAAAGAAAATTAAAATATTTCACAATATCCATGGATTAATTGTGATAGATTTATTACAATCTCTTCCAATATTTCAAATAAAAAGATAGTATACGATTTGAATTTAGATACATTAAATATTGTCGTATATTTAAGATTCGATAAATTAAATCGTAATGTAATTAATAAATAATTATGATTTGGAGTTAAACACATTAAATCTTATCATATATATTTACAATATCGAATAATAAATTATATCATAATTTAATTTATATTATTTTAGAGGATATTGATTCTATCTACTTACCTATTTTTGCTTGGATTTCATAGGATACAGGAGGTGAAGCGTGGCAGCCGGACCAAACCGTCCGTCCATACTTAAAAGTCTGGTTCTTGTACCGTTTGTGGACATGACGGGGATGAAATCGTGAGTATTTTGTGTCTTAGGCAAATTCACTTCTTTTTTGTTTTTCTTACAACATTATAAACATAAAAAACCTACTAAAAGAACTAAACTTAACAATAACGTAACCCTTTTATCCTTGTGAGATTCACATACCACAAGGCATGGCAATTTCTTAACCAAAGTGAAAGCATCCGATGCTTTATGCACACAAACACACACACACGAAAGCATCCAATGCTAGTGTGACTTTTTGACTGACCGAAAAATTGAAATAAATTAGAAATATATATTGGATTCCAGATCAAGTCTATCCTCGCCACCATTGGAAATTTTTGGTTAGTTCCTTAGAAACCCATGGCACGAAAGGAAATAAAACCAGGTTCCCGAACCCGGACCGGCCGGTCTGGCCCAGGAACCGGGGCCTAAACCTGTTCGGTCCGGTGATCGAACCGGTTCATTTTTTTTTTTAAAAAAAAATTGATATTTTAATATTTTTTCTTAAAATTTCATATTAATAAATCTAAAATATTTAATTTCTCATCGGTTTAGTTCCGGTTTAGTCCCGGTTTGACCCACTAACCCTTAATTCAGTACCCCAACCGGTTCAATATCCGGTCCGAATTTTAATATCTAGAATAAAACACAAACATACCTCTAAAATCTGAAAAATCTAATTTCAGGATTCAAAATGGTCTAATCACTATGAAGTTCCTATAGAAACTAGTTTGGAGCAGACGCATCAACAGAGGACGTGACGAAAGAACAGGGGAAGAAGAAGAGAAGAAATTGAAGGCTGGTCTCACACACACCTTAGCGACAAAAGAACAGGGACGAGGCACACACACCAACGGACGGTAATGACGGAGGAGTGACGTGAGACGGAGGAGATCATAAGAAGCTATGGAACTCACAGTAATAGCGCGACAATAAAACGAGGGATTCAGATCTATTCATTTCAGGGATTCATCGTTTAGATCGGTTATCTTAAACATTAGGTATAAAAAGTTCATATTTTAGATTGGTGATATTCAACATAAAAAGTAACAAATATTTCATTTTTTCAATAATTTTAATGCAGAAAATATATTTAAACCTGTTTATTATATAGATAAGTGGTGTAAAAAATATATTATATATATGATTTTTTAAATTATTTTTTATCTTTTTTAGAGCTGGTGTTGGGAAATTGGGTCTAAATAATATCTTTTAGACTTTATATGAAAGGAATTGGTTTTAGAAGTTCATGATAATTACAAAACTTACCCGGTCATACTTTTTAGATCTTATCCTCCATAACAGGTCTAAATATGACCTTCTAAAAAGACTATTTTGTATTAGTACAACTGTTAGTTGGCCGTTAAATCACATCATTAACCTATCTTTTTGACCAAAATGCCCCTCCTTAACATAAATATTATTTAATAACCATTTTATCACAAAATAAAAAAAATTCAATATATATTTTCAAATTTTTTGTCATACTGTTAAATTAATTACCGTATTAAAAAGTTAATCAGTTTTATAATTATACATTTTTTATTTCTCAACAAATTCAAATATTTAATCTCGTTTACTTATGAAACTTATTTATGATGTAATTAATATTTTAAATGCATATGATGGATAAAATAAATTTCATTAAACATATGCTTTTTTAAAAGCGTTACCCAAATTTTTTATCAAGTTGTTGATACTTTTCACATAAAAAAATTACTTAATTTTTATTAAATTTAGTACAATATTATTAGATTATTAATAAATATTAATGTTAAAAGCTATATTAGGGATTTGTTATAACGAGGGGTACTTAGTAAAAAAAATATACTTCAAGAATCTTTTTGAAATATTCTTTGATGGTGTTAATGGTTTGGACTAAAATATATGTTTTCAAAATAAAATGGAGGTCTGTATGATTGAGGCAAAATAAAATGATGGTCAGAGTATTTTACTCTTAAATTTAACAATAGTATACACAAACACAACCATTAGTATGGGTTGAGAGACTATTTTCACTTGACATTAATTTTTTTTAAAAAAGGGTTAGCATTGCACTGATTCTTAAAAATTTTGCCATTTTAAGCCGTTATTTTATTTGTGAAGTGCATTTTTTTAACTTTAATTGTGAAATGCATTGAAACTATACTTACAATAGAATTAGTATAGGTTGCCTGGCAACTTATCCAATTGATTCAAGGCTTTCAGTTAAAAGTCCAATAAAAATACCACAAGTTTTAGGCTTTCAGTTAAAACTATACTTACAATATTTTTTGATAATTAAATTTATTTCTTAGGTTTTCATCATAATTCTCCATTTTTTCCTACCTTATTGGCTTCCCGAACCTCCAAATTCACTATTGTGACTTACTAGAGCAAGATAGTACTGAAGATATTTGGAAAAAAGGCACTTAAATACTACTTAAACTTTAAAATCCCAAATTGATTTTGTTGACAATAAAAATAATAAGATTGACAATAAAAGTATAGCGATTAACAACTCAGATTTTTTAGAAATAATTGATTTAGGATTTTAAGGTTCAAATGATATTGTAAAAAGAAAAAAAAAGAAAAGAGTACTGAAACAACTTTATGCATCGGCCCTCTGTTTTATAAGTTGCAAGTGGTAGTCACGAAACCTCCACCAATCTTAATTCCTGAGCCAGAAGTCAGAGGGCCTAATTTAATTTCAGGTTCAAGTTTCTAGTTGGTATTCATATCAGCATTTTCTGCTGCAACCTATAATAACACTGTTAGTGACCTCCTAATAGTGTTTATTCATGTAAATTGAAGTAAAACTCCTCTCACATACTTAATTTATATACTGTATATAAAATCCTTTTCTTAAAACTTTACCATGGTAATAAAAAGATTACAACTCATCTATCAAAAGATTACCATGATAGAAAAGAGTTCAACTAACTATTTGAAAACTCTACCATGATAATAAAAAGATTACAACTCATCTTTCAAAAGATTATCATGGTAGAAAAGAGTTCAAGTAACCATTTGAAAACTGAAGTCATCCAGTTTTATATAACATCCAAATAAAGTACGATAATCAAAGTATGCAGTCCAATTAGAGTTTACAGAATGTGGGCTTTATGAGTGGCAATATTCATTAATTCAACACATAATAAATCACCAGAGGCTATACAAAGATATATGGAGATATGTCAATGCTTTAGGAGCTCCTCCCGACGTCCCAGTAAGGGAATTATCACTTGAAAAATGTTAAATTGATGGGGTGAGACAAAATCCTCATTAATCAGCTATCCGACTTATTACACACGCTAACATGTGTTCATGAGATGCAGAGTGGAACAATTTATATAACCAATTATTAGAGATATAATTGACAAAAATTCAATATCACATTTTTATACACAAATCTCATATCATGAATTATATATCACGATTACTATATAACAAATCTCATATTGCAATTCCCATTTGCCTCCCATCAATCCAACCAAACCGCCTTATTTTTGTCGACTAGACTCATGGGCTAAGTTAGTATCCATGTCACTGATAATTCAAAAAGCTCATCGGTCACATGATGAGGATTGGCCAAATTCACAGAGCATGTGCCTAGACCATGGGTCTTTCCCCTCATTGAACTAATAGAATAGTCCCTCATTGAACTGGTGGGACAATAGCAAGGTATTAAAACTCGGACCGCGCATTGAATCGGTCGGGGTACTGAGTTAAGGGTCAGTGGGTCAAACTGGGGCCAAACCAGGACCAAACCGGTGAGAAATTGAAAATTTTAAACTTATAGTATGAAATTCTAAAAGAAAAATAATTTTTTTTAAATGTGAACCCGGACCGGACTAGTTTACCGACCGGTTCACCAATGGAGGTTATACCACATGACAAAATAATTTATTTCATTTCATTCCAAATCCATCATCACAATAATTATTTCAACGGGATTTTCCCAATATTTTCATATTTATATATAAATATATACATATTTTTCATTTCAAATCATAAAGTTCCACAAGGAAAATTTATATCAAAATACTCTCCAATATCATGATAACTTTCTCAATTACAATAAACTTTTACTCATTAAAATATGTAATAAATATCAATGTACTATTTTCAAATCTCAAAATCATTTTACAAAATACTTACAAACAAAATACCAACATATATAACAAGTGGAAAGTAGTTACCTCTTCCCAAAACAAAATTATAATCACAAGCTCTTAATTCAAGAGCTCAAATACACACCAAAAAATTAATTTATTATACATTAATAACTCTTTGAGCTATTAGAAAAATTAATTTACTTAACTTAATTCTATAATTTTAAAATTTTGAATTAATTACTCCCAAAAATTCCAATTTTACACTAAAATCTCAATTATTAATTTAAATATTTTTTTTAACTCAAATAAGCTATTCAAGTCATTGATTATTATTATTTCATTCCCTTACATAAAATCCCCAATTTTAAGTTTAGAACATAAAATAGAAAAATTATAAATCATCATCCTAAAAAAGATCTAAACCGATTAAAACTTCAATAATACTCCCAATAATCCAAATAAATCTTTTAACCAAAATTTAATTGGTTAAAAAGTCCAATATATAATTATATATATATTGATTATACAAAAAATTTATTATAAAATCTTATACCTACTGAATAAAAAAAACAAACCGATTAAAATTCACTATTAATCATGCTCTATATTCTTATAGTCATATACTGATAAAACTTAAACTTGCTCAAAGTTCTAATCCTAAAATATTCTCTAATTAATAATAAATTACTTTACTAAATACCCCCCTCCACCTTGCTTTAGCACACTCTTTTACTTTTTTTTTTTAAGTATATCACATTGGGTAATGGCACTTTTCGGTGCCAGTACATGATGTTCATCTATTTGGGTGTTGCGTCACATGTGTGTGTGTGTATATATATTTTTTGTTTTTTTATATATTATTATTATATATATATTTTTAATAAATAATTATATCTTAGAAATAAAAATGAGAATGTTACAATTCTCTCTATCTAATTAGAATTTTGTCCCCAAAATTTGAATCAAGTGAAGAACAAAAATACAATCAGAATACAATAATTCAATCAAGACAAGTACAATCACAAATTTAAACAAACAAGTTAGGAAAGTCACGACACATTCTTTCCTCAGTTTACCAAGTTGCATCTCTGGGTGTCATACCCTTCCAGAAGACTTTCACCAACCGAATGGTCTTTCTTCACAGTTGTTTGTCCTGAACATCCAAAATTCTCTCTGATTCTGTTATATAAGTTAAGTTTCCTCTCAACTCAACTTCCTCAGGCTAAATGACATGAGAAGGATCTGGATGATACTTCTTCAACTGTGATACATGGAACATGTCGTGCACATTAGACAAGTGCAGAGGCAAGGTGATTCGATAGGCAACCGGCCCAATATGCTCCAAAATCTCATATGCCCAATGAATCGGGGAGTTAACTTCTTTGCTTTAATAGACCTCCTAATGCCCGTAACGGGCGAAACCTTTAGGAAAACATGATCTCCCTTAGTAAATTCCAATGGTATCCTTTGACGATCCGCATAACTCTTTTATCGGCTTTGAGCTATCAACAATTTCTGCCATATCATTTCAATCTTTCATGATGTTTGGTATACTAGATCTGGTCCAATAATGCTTCTTTCACTCAATTCGGTCAAACACAACAGCGATATGCACTTTTGACCATATAAAGCCTTAAAATGTGCCATCTGAATACTGGAGTGGTAGCTATTATTGTACGTAAATTCTGCCAATGGCAAGTGCTTGTCCCAACTACCTGGGAGCTTGATGGCACAAACTCTCAACATGTCCTCGAGTGTCTAACTAGTCTTCTCGGTTTGATCGTCTATTTGAATTGATGATAAGAGGTACTATACTTTAACTTTGTACCCATGGCCTCCTATAAAAACTTCTAAAAGTTCGAAGTGAACCTTGAATAATGATCCAATATGATACTTTTCGGCACTCCATGCATACGAACAATCTCTTTAATGTACAACTCGGCCAATTTCTCTAAAGAGTAGTCCGTTTTAATATGTAAAAAGTGTGCGACTTGGTTAATCGGTCTATGATCACCCTAATAGCATCATAAGTGGACCGTATTTGATGTAAACCTATAATAAAATCCATAGAAATGCTATCCCATTTCCATTTAGGGATATCCAAATTCTAGAGTAGTCCTGGAGGTTTCTGGTGCTCGATCTTGACCTTCTGACACGTCAAACACTTCAAGACAAAGTCGGTCACATCTCTCTTTATCTTCAGCCACCAATACTATCGCTTCAAATCGTTATACATCTTGGTGATTCCCGGATGCATGGTGTACCTGCTCCGATGAGCTTCTTCCAAAATGATTTTCTTGATCTTGTCGTTGTTGGGAACACAAATTTTCTTCTTGTATCTCAAGATATCCGCATTCCCAATGTCATAATCCGGAACTCCACCATGTTCTAGTTCCTCTCAAATTCTACTTAATTGATCATCTTTTATCTGCGCATCTCTTAGGTCCTGATAAAACCCATATTCACTAAGGACTGCATTTAAAGTGGCCCTTCTTTGATATAAGAGTATATGGATATCTCTTAATCCATTTAGCCAACTCTACTCTTCCAAGCTCATGCGAAATAAGTGTATTGACTTTCGACTCAAAGCGTCTGCAACCGCGTTAGCCTTGCTGGGATGATACTTCAACTCGAAGTCATAAACCTTTAGGAATTCCATCCACTGGAATTGTCTGTTATTTAACTCCTTCTGATCTACTAGATACTTTAAACTCTTATGATCACTAAATACTTCAAACTGGGATCCATACATATAGTGCCTCCAAATCTTCAAGGCAAACACCACAGCTGCCAATTCCAAGTCATGAGTAGGATAATTCTCCTTATGAGGTCTCAACTGTCTTGAAGCATATGCAATGACCTTGCCTTCTTGCATTAACACACAACCCAAACCCTTGAGGGAAGCATCCATATATACACTGTGTATGGACGACAGGGATTAGGAAGGGTAAGAACAGGTGCTGTAGTCAACTTTGCCTTCAACTCTTGAAAAGCAGCTTCACACTTATCAGTCCATATAAACGGTTGATCTTTCTTAGTCAACTTGGTCAAAGGCATAGCAATTTGAGAGAACCCTTTAATGAATCTCCTATAGTAGCCAGCCAATCCTAAAAAGCTTCTCACTTCAGTCACCGACTTTGAAGATTCCCATTTCAACACGATATCCACTTTACTAGGATCAACAGCTACCCCTTCAGCTGACACCACGTGGCCAAGGAAATTCACTTCCTTGAGCCAAAACTCACACTTACTCAACTTAGCGTACAAATGGTGATCTCTCAATATATGCAATGCAATGTGTAGATGCTCTCAGTGCTCTTCCTCATTCTTAGAGTTAATGAGAATGTTGTCAATAAAGATAACAATAAATCGATCTAAATATGGCCTAAAAATCTGGTTCATATAATCCATAAAGATGGCTGGAGCATTGGTCAACCCAAAAGGCATAACCAAAAAATCATAATGCCCATAGTGAGTTCGAAAAACAACCTTCGAGATGTCCTCAACCCTAACTCTAAGCTAATGGTGACCCGATCTCAAGTTGATCTTAAAGAACATTGTGGTTCCCTTGAGTTGATCTAGTAAATTATCAATCCTAGGCAACAGATATTTATTCTTATTGGTGACCTTATTAAGTTGTCTGTAGACAATACACATCCGCATACTTCCATCCTCCTTTTTGACAAACAATACTGGGGAACCCCAGGGAGAGACACTTGGTCGAATGAAACCTTTCTCGAGCAATGCTTCTAGCTATGTCTTCAACTCTGCCAACTCTGATGATGACATCCAATAAGGGGCCTTAGAAATTGGGGTTATACCTAATACCAAATCAATTGAGAACTCAACCTCCAGTTCTAAAGGCAGTCCTGATATCTCCTCTGGAAACACCTCATGATATTCTCTTACTACATCGATATGATCTATACTAACAGAGAAGAAAACTACATAGGCTTGACAACCCTTTCTAATACACTTATCCACTTGAGCTATCAACAACAACATAAGGACTATAGGGGCTTCTAGGATATGGTATTCATGGCGCAAGTGGCCACCTTCTTCTTACAATGAAATATGACATCATTGTTGACTAGCCAATCCATACCGATAATAACATCTATGCCTTTTAGCGACAAACACACTAAATTCATAATAGAATCTCAGGTTTCAAACCAAAGGGTAATACCCACACAAGCATGTGCAATCATCACAACGACCCCAACAGAGGTAAAAATTCTCAGGTCATGTAGTAGAACAGATATAAGGAAATCATACTTCTTAACACAATCAAAATATATGAAAGAATGTGTAGCACCCGAGTCAAACAATGCAATAACGTCATGACCTTGAAGAGAAATAGTACCTCTGATAACATTAAGGGATGCTTTGGCCTCTTCCTGAGTTATGGCATACGCCCTGCCAGGAATAGTGGGACGATCACCTTGGTTGGTTTACTGCTACTGTCCCTTTAAACAATATCGTGCAGTGTGGCCAAACTTATGACACTGATAACACTATCAACATTGGCCAGTGTCATACCCTCATCTTATTTTCACATATTTCAGAGTATTTGCGGAAATGATACGCAGTTCAATGGGCAATACAGGAATAACATAGATATACTGATATTATGTGTGTGATTACGAAAATTCTCCATACGGGTTCGTACTTGATAATTACAATTAACGTAGCCTCCAGCGCTACGTGGGTGTCTACACCCAACCCAGTAAAATGGAGACATCTTCCAGTCTTCGTTCCACCACTGCAATCTCCTCATACGATTGTCTTCTTTGTTCTCAGCATACGTCCTGTCTTCTCCTGTCTAAATTATGGGTAGGGGAGGGTGAGATTCTGGGGAATCTCAGTAGGAAAGTAATACCAATATGAAAGAGGCAAGCTTCACCCAAGAGGGGGTGAATTAGGCGATGTGATAAATTTTTTGCTTGATGTGGTGATATGAAAGTAGTTGTAGATAGAGTAGAGTTGAGAGGATTAGTACACAGAGAGTTATACTGGTTCGACCTAAAAAGCAGGCCTACATCCAGTCCTCAGAGATCAAGACCTACTAAGATTTTCACTATGCTTCCAAGATTCAATGGGCTCTCAGAATGCCATAAAACAACAATCGTCCTCGAATGGACTATGAGCAGAAATATTCTAACACTAAGAAATTTCTCTCCCCCTTACGATAAGTCTTATGTGCAGAAAAACAACCTATGACCTTTCTCACTTGCTTACGTATACAAGTCTTATGAGCAGTAACGTTCTCTGCTTACATCATTGTAATTCTTACGAGTAGCAACGTTCTCTACTGCTTGTATCTTGTAAGTCTTTTGAGTGGAAAGTTTTTCTAGGAATTCTCTCAACTGCTTCTCTCGTAAGGATATTTACCCTCTCAAGGTCCCAATACCTTGAGATCAAATGAAAATAGAATTTGAAGTGTATATAGACTCTCTTACAGAGCAAGTATGATAAACACTGAAGAACAATATGAATACAAAGAAAATATGAATAACAGAGACTCGTGAATTTGCTTATGTGAATTCTTGTGCTTCGTTATCTTTGATGATCTCTGGAACTCTGTATTTATAGACGTTTGAATAATGATCATTGTGGAGCGGGGCATGTTATTGTGGAACGGCATGCGTACGTTTGAAATCTTTGAACGCGGTAGGTACGTGCTTGTAATGATATTGTCTACCGTTGTTTGATTTCCTCTGCGTCTGTTTATTTCAAACGTTCAAACTCTTGTATCACACTTATAATACATTCAAAATGATGTTAAATAATAATAATAAGTAATAATAAGATAAATAAATATCATTAAACCATATTCGGATTAAACGCTGTAAGACTGGTGCATTTTGTCTTCTGGCAGAGTATCACTCGAGCACTGAGGGGGCTCACTCGAGTGAACTAGCATATTTTCTCCTTTTGCTTCAGTTTTACACTTGCACTTCCACCTGATTTCAGAGAGTTCATTTTCTCACTTGCGAGTGATGTGGGGCATCGCTCGAGCACAACTCCTTCTGCTCGAGTGTCCTTGTTCTTTACACTAAGAGACCCGTCTTTGGACAACACTTGCATACCATTTTAGCAAGAGTGTGATTTTGTACTCGCAGATGATGTAGGCCCTCACTCGAGCATACATACCCCTACTCGAGTGAGAATAATATTCTCATGTAATATACTCTTGTCATCAGCACTTGCATTAAAATTTAAGAGAGTTAGATTTCTCACTCGCGAGTTCTGATGTGTCACTCGGGTATATGAACTCTCACTTGGACATACTTGTGCTTCTCTGCTCTTCATGACTCTCGGCCAAACACTTGCAGTCCCTCACTCGCTAGTGCTCGAGTGCAAACCAGCTTCATGCTCGAGTGTTGGCTACAATGCTCGAGTGCATCAGTAAGAATGACAGTAATTGTGTCACGCCCTTATCTCAATTTCAACCTTTATCAGAGTATTTGCGGAAAATGACATACGGTTCTGTAGGCAACATAGGAATAGAATAACTATACTGATAATATGTGCATGATTACATATATTTCCTATAGGGGTTCGTACCTGATAAATTCAAATAATGTAGCCGCACAAGGCTACCAGGGTGTCTAAACTCATCCCAGTGAAACAGAGACTTCTTCCCATCTTCATTCCACTATTGTAATCCCCTCGTACGATACTATGCATTGTTGTTTACATATCTTCTGTCGTCTCCTGTCTAAATTGTTAGTAGGGGAGGGTGAGATTCGAGAGCATCTCAGTAGGAAACAGATACCATAATGCATGCATGATTGATGTTATATGTATGACATGTTAGCTTTATCTAGATGTATGCCCCATAATGACATTTTTGCATGCTCAATGTTTCAGACAACAAGACTATGGCCACAGAGAAAATAGAAACAGAGCTTCATTTATTCAAATATTCTCTACACAATCAAGTAAAGCAATCACATACATCACTACACAAGCAGAGATATCAAATACATGCAAATAAGGTAAGTCCCTACTTTAACCCTTTCTCGCCTCGAAACGCGTGCCTCGATCTTCGTGCAAGCAGCTCGGGGCTCCATATTCGATCATACAATGTCAAATGTACTATTTAGCCACTTTCATAGTGTTTCTGGGGGTTATATGAGTCTATCTTGAAAAATTACTAAAATACCCTCGAGGACCCGACCCAGCCCCGCTGTACCCGGTTCAGCTGTACTTTTCCCGAAATTTTTACATGGACTATTCTTACATATTTTCACCCAAGGAATCCATTTCCGGACTCGGAATTATCAAATTCAATGTAAAATTATGAAATTGCCCTTGGCAGCCATACTTTCAGGGTTTTAGGGGCGTTTCCGTAATTATGCTTTCTCGGCCTTTTCCAAAAAAGTGCCCAACTGTAACCCCACCTAATTTTCGCTTCTGAACTCAATGGAACCATCAAATCATTGAAAATCCAACTCTAAGGCCCTCAAACATCGCTGACCGAAATGTATAGGTTCTTCGGGAAAAATTGGGGTTTTTCGGTTTCGGCTGCGTAAACGCGTTCTTTTATACTCCTAACCACTTTATTGACTATTCAATTAGGTTACAACTACCATTTAGTATCAATTTGGGCAGCATAACAGCCCCCCACACCCATTTTCCATTTTTGAAACCAATGACAATCCGGCGAAATTTCACCGATTAAATTGTCCACAACAGCCAGAATAGTCAATATACAAGAGTTTGGAAGTTACCTCAAGCTCCCACTAGCTTTTTCTCAATATGGCTGAACCCTAACCCTTGAAACACCAAAAGATGAGCTTCCAAACCTTAAATCATATGCAAAGGAAGCTTAGGAACGGAGTTATACGCATTAGGAACTGATATATCGAAGAAATCACTTACCTTTGTAAGTTTTTTCCTCCCCTTTTCTCTCTCTAAAATTTCACACTTCCTCTCTCTATGTTCAGCTAGTTCACGTCAGAAATGAGCTGAAGAAGGAGATGATCACTTTTTATTTTAATATCTAATATCATATTTCATTTATTTGATAATTTCCCAATTTTAGGATTTTTACAAAATTCTGGCAGATTTCTGCCCAAACTTTGAAAAATCATAACTAATTCTAGAAAAATAGAATTGGAGTGATTCCAAACCATTATTTGATAATTTCCCAATTTTAGGATTTTTACAAAATTCTGGCAGATTTCTGCCCAAACTTTGAAAAATCATAACTAATTCTAGAAAAATAGAATTGGAGTGATTCCAAAGCCTATAGAACCATTATTGAGTCTAGTTTCAAGGAAAAATATAGAATTTTGTTGAATGGAATCACAAAATTCTCAGAATTTCAATCTTTGCATGTTGTTCCAGAAACTTCACAGTTTTTCTATGCTAACTTCAAAAATTCACATCTTTTTGTATATAGCTCTAATTGATTCATATGACCTATCAAATTAAATCTTAGGATGTCTACTTTCATCCTGTGAAATTTCATAATTGTTTCTCATTATTTAATTATTCAAAATCACATGACAAGATCACTACCTCATAGGCGATTTCACCGAAAACATAATTATATTCTTCAAAATTCACCATTTTACTTTCTTAATACCCCAAAGATATAGAAATCATTTGGGGATAGATTTAGGACATCTACTAAACTGGGGCTTAGCAGTCCACTTAATTTAGGCTTATTCCCAAGCCTCCAATCCCAAAATTCGGGATATTACAAATTTCTCTCGGCCAAACACTTCTTGTCCAACACTTGCAAGTGCTCGAGTGAGAAAGAGCCTGATGCTCGAGTGCTATCTCCAGTGCTCGAGTGCATCAGTAAGAATGATAGTAATTTGCTCTCGGGCAAGCACTTTCTGTCCAATACTCGCATATGCTCGAGTGCAAAAGAGGATCATGCTCGAGTGCTAGCTCTGTCACTCGAGTGCATCAGTTAAATTTGACAGCAGACATTACAAAACTTTGCCATATGCATTTGGTAACTTTGTAATCATTCTTTAGACTTATAAAGCCATACTTTGCATACAATTACCTTTTGTTATCATCAAAAATTGGGATCTAACACAATATGCATGCAAGATAAGTGCTTAATGCATGACATACTTGCATTACATAACTCATGCTCACACAATGACATATATGCGTGCTCAATGTTTCAATAAACATACGTATGGCCATAGCATAAACAGAAACAGAGCTTCAATTATTCATATATGTTTCACATAATCAGGCAAAGCAATAACATGCATCAATACACCAGCACAAATATCAAATACATACAGGAGAGGTAAGTTCCCTACCTTAATCGCCCTGCCCTGATCTTTGAATACATGCATCGATTTGCGTGCCAATCCCTCGGGCTCTCTACTCGGTCCTGGAACGTCAAATGTACAGTTTAGACACTTCTATAGTATTTTTGGTGGTTATATTAGTCTATGATGAAATTTTACGAAAATTCCCCCAGGACCTCGACCCGGCCCTGCCGTACTCGGCATGATGGCACGTTTTCCTAAAATTTTGACTAAGGCTATTCTGACATATTTTCGCCCAAGGAATTCATTTCCAGGCTCACAATCACCAAATTCAGTGTCAAATTATGAAAATACCCTTGATTGCATCTATTTAGGGATTTCAGTGGCGTTTTCGTAATTATGCTTTTCCGGCCTCTACCAAAAAAGTGACCAACTGTAACCCCACCTATTTTACCTACTGAATCCAATGGAACAATTTATTTTATGAAAATCCGACTCCTTCCCTCAGATCTGTGCTGGCCGAAATATTGGTCAAAAATTGGAAAAATGGAGTTTTGTGTTTTAGCTTCTAAAACTTGTACTTTTCCACTTTTAATCCCTTATTAACTTATTTAATCACATTCTAATAATGATTTAAAGAAAATTGGGCAGCATAACCCCTTAGGATTAGAACTTTCCAAATTTACAAACTTGACAAAAATCACTAAAAGCAAACACAAACCTCAACAACAACACCATACTAGTTTAGATATAAGGTTTGTGAGGTTACCTCTTGAGATCTTGAATCTTCTCTCTCTAGACATCTCCTCTCTCTCTCTTCTTGAGCTAAGAATGGTGTCTTCAAGATCATGGATGCATGAAGAAAAGGAGTTTAGAGAAGGATCTTTCATGCATACTCACAAGAAAAGGCTTAAGAGACAACTCTTACCTTGATCTTCCTCCTCCTCCTTCTCTCTAGCTCTTAAGAGTTCTCCAAGCTCTCTCTCTCTCTTCTTTCCTTTAGTGTGATCAAAATGTATGAAGGGAAGGGAAGGGAAGAGAAATGCTTCATAAACTTCCTCCCTTAATTCTACACCATTGATTTAATCAAGGGACCATAATGTGACATTTGTCACAATCCTCCTTTCTTCAAGTTTATGTCATACTTACTTCCTTTGATTTCCCATTAGCATTGAGCTAGCCTTTTCCTTGGTTAGCCTTCAAAAAAACGTGCTCCCCCTTGCTCCAACCAAACCAATTGCTTCTTCCATTTACTCAAGTCAATTGGTACAAGAGTTGGCTACCTAACCTTATGACATAAGTAAGGTCTTATGACACAACAATTATCTCCATCATCTTTCATGTTTCTTATTTCTTCACTCAAGCTTCCATCATCATGCACTACACCATCATTCCATTTTTGTGTACACTCAATCTTGGTCATGATTTCCTTCTTCTTGTGACATGTGATCATGTATTAATTAATTTTTCCCCTCTTTCTTTCATGTTGGACGAAAAATAGAGAGAAAGAGGAGAGAAAATTGTTTTGCACCATTCCATAATTTCCACAATTAATTTTATGTGTAATTCTCCCTTAATTTCTCAATTCTTAATTTATTCTACCAAGAATAATCCCATTATGCATTTTCCTTTATTTTCCTTAATTAATTGAAATTTACTCCAATTAATTGGAAAATAATTAATCTTGGGTTAAATTGGCAAAATTATGATTTTGCTATCACATTTGTAATTTAATTCAATTCTTGGATTTATTTGCCCATTTCCTTATGAACATGTATATTTCAAAATTCATAAGTTCCAAATTTCATGAATATTTCCCGATTTATTGAATTTCTCAATTAATTATAATATATTTTTGGGGAATAAAATTTGGGATGTTATATCCAGCATGAGCCCTCCCAAATTTTGGTTAAAGACCGTTAACACTTGGGGCCGACATTGCCATTTCACGGTGAGATTGCTGGCTTACTCCAACATGGCTCCTCTGACCCTGTTTCCTCTAGGAGTTACTCTGGAAATTACTCTGTCGAGATCCACTCCTTTGCCCTTGACTCTTCCTACTAAAGTTCCCTGCACTCCCAAAATGAAACCTAGATGGCTTGTTTTCTCTACTCACTAGTCTATTAAAAGTGGAAAACTTGCCTTGATTGTCTCGGCGTCTAGCAGCCTCGATTTCACGCTTTATACATGCAGCTATCCTCAAGTTGGTGCAAGTTTCCTCAAAACTCTTGATATCACATGTAACTCCCTTACGGTAATTATATCCGGATTACGAAATTTAAGTGAAATAGAGACCAATAAGATAAAATAAAAAATTACAATCCCTCATCAAAGAGATGGGGTTTCCTGTAAAACGGTTCAAAATCATAATTCATCCTGGTCTCACATTCACAATCGAATATAATTACTTGAGAAACCAAATCACCTTAATAACATTAGAGTACGTAACTAAAATCCCGGTAAACCCCGGGTTACTTGCATATATACCACATGGGTTTAAAGTTCCCAAAATAGGGATTACATATCCAAAATTTAACATTTACATCTTATGTACAAATGGTAATCCCAAACCAAAATAGATAACCAACAACCACTAAAGTTTCAGAGTAATCCTAACTACTCCTGGTTGTCCGCTTCCCTTTCGAGCCACTCGCCCTGTCAGGAAAGGTTAGTCATTTGGAAAGAGTGAGATTCTAAAGAATCACAGTAATAACAAATCGTTCATACCACACGTAATCACATAGCATGTAAACCAATCATCACATATCAGTAACACACAAATCACACTCCATCCTCATCCCCTTTTACCGCCGGGAAGGCACACCATCCTAACCCGAACCGTTGTTAACGACTTATGGACTATTGGTATGGCAGTGCATACGAATAGCCTTACGGCTCACATATAGCCTTTCGGCCCACATAATCACATATCACACCCTAACCTCATCCCCTTTTACCGCGGGGAAGGCACACAGCCCTTACCCGAACCGTTGTTAGCGACCAGGGACTATTGGTATAGCGGTGCTTACACAATTTCACAATTCTTGTAGCATACGAATCCATCACAACCAATGATATAGCACACATACAATGTATCACATAAGGTATAAAGAAAGAGTCACTACCTGTATCTTTCCTGACTGGCTCCGGTACCGTGGTCTCACGAGGGCGACAAATATCAAATCCTATACCAAATTAGGGACAACCGGTCAATCTCTTTTTCAAGTTCTTAATTTCATAATACTCTAAGTTGGTTATCATTTAGAACTCTTTAGGTGACTATTAGAGGCCTAAACATATGCCTAAAGGGTTGGGAGAAACTACCTTGAAGACCCCTTTTTCGAAGACAAAAGAATGATTTTTGGCTGGCTCACTCGAGTGAAGATGACTTCTCTCGAGTGGTGAGACACTCGTGCTCGGGTGAGAGCTGCTCTCACTCGCGAGTATTTGACAGTAAGCAACTAACTTGACCAGAAAGTGCTCACATCACTCAAGCATGAAAATTAGCACTCGAGTGATGGCTACAAATCTGCTCGAGTACTCGAAAGTGCAACACAACGAGTGACAACCCGAGAGCACATGCAACATCAGAGGGACAAGCTCACTCGAGCATACCCTCCAGTGCTCGGGTGAGACGGCCGTGCTTGCGAGTGTCAGAGCACACTCTTGGACAATGGTCAGCAAGTGACAACACGAGAGCAGCCCTAAATCTGGACTCACACCAACACTTGAGCAGTCCCTTGCTCACTCGAGTAAGCACCAACATCACTTGCGGACAAGAAGTGCACTCGAGCTCACTTCATGCAAACCGAGGCAAAACACGACGCAAAAAAGGGAAAACACACCTAGCACTCAAGCATGATCTTCCCTCACTCGAGTGTTGCGCATCAGAGACCAGAAACGCAGCAAATGACAGGAAAATACTAAATGGTCAAATCCAATCCCAATGGTTCCCAAACTTCTCACAAAGCTCAAACACACTTAACCATACTTAAGGAACACATTGGCAACTTCCAAAACACTCCAAAAACCCTTTCTACCACAATTTATGCCTTTGGGTCTCTATGACACACAATACCCTAATCTCATTCAACTCAAATCCAAACTTTCAAACTATATCCAATACTCAAATGGCTTCATAATAGACCATTTCCAACATCAATCACAATGAAACTTATATATCCAAAAATAGGCATAAACTAGGGCAAATTTCCAGATTTTCATAACTTATCCAAAAAATCACAAACAATATATCAAAATGCACTAAAGGCTTACCTCTTCACTTTGCCAAATCCAGAATCTTGATTCTCAAATTTTTGATTTCGTCCAACTCACAAACCACTACCTTTCAAGATTCTAAAATCACCAAGTTGAAGCTCTCAATGAGATGCACAACATTAGAGAAGAGGTTTAGGGCATTAGAAGATCATTGCTTACCCAAAATCAAAGCTTTCTCTTTCTTTTTCCTTGCTCAAGGTCACCGAAAATGGAGGGATGAGAGAGAGAAAATGAGATATGGAGAAGATGATGATGATTGCATTCCCCTCCCTTACCCACACTCTTCCACCGAATAGGAGAGAGAAAATGAGAGAAAAGTAGACTTTTGTCCCATGTGCCACATCCAATGGTCCACATTACGCCACATGTCACCATCTTGTCACTTCCACAATGAGCTCACACAACCACAAAGCATAGGATTCCGACCCATAAACAATGAATTTCAACCCTTGATCTTAAATACCACACACATTTGTATCAAATTTACATCACATTAATCCCAAAAGTGCTTAATTACACACTTACAATTAATCTCAAAGTCATTAGCCCTTAATCCCGAATGGGGATATTACATCACACATTAGCACATAAGGCTTTAACTCTGGCCTAGCCTTCATAATCAATTAACACAATTTTGAATCTGGGTCATCTTTCTGTTGTAAGTAGGTCACATATTTGGATAAGTTGATGAAAGTCGCAATAAAATCATCCTCATGCATGTCATCCTGTCGAAGGGCATAAAATTCTATCTCCTTCTCATGTCTCTATGATAGAGGGAAGTAATGATAGAAGAACTTAGTTCTGAACTTTGTCCAAGTTGTCCTTGAGTCATCCAGACCACCTATGCTTTGCCACCATCTCTAAGCACAATCCCTCAACAGAATAATGACCACTCTAGCCTTTTGATACTCATTACAAACAACAACTCTAAAGATGGTTTCCAAACCCTCAATCCAGGCCTCAGCTTTCAGCGGATCTAAATATCCATAAAAATTTTCAAGATCTTGATGATGAACATCTTTCCATACCTTATGATAGCTAGTTCTTCAGGACTAGGTTGTGATAATCCTTCACCCTTAATACTATTTACAGGGCTTTTATGATTAGTTGAGTCAACTGACTCATTTTTTCGTGATGCCTCTATACTGGGCTCAGGAGCCTCATGATCCTTTAGCTTTAGGATGCTTCCCTGCTCTCTTAACTTCTTTCGAAGATCTTTCTCAAACTGCTGAAACCTTGCAACCATAGCTGTCAGTAATTTATCTAAAAGAGTCTTGTTCTCTTGAGACAACTGCGTCTCTGCATCATTTGGAAGTGGGTTAACGCTGGAAATAGTCTTTCTTGTATTTACTATTTTCTCCCCACTTAAGGATGAAACCCATAATAACAAATAAAGATACAACCCAAAACAACACAAAAACACAGGGAGGTTATGTGTGAACTAGTATATTGCCACTATATGCAATGCATCACATATCGCATGATCTTAGGCTCTGATACCAAGTTGTAAAATCATTTCCTTAAAACTCTACCATGGTAATAAAAAGATTACAACTCATCTTTCAAAAGATTACCATGGTAGAAAAGAGTTCAACTAACCATTTAAAAACTCTACCATGGTAATAAAGGATTTAAGTTCCTACAAAGAAAATATTACAACTCATCCTTCAAAAGATTATCATGGTAGAAAAGTGTTCAACTAACCATTTGAAAACTTTACCATGGTAATAAAAAGATTACAACTCATCTTTAAAAAGATTACCATGGTTGAAAAGAGTGCAACTAACTATTTGAAAACTAAAGTCATCCAGCTTTATATAAAATCCAAATAAAGTACGATAATCAAAGTGTGCAGTTGAATTAGAGTTTACAGAATGTGGGCCCTATGAGTGGCAATATACATCAATTCAACACATAATAAAGCACAAGAGGCTATACAGATATATATATATAGCAAGGTAATTAAACCCGGACCGGTCAGTGAACTGGTCGGGGTACTGGGTCAAGGGTCAGTGGGTTAGACCGGAGTCAAACCGGAGCTAAACCGGTGAGAAATGGAATATTTTAAGCTTATAGTATGAAATTCTAAAGAAAAAAAAAGATTTAAAAAAAATAAAAAAATTTGACCTTGACCGGTTTAGTGCCCAGGTCGCCTGTTTCCGGGCTGGTTCGGTCGGTCCGGTCCGGGTCAGATAACATTGATATATAGAGATATATCTATGCCTCAGGATGAGACAAAGGCCTAAAATGTTAAATTGACAAGGTGAGACAAAGGCCTCAATAACCAGCTATTTAACTCATTACACATGCTGACATGTGTTCAAGAGGTGCCAAGTGGAACAGTTTATATAACTAATTATTAGAGATATAATTGACAAAAATTCAATATCACAGTTTTATACACAAATCTCATATCATGAATTATATATCACGATTACTATATATCAAATCTCATATTACAATTCACATTTGCCTCGCATCAATCTAACTGAACTGCCTTATTTCCGCCGAGTAGACCCATGGGCTAATTTACTATCCATATTACTGGCCACTCAAAAAGCACATCAGTCACATGATGAGGATCGGCCAAATCCACAAAGTACGTGCCCAAACCATGGGTCTTTCCCCTCATTGAACTAGTGGGGTGTCGTTGCCTCTCATTGAACTGGTGGGACAATAGAAAGCCAACCATCGTGCACCAATGGAGGCTATACCACGTGGTAAAATAATTTACTCCATCTCATCCCAAACTCATCATCACAATAATTATTTCAACGGGATTTTCCCAATATTTCCATATTCATATATAAATATATACATATTTTTAATTTCAAATCATAAAGTTCCACCAGGAAAGTTCATATCAACATACTCCCCAATATCATGATAACTTTATCAATCACAATAAACCTTTAGTCATTGAAATATCTAATAAATATCAACATACTATTTTCAAATCTCAAAATCATTTTACAAAATACTCACAAATAACATACCAACACATATAACAAAGGAAAGTGGTTACCTCTCGCTAAAGGAAAATTATAATCACAAGCTCTTAATTCAAGAGCTCAAATATAAGCCAAAAAATCAATCTATAACAATCAATTTATTATACATTAATAACTCTTTGAGCTATTAGAAAAATTAATTTACTTAACTTAATTCTATAATTTTAAAGTTTTGAATTAATTATTCCCAAAAATTCCAATTTCACAATAAAATCCCAATTATTAATTTAAATATTTTTCTTAACTCAAATAACCTATTCAAGTCATTGAATACTATTAATTTCATTCTCTTACATAAAACCCCCAATTTTAAGTTTAGAATATAAAATAGCTAAATTATAAATCATCATCCTAAAAAAAATCTAAACCAATTAAAACTTCAAGAATACCCTCAATAATCCAAATAAATCTTTTAACCAAAATTTAATCGGTTAAAAAGTCCAATCTAGAATTATTTATATATTGATTATATAGAAAATTCATTATAAAATCTTATACCTACTGAATAACAAAAATAAACTAATTAAAATTCACTATTAATCATCCTCTGTATTCCTATAGTCATATACTGATAAAACTTAAACTTGCCCAAAATTCTAATCCTAAAGTATTCTCTAATCAACAATAAGTTACTATATTAAGAAAGAGAAAATTATTTAGAACATTTTTCATAAAAAAATTTATGATTAAAAGTGATTTTGAGTACCTTATTAATCCCTAAAGATATAAAAATACTCCCACCAGAATCTCATCTATCTACACAACACTTCACGCATATCTCTTGGGTGAAATGTGTATGGAGAGGGGGTATTACCTCCACCTTGCTTTAACACACTCTCTTCTTTCTTTTGTTTTTTGTTTTTTTTTTTGAAGTATATAACATTGGGTACTGGCGCTTTTCGGTGCCACTACCTGATATTCATCTAATTATTTGGCTGTTGCGCCTATATATATATTTTTTTGTTTTTTTATATTATATATATATATATATATATAATAAATAATTATTTCTAAATTATAATTATATCTTAGAAATAAAAATGAGAATGTTACATTATAAATCATGATTGAAAAGTTGTTTTTAAAGACTTCAATCTCTATTCCAAACAAGCATTCTGTGAAAGTTCTCTGAAGTCCAATACTTTTTAATTTTTTTCCCAAAACACTTTTTAAGCTGGCAATCTACATTTGGTTACAACTTCAATTTGCATAATCAATGAGGGGTGGATCTAATTTCTCACAATCTAATATTTGAATCTCTATTATGAGACGTGCATACATTTAGTGATTCTCCCTCCAACTCTTATTATAAAAACCTCTAGCATATTTTAAAATATAACATGTTTTGTTTATAACATTAAATTTTTGATCTAATATCCCTAATTAATTAAAAAACTTACCAAACCAAATAACCTAACTCCTCTAACTAATAACTTTTATAAAGGGTAATTTTGAAATTTTTATACGAAATATAACTAATTTTCTTAACTTTAGATAAAGAATTTACAAAAATTAATGGAAGTTTATTAAAAGGATTGAAGGAAGTATATTATACTTGCAACTTGAATTTTAACTTGATTTCACATCCATAAAGAATATTAATTTGACAAAACTTTAGTTACTTCGGGATCAAATGTAAAATATTTACCACAAGTTAGAATATAACATAGTGCAAATAATTTGGGTTCGTTCTCTTATCAGGGAGCCTTTATTTTGAATTCTTTTGGTTAAACTAAATGCTAAAAACATGATTAGAAAAAGGGGTTTAGGGTTTATATGATGAAATGAGTCTTAGTAGTAAAGTTTATAGCTTTTGTAGCTTTTTAAAATTATTTGGAAGTTAATTTTGCATCGAGTCTAATTGAAAATCCCAAGTAATCGCATTAGGTCCAATTTACCTAATTGATGACTACTCCTACAATCACACTCATAGTCATCTCTTAGAGATAAATTGTCAAAAACTACTTAATGTGCATTTGAAAATTATTTTAATGCACTTCCATCATCTATAATGAGAGCACAATCGCAACACTTAATTTGAAATAAATCCATCATACATACTAGTAATCATGTAAAATGCTTAACTTCATTAAGTCAAAAGGAAATAAGTTCAATATAAAATCCAAATGCACCAATACAAAATCCAACATAAGAGCAATCCATCATAGACAAATATCACTCATCTAAGTCTCACACACATGTACCAATACAAAGTCAATTCAAGCAAATCATAATACATGAAGTGACATAATGAAAAACTAATGAATTCCTCTTTATAACACATTAAAGCTCTAACCACCTTCTTCACCACCAAAACTCAAAAGAAAACCAGCCACTCATGACTTTATTTAAAACCACAGCTTCTTCACAACACTGGAAACTCATGGGATTATGAGTAAATGGGCCAATTTAGTGGAGAAACTGAGGGGAACCAGTCAGCTTCTTCTCCAAGTTCGGTTCTCGGTTCCCAAGTCTCCAAGTCCAAGTTCTGCTTTTTTCCAAGTCGCGGCCATTTCCCTCTGCTTCTTTCCCTCTGCTTTTGCTTGGTCCTTAACTGGCATTTGTAAAATTTAGGTCCTTAATATTCATTTTACAAATTTGCCAAAATTTCTTCCAAATGTTCCTACACTGCAAAATTAAGCACAAAGTAGTATCAAAAATCCAAAGAATCAATTGTATGAATAAGTTAACAATTTATGACCATTTTAGCCCGATTTAAACTTAATTCAATACAAATGTCTCTTTCTTAAATTAGTGTTTAATCATACAATAATAACCTAAAAAATGCATTAAAATCCCCAAATTAACTATAAAAAAGTATATCAAAATATGGTTCGATCACATATGCAACAAGGCATATCTTGGTTAAGGCTCAAATTATAGTTGAGGTGGAGCACCCTAGCCTCAAACCTGATATCAACCTTATACCTAATCATACGGGAAACTCGAATTTTCCAAGTTGGGCACATTTTCCACCTGGAGCATGATACATGCATCGATGATCACATGAACACTTAAAAACTAAGGGAAATGATTAATATTTAGAAATACAACATATCATACGAGATAAAAATATTGTCGCAAAAATCAGAAAAATAAACATTTATATTTAATCATTGTTTGTAGTGTCACGCACCACTCCACTGGACTTTGGAGCTTCTTTTTTCTGACGCTCAGGCTCTGAGAGCTTTAAATCATTGTTTTCATCGTCTCCATGCCTTTCTCTGCCTACAAGAAACAGAGGAATTAACTAACCTTCAACCCACCTAAAGAATAAGGGAAATTACAATTAACAATAATCTGCTAGAATCTTTTTTCCAGAAAATAAAACTAATCCAAACTTTTAAAGCTGGTGCAAAATAACAGTTTTAGGGAACCAACAATACTTGATAATGGTGGATCCTCAATCTGTTCATCAAACGACTCGTAATATTTTAAGTAGACTGCTGTTCTTTTCACAGTGAATCCATTACCAAAAATTGCATTGATCTCTATTTGGTCATCAGGATCTAGATTTGATATTATTTTCTTCCATTTTGCTTCTTCAGATGAAGTCCCTATGTCTCGTCTATATGGCAGAGTGGTCATCTTTGTATAATTTATTATCAACATGCTAATGAAAGAGTCAAACACCGTGTTGCCCATATCACTTAAGGGGAAATATTCCCAGCAAAGAGTCATCCCTTTTAACTCACAACTGCTAACTAGAGGCACTTTAAATTTTACAGAAGCCTCTTCACCCTTGAAGCACTGCCAATAGGGGTGTTTGTCACCGGGCAGAACACAATCATCACTGTAATCCCTGTGAGTCAATCCCTGTTTAATAATACAAGCATCAGCTCTAATTCAACTATATAATTGTGCAAGCCGAACATCATTTCCAATTTTATCAAAAGAATTACATAATGAATAAGGACTTGTTTAAAAAAATTAAAAATGAATTATATATATAGAGAGAGAGGGAAAGAACCTGTAAAATACACTCTGAAAGAGCACTAGTGACTTGGTCATTGTATCCAATGTGAATTACAAGATGTCTCAAGCATTTGGCTGGCCTTGAGATACCAACTTGACTATTTTGATCAGCCAAAATTGACGATTCAATCTCTAAGATTTCTGAAGTATCTGGTGTTGTGTCCAGGTCTCTGCATCTTGTGGCATACGAGGAACCCAATATTTTTGCAGCACCTTGATTTGCTTCGGCGCCGTTGTCAGATGCGCATTCCAATAGAAGTCTTGGTGGCTCTGGTAGGTTGTCATAAATTGATGAAGGACCAGGGATAATGCACTTCAATATATCTGAGGAAATTGAGGATGGCATGGTTGCATATGTTGTAATAAAAGATAGAGGATTATTTGTTGGAGACATCCTCGACCAAATGAGAGATGGAAACACATGACGTGCTAATCCTTGGTAGCCACAAATTGATATATATCCAATGCTTTGTGATCTCATTAAAGAAATGGGCACTTGAGTTATAGCTGTGTTATCCGCAATTAGAGTTGACAAAGAATCCATCTGCTCTATGTCCTCATCTAAATTTTCAATCATCAAACAACCAGAAAGAATGAGAGTTTTTAAACACCTCAATTTATAAATACTTCTTGGGAGACTATAAAGGCCAGTACAATCTCTCAAATTTAGTAGATGAATTTTATCAAGATGCTCTATCGTATGATGTATCATGGACAAACTCGGACAATCTTTAAGTATCAACTTTTCAAGATTTGGTAGTTTTGAAAAATCAGGAGTGCACAGCAAGTGAGGAGAGTGGCTAAGATTGAGGATTTTTAGATTCTCCAATAACTACAAGAAAAAAAAACATTCAAAGGGTTAGAGAAACATATTGAAAAAAAGTAAAATAGATGAAAACAATATGTAAAATCATTTATCTAGAACAATTAATTATATGTCTTCATAATATTTGAAATGAAATTTATGCTTACACCGAATTTATCATGATGGTGAAGCAAGGAGTAAAGAAAGTAAATGTTGATGAAAATTCAGCTGCTCAATCCAAGATAATGTCAAAGACATGAAGATCTATCTAGAAGTTATGAAGTGAAACAAAATCTAATGCTACCTCTGGTATTAAATATAAAACCTAGTTGACTTTTTTCGGAGATATTAAAGAAGCAAAATAAGTTACTTAATTATATCATATTTTGTGTATAATTATATTATATATCAATTTATAAGTTAAACAAATTAGTTTGGAGAAAAACAATAAATATAAGGGTTATGGTGCAATTTTACCAATAAAGTTTTTCTTGAGGGGCGCCTGGCACAAATAAGTTTTGAAAGGGGAAAAATACCAATAAATAATTTAAAAGGGCACAAATTCACTAAAACCATTAAATTTCATCAAACTCCATTAGGGTTTCTTCTCTTATAATTTTAGCGGTCATTTGGTCAAATTTAAGTATTTTTGGTAAATTTACATCATTTTAAATTGTTTATTGATATTTTTGCTCTTTCCAAAACTTAATTGTACCATTCGCTCATCGGGAAAAACTTTATTGGTAAAATTGCACCTCAAACCATAAATATATACACTTTAAAGAAATATAATTAACTTTCTTAATTTCCCAAAAAAAAAAGTCAACTGGGGCTTATATGTATGACCAAAAGTAATAATAAATTTAGTACATACCTGGAGTTCCTTCCAGAGTCTAATGCTATTGTATTTTAATTCAATAGCGACTAAACTATTTTGAAAGATGTTAGTAGGGATGCATTTCAAAGGAAACTTTTGCCAACAGAGCCATTTGAGATCTCTACTAATGTATTTATAGTCTCCATCAAGTTCCACATTAGTAAGACGAAGCAGTCTGAGATTCTTCATCTTTTTAAATGCTTTGGTTAAAAAATAAGCTTTATCATCTTGTGACATATTCAGAGCTAGCCCCTCAACAGATTCTGTACCCTGCGAATAAAGAGCATATAAAAATTTAAGTATACTTCTCATTTGCTTGCTGAAAAGCAAAATGTAAACTGAGGTCACAATAAAGTTTCGAGAACAAATAATTAAAACAAATAGTTTTACAAATGAATATTATTAGTGCCTAGGAGAAAACAAAATACAAACATGTTTAATAATAAATTTCTCATGATAAGTTTTGAAACTATATGAGATTTATATGCCCAATTCATTATCTTCATTTCAGTTCCTATTTCATTCTACTTTTTCTTATAGGATTATGCATATAGCATTGAAAAGTACTTACCGTATGCTTTGATAATACATTAATCACATCTTCAGGAAACCATAACCTACTACGCTTTCCAAATTCTTTTGGTGACATTTCACGGATTATTTCTCTTCCCATATCTCGCAATAGATCATGCATGCCAAGCTTATTCTTCTCATCAATGGTTACGAGGCTTCTCTCCACAAGGACACTAATTCCAATGTCCGCGAAAAATCCACTGGCATTCAATATCTGTGTGACGTCATTCCTATCCATTCCAACAAAGAAGCAAGATATATCAAGGAAGATTTCTCTCTCCATATCATCATTTAAACCATTGAAACTTATTTTTAGCTTATTTTGTATTTGATCATGGGGGATTTTTTTTAGTTTGTCCAATACACTCTTCCACTCTGATGCTTCCCTATCTAATAGATAGCAGCCAATAATTTCAAGAGCTAGTGGTAGTCCTCCAGAATAAGCAACTATATTTCTAGAAAGGTCAACAAACCCTTTTTTAGGACTTGATTGCCTAAATGCATGCCAACTGAAAAGCTCAATAGATTCACTTTCATCCATACACTTCATTCTGTATACATGGTGCGCATCAACTTTAAGGAACCTTAGTAGATGTTCATCTCTAGTTGTGATGATTATTCTACTTCCAGGGCCAAACCATGTATCACTTCCAGCTAAAGCATTGAGTTGCTCCACCTTATCAACATCATCAAGAACAACAAGTGCTTGCTTTTGGAGAAGTCTTTCTCTTAATATGTTTTTTCCTGATTCAATGCAATGTATTTTCATCTTTGTTGTTTTACAGATTTGTGAAAGAAGTTGTTGCTGCAAGTAAATTGGACCATGATCTAGCTCCCAAACTTCCCTAATATTTGAAAGAAAACATCTGCTTTCAAATCTTTGACCAATTTTATTGTAAATGGCTTTGGCAATTACTGTTTTACCTATACCGCCCATCCCCCATATCCCTTGCAAGAGAACATCATTTTGTGGATGGCTTTCTGACAATTTAATCAGATCTTGCATGCGAGTGTTCACTCCTACAGGATAGTTAGCAATAAACAAGTCTTTTTTGTCCAACATTTCACAAACATGCTCAACAATATTCTTGATATCCTCACTCTCGTTCCTACAATAAAAACAAATATGACAGAAAATGAGCACCAATTAATGGTTATGTATATTTGATAGCGTTGATGTGAATAATATGACAAAAATTTGATAAAGCTTTTAGGAGAACAGAGATGAAGAAATAAAATTTGTCAAGCTATCAAAAGCAACATGCATCAAAATATTAGAGCAGACATCGTGAACAAATCGAATATAAACCATATTGGCAATGCCTTTGGAACTACTGGAAATGTCAATATCAAACTTTAAGTAGCAAACTTAAAAAAAAAAAATATCAAATGAAAGTTCATTATATAAAAGCTTGACAGTTTTGCGAGAAGAATATGATAAATATATTTTGAAGACCGTGCTGAAAATTTAGACCACAACAGAACATTCAGTTAGGTCCTCATGAACAAGCACTTGTTAAACACTTCAACTAATGACTGAACTAAAGGTAACATGGGCCATAAAAATAAAAAAAGGAACTCGGGAACAATATGCTGCAGTTTCCTCTTATCAGCAACAACAATAAGCAGAAAATTTTCATTATGAGAGGATCACCACAAATCACTGGTAGGAAAAATGAGAATAGAGAAAGAAAGATGATGAAGCCACATGAAAATGTGAGCCCGGAACTCTCTTTTTTCCCCATATTCACAACAAATCCATTTGCCATCGACCAAATATGGTAAAAAATACTTTATCTCAGCTTCTCCCCTTTTCTAAATAAATTTTCTGTGCACCAATTACCAAATAATGCACGATAAATTTTATAGGGAGCAAATTGAAGGGAGTGATCTTTACTGTACCAAAATATATTTAATCACTTGCTTTTACACATTATGGCATTTTTCAATGCCTTAACGATTAATCGCTGCTAAAAAAATTTCAGTAGCTATAAAAATAATATAATTTGAATAATTTACAGCATCGTCAGAGTAAATGACATGTCAATTTGACCAAATTCAAAGCAACATTTTAAAACAAAACATAACATCATTTGTGCTTGTGAAATCGTTATCCTTATATTAAAAGCAAAAGCAAAACAAACTTTAAGCTAACTAATAATATACTCAGTATTTGACTTTAACATAAAGCTTATACTTTGTTAACGTATTGCTGTTATTTTTTAGACACAAAATCTTCTCATACAATATTAAAAGTGACTGATGGTGCACAATGCAGCAGAAATCTCGTGTGTGTATGTTTAGGCTTAGCAAAATCAAAAAGAAATAAAAAAAACCAAATATTTAAAAATTACTTGGAATTGAGCACAACAAACCCTGCAATGCCCCCAGCTTCACGAAGATCTGTCCTCCACCGCGACACTTCCATTTTTGTGGGTGAACTTATTTGTATAAGATCTTGAAACGCTTCTCCAAAACTAGAGGTTTGATTACGAACTTCAGACGGATCCACACCATAGAACACTGGCAAAACGGCCCGACCCTCTGCTCTGTGAAGCGCCATGATTTTTGAGAGCTCATAAAGGCACCATTTAGAACTAGCATAATCTTTAGAGAAGGTAATGATTGAAATTGTAGAAAGTTCAATTCCATCAAACAATGCGGACGAGATACGATTCCCCCTAGGAAGATCTTCATCATCTTTGAAAACAAGAATTCCAGTATTGCTTAAAGCGGAGTAGAGATGAGAAATGAAAGATGCCCTAGTATCCTCACCTCTGAAGCTCAAGAAAACATCATGTGGCCTATCAAACAATACATTAAAAAATCGCAATGGTATGTGAGCAGATGATAATTAAAATACTCCACAATATTAATCACTTCAAATAATTAATTTATTGACCTAGAAATGAAAGTTAACTCATTAAATATTTCTTAAATAAATTTTTTTCCAGCCTTATACATATTAAATGAGGTTTTGATTTAGAGGAATAAAAATAAAGAATCAAGTTTAAGTAATAATTACAAGGGAAAATTTGATAAATAAGCACTAATTGCTCTTCAGGTAACTTATGGACTCAAGAATTCTTTTAGAGGTGACTGGAGGGAGTAGTGTAATTTAGTTAAGGTATATAAGGTGTGTGTGTGTATATATATAATTTTAAAATTCTATTTAAATAAAACATTAATTTATAAGTAATAAAGTATCTAGGAAAAATTTCAGTAAAATACCTCTTGAAATCCCAAAAAAAATGAGTCCAATTTTTTTTTTTTTTTAAAAGGCTTGTTTCGGGGTATTTTTTCCGACAACAGATGCGGAATTTACTACCCTATTCTATTGGAATTTTCCTAAAATGTAATGGCATGAAGAAGAAGTATTCCCTATATAAAATTTAAAAATTATTTACTTTTAATAACTCTGAATTAAATATATCTATTAACCTATTGGTACTTAAATTAAAATAACGTAAATTTACAAGTTAAACAATTATTGATTAACTTTTTAGGTTTAGATATTTGTTAATTTATTCGGTAAAAAATAAAACCACTACCTTGAATACAGCCTCATCGCATCGGACCTTGTTAAACGTTTGCCCTCCCTTTTGTAAGGAGACATCTTGTCGCTTTCACTCATCAGAGAAGGAGGTTCTGTCAATCGCCGCCGATGCAAAGAAGCTCGGCCTCTTTCTGTCACCAACCACTGTGACTGTGTTGAATCTTTATGGCTGCAAATGAGAGGCGTGAGTTGTTCAATCGTATATACCCTTAAGAATGAAGAAGTTAACATAATAATAAATAAAGGATAGAATAGTATATTTATATAAAAAAATTTAATTATGCCACTTATAAATGAAAAAAAAAAAAAAAAATTTAGAGGATCAGATGAGTAGACTTTCTTTTATTTAAGTTTTTTTGGATTAGCTTCTCAGAAGCTCAAAAATATTTTTATGTATGTTGCACAAAAATCCTATCATATACTTACTTTAAACTCATAAGTTCAGTCTCAAACAACTAATTCAACACCCTTAGTTATAAAATTTGGAAACAGGAAATAACGGTCTTCTCCACATGGAAGAGAACATCCCAACTACTAAGAAGAGGTGCAAGTGATGGCATCAACCCATTAAGGCAGGAAAAAGATACTCTTGTATAGGAATCGCAGCCATTGCTCTAACAATCTTCAGCCATTTCTTTTTTCGGAAAGAAATCCGTGAATTGAAATTAAAACAGCTGATAATCTATAAGACTCAACAATTGATGCATCAAGGAGTGGATTATGAGAAAATCAAACATCAAAATGAAAGGAAGAGATTAGATCTGAAGTTAGTTACCTGCGTGTGAAGCTGGGGCGGATGGATCTGAACAAGAAAGAGAAATAAGAGGCTTATAATTTGCTGCTGCTAATATCTCACCAGGCAAGAATAACGATGTGATGAAGGCTAAGGGAAAGTAGTCATCGGCCAGGAAAGAGAGCTTTTTCTGTTTATAAGTCTTGCAAGTTTGGAACATGAGTCAACATAAAAAGACAAGGGGAAAAGGCGTTCCTTTTGAGACAGAAGGCCAATCAATGAACCGTCATGGAAAAGGCGTGGCTCGTTTCCTTAAAGAACACTAAAGCTGATTTTCTAGGAAAATTAAATTTAACAGAGCGCCAGTTCACAAGCTCAAGTTTGTAAATGCATCTCAAGTCAATGTATTTTATTTATTTTTGGGTTAAGGTGCAATCTTGCCGTGTAAGTAATCATTCAGGAGTATTAGGCATCAAAAAATTTTTTGAGGAGTAATTTTGTCTTTGAAGTAACCGAAACATAGCAATTTGACCCCTTACAGTTAAAAGAAGAGTTGAGCGTTTTGGAGAGAGAAGGAGAGGAAAAAACTTACAAAGGTAAGTGATTTCTTCGGTAAATTGGTTCCTAACGCGTATAACTTCGACCTTAAGCTACTCCTCTTTGTTCTTTAAAGTTTGGAGGTTTAAAAATCTGTTGTTAAAGGGCTAGGGTTTGGCCATAAGAAGGATAAGCCAGAAGAAGCTTAAGGTAACCTCCGAAACTTCAATCTTTAATTGCTTTGCCTGCTGTGAGTAATTTAATAGGTGAAATTCCGATTGATTTGCTTTGATTTCAAATTTGGCAAAGGAGTTGGCTAAGTGTTATGCTGCCAAAATTGAGTCTAAATAGTAGTCATAACATAATTAAATAGTTAATAAAGTGGTTAGGAGTAGAAGGAAACACGTTTACGGAGTAGGATCTCAAAAACCCCAATTTTTTCTGGGAAATTTGTACAATTCATCTAGCTCTAGTTAGAGGCCTTAGAGTTGGATTTTAAATGATTTGATGATTCCATTGCGTTTAGGAGGGAAAATTAGGTGGGGTTACAGTTGGTCACTTTTTCGGGAAAAGTCCAAAAAAGTTTAATTACGAAAATGCCCCTGAAACTCTAAAAGCGGGGTTGCCAAGGGCAATTTGGTCCTTTGACAATGAATTTAGTAATTCTGAGTCTAGAAATGGATTCCTTGGGCAAAAATATGTCAGATTAGCCCAGGTTATAATTTCAGGAAAAGTACGGTTGGACCGGGTACGGCGGGGCCGGGCTGGGGTCCCAGAGGCATTTTGGTAAATTTTCACCATTGGCTAATATTACCACCAGAAACACTACGGAAGTGTCTAAACGGTACATTTTGCATTGTAGGATTAAATATGGAGCCCAAGCTGTTTGCATGAAGATTGAGGAACTATTTCTGTTTAGCAAAAGGGACACAAGGTAGGGGACTTACCTTACTTGCATATATTTGATATCCTTGCTTGTGTGGTGATGTATGTGATTGCTTTACTTGATTGTGTAGAGCATATTTGAATAAATGAAGCTCTGTTTATGTTTTGCTGTGGCCATAGTTTTGTTGCATGAAACATTGAGCACATAGAAATATCATTATGGGGCATACATTTAGATAAAGCTAACATGTCATACACATAACATCTATTATGCATGCATTATGGTATATGTTTCTTATTGAGATTCTTTTGAATCTCACCCTCTCCTACCAACAATTTAGACAGGCGAATACAGAAGGTACGCGAAAATCAGAGAAGAGAACTGCACAAGAGAGGGTTGCAGTGGTGGAGCGAAGACGGGAAGAAGTCTTCGTTTTATTGGGATGGGTTTAGACACCTTTGTAGCCCTCTGTGGCTACCTTATTGTAAGTATTATGTACGAACCCTTATAGGGATTTTTTGTAATCATGCATTTATTATCAGTATATTTATGTTATTCCTGTGTTGCCTACCGAACATCATATCATTTTTTGTGAATACTTTAGTAAAGGTGAAATTAAAATAAGGGTGTGACATTCTCTCTCAATGATAGTGATTAGCTTTAAAATTAGAAAGTTCCATTAAACAAAAAATATAAAAATATTGAAAAAGAAAGATTAAAAAATTTCTCTCATTTATGGTGATTAGTTTTCAAGCTTGGGAATGTTATTAAGCAGAAAGTACAAAAACAATAAAAAAAATTAGAAAAAAAGATGCATTTATAAGGAAAACCCTACTTTGAGGCTATAAATAAGAGAACAAGGGTTGAAGCAAGACAAAAATTGGGAGAGAAAATACACAAGAAAATGGGGTGAGAAAAGAGCATGAGGAATGGTTAGAGGGGCCTAAAGAGAATGAAATCTATTATTCATCTTTTTGTTTACTTATTTTTCCTCATACCCCCAAGGAAAGTCTTTGCTCATATGGTTAGTTGTCACACATGTGATGACTTAATACTAATGGCTAGAGGGTAGAATCCAATATTATGAGGATTGATTTATTTCTTATTGTTTTTCATTTTCCTTCTCTCTTCTATTTTTCTATTCTTCTCTATACCTAAGGAAAGCCTATATTTATGGTTCTTGTCGCTTATGTGTGCCTCAACATTAATGGCTAGAGGGTCGAATCAAATACAATTTGAATTGATCTATGTTGTTATTCTGTATTTAATTCTTGTTACACCACTCTCTTTCATCCATTTATGAATGATGCCCTACCCTTGATACTTTTCTCTATTTTTGTTGCCTTCGTGACACCACCATTATGCTTTGATACAACTTGCAATTGTCTTGTTATTACCCACTAATGATTTCTCTTTCCTAAACAATGGACATGTGAGCATTGCAAGAGGTATATATGCACCACCCTTATCTTTGAATTGATATTACTTCTGTTCCTAGCTGGATTTGCTAGATGATATGCTCATTGGTGATTAAAACATTGTTTCATGCTTACCCTCTCTTCTACCTTGAATAAATTTCATTCATTGTATAAGCAAGAGGTTCAGGGATGTGCTCTCTCCCTCTCTCTATGCATTTGTAATCTTCTGCCAAGAACAACATGCTAATCATGTGATTAATGCTTGTCTTTGTTTGCTTGAATTTACTTTTCTTATAAATTAAACCTCAAAAAAATAAAAAAAAATCAAAGAAATATCTTTCTTTTGGAAAAATTAATAAGATTGATTTTAGAAGGGGTTTTTGTTGTGTCAAGTTTTTAGATTCTCCTCAGGCAAAAATCAATTATTCTTCTGTGTGAGATTATGGAGATCTTCTTAAAAAGTTTAGTCCAAAAAATAATAGAAAATACAAACCAACCAATAAATACTTTTCTCAAATCTATTAAACAAACTTTTTTCTAAAAAATACCAACAAAAAAAAAACACGCATTTCTATCCTAAACTACATGGGCTTTAATAATCCCTCTAAAGGGTATGTAGGCCCTAGGTTTCCTTGGTCAAGTCCAACCATTGTGAATAAACAAGTTTTTCCTTTTATTATTCTTTTGTAAATATTTTTTATTTCTCTTTTGGGTAATTATAATAAAATTAAAGGTCATATTCATTTTTAAATAATTGACTTAGGGTAACCGTTCTTAGGAATGAGTGCTGTAGGGTGCCTAACATTTTTCCCACACACAATTGACTCCCGAACCCTATCTGGTTTTCTTTTTCAAAAAAAGGTTTCCAAAATAATCCTATTTTAAAATTTTGGTGGTGGCTCCATTTTTTTCAAAATTTCAAGCGTTATAGCTTGGCAACTCCACTAGGGACTGTTTGGAGAGTCAAGCCCGTTTAAGTTGATTGTTTAAAAAAAAATATGGCCTTAACTTTATTTTAATTACCCTTATTTTTTCTTTCTTTTTTGATTATTTGTTTTTATTTATTAAATTTTTTATTCATTCATTTATTTTATTTATTTATTCTTTTTCTCTATCTATCTTGTGTATTACTTAGCAGATGAGGGTTGGGTAAAATCTAGGTCCACAGGATAGTATGCTTTCCACATATAATGGACACACACTATGCTCCTCACACACATTTTGGGCCTTCTACCAAGGTCTATGAGTATATTAGGTGAGCAAAAATTTCTAGCGGTCTCCCTGTGGGGTTTTTAGAACCCCCTAAGGTTATTGTGAAAACTTTATCCTGGATGTTACTCATTTGGTGAGACTGATCCCTATGAGGTAGGTTAATTTCGTTAGAAGGGATCTTTATCTTTATGATATGGGTAGTTATGAAATCTTTATCTGTGAGAATTAAAACCACCTTAAAACCATTGCACATATTAGTAGAAATTATTGGCCTACCCAATTAATTAGTACCTACCTTTCTTAGGGTAGATACTCCTAACCTAGGGTTATTCCTAAAATAGGACATGAAGGGCATATATTTATCGATTGCTGATAATCTTTATTGCCATCCATGTATAATCAATGAAACCCCTAGGATACAACGACTAATTGTAAGTATATAACTAGTATCACTCCACATAAAGATACATCTTAAGAATGGTGTATGCATTATTCCGGTGTGTGTGTAAGTTTCCCTTTTTTGTTTCTAGTTGATTTGTTCATTTGGATGTCAATTTCTGCTGTTCTGGAAAATTTTTTGGCATTTTGCACTTCGTTTGTGACTGAATCTAGGCTTAATTAGTATGTCATTGAGATTGGTTGTGCTTGTTAAATATCTCATGGGAATCAGAAATATTCCAAATGCAGAGTAGGTATTAGGTTATTCTTTACCAATGCCAAAGTTGTTGGTTGATTATTTGCATCACCCAAGATTCAACCCAATCGTAAAGCACGAAATGAAGGCTGATTAAGCTTTGTCATATGTGATTTTTATAGTAGTAGTCAAACAAAATTTTGAAATTTTATTCATGTGAAATCTTATTGTGTAAAAAAATAAAAATTCATGTGCTTCAATTTGATTTGGAAAACTAGACCAATTTTTTTTAGAAAAATATCAAATAATATTAATAAAAAGGAAAAAATAAAACCAACGTTTTTTGTGGATGAGTTGAGATTGCCAAATGATGTATTAATAAATCCAAATGCCAATTATACTCATATTAATAGTTTTGCTTTGCCTAACTCCAAAAATTCCAAGACCTCTCTTGACAATCCTTCAAAATAATGCATTTAACCAAAGGTTTAAATGTTCCTTAACGATTGTAATTTATACTTTGAAATTTTCAGCCTCCTTCTATCAAAATATTCCAGAAACCAACAAAAGTGTTACCAAGATTTATGAGTAACTGAGATGGTAAATTAAGCACATGGACCAATACAGAGCTGTAAAGGAGCAGCAAGATGATTATTTCTATGGGAAAACTAGACCAATAGATATAAACAAATGGACATAATAATAATAAGTTTTGTCCTTTTAAAAATTCATTTTCTTTGTGTTTTCTTATTTGTTTTAATTGTATAAATCCAAAAAAATTTCATTTTCCAAAAACTCCGCCCAAAAAAAAAAACACTCACAGACATATATTCTAAAGCCCTTAAATTCTTTGGAAAGAAATTTAAAAACCAAAACCAGTCCAATCAACAAGGTCAGTTCAACAATGCCTTTGAGTTCATAAAAGATGTAGTAGTTTTGGGTAATATTATAATGTTTTGGGTAATAACTCTCTCATAAACCTGCAGGTATCACTACTGCCATCGTTCTCCCTTGGGTTGCCGGACTACTACATCCTTGCCTCAGTAGAATCTTCTTCCAAATCCTCAATCACAAACATAGTGTCCTTGGAAGCTAAAGATTAGCTGGTAAGTTATGTTATTTCTTGTTAATGAAAGTTTTTGAAACCTGAGGATTTCATGGTGCTACTATTTGTTTTAAGCGTGATAAATTTGAATTACTAAACTTTGAAAATGGTAGCTGAACTGTTAGTTTTTACAGTATGTCATGAGTGTTTCATATAGCTGTTCTAAACTTGAGTGTTTGTGAAAATGGATTAGGTGGTAATAAAATGGATTACCGTTGGATGAATGCTTTGAGAATTAGTGAAGAATATGAGAATGGGGTGGAAAAGTTTATTGAATTTGCTAAAATGAATGCGCCTAGTAAAAATGGGAAGTATTTTTGTCCATGTATCAACTGTTTAAATGAGAGTCTACAGGATATTGATGATATAAGGGATCACTTACTTTGTGATGGAATAAATCTTCGGTACACAAGGTGGATATGGCATGGTGAGGAAGTAACCACTTGGGCGTCACACGAGAAGGAAGTTTTAGAGGTTGGAGATGACAATAGAATGGAGAACATGATTCACGATGTTGAGGTAGAATGTTTTGCACAAACGCCTGTATATGATAGCATACGAAGTGATGCAGAGACACCTTTGTACCCTGGGTGTACTAAGTATACACGCTTGTCAGGCATTTTACACTTGGTCAACTTAAAGGCAACTTGTGGGTGGATCGATAGTAGTTTCACATTGTTACTAGAATTGTTGTGTGATATGTTTTCAGAGGATAATGTACTTCCAAATCGTATGTATGAGGCCAATAAAATATTATCTACGATGGGTATGGAGTATAAAAAGATACATGCTTGCCCTAATGACTGGTATTGTACAGAAATGAGTATGAAGGCTTAAGTGAGTATCCGAAATGTAAAACTTCTAGATACAAAGTGAAGAAAGGTAATAGGTGTGGTGATGAGACAAATAAAAAGCAACCTTTAAAGGTTTTGTGGTATCTTCCAATCATACCGCGGTTCAAACGAATGTTTGCTAATACGAAAGAAGCAAAGAAGTTGAGATGGCATTATGATGACAGAGTTTGTGATGGAAGAAAGTAGATGAAATGTATCCCGGATTTAGCAGTGAGCCTATAAACCTTCGGCTTGGGCTTTACATAGACGGGATCAATCCCTATGGTACTTTTAGTAGTACACATAGTGCATGGCCCGTTATACTGGTAATTTACAACTTACCTCCCTGGTTGTGTATGAAACGCAAGTATATGATGCTTTCTATGATGATTTCCGGACCAAAATAGCCAGGGAACGATATCGATGTCTACTTGGCACCTTTGATAGAGGACTTAAAGAAGTTGTGGGAGGATGGTGTAGATGTGTTTGATGCATATAAGCAACAGTCGTTTAAGCTACGTGCAATGATTTTCACCACAATTAATGACTTCCCTGCATACGGTAACTTGTCAGGTTATAGTGTCAGGGGTCATAAAGCATGTCCGATATGCGAAGCGAGCACACAGTTCCATCAACTCAAGCACGGTAGAAAAACGGTCTACCTTGGTCATAGACGATTTCTTCCTCGGTTCCACCCGTACCGTAGGCTAAAGAAGGCTTTTAACGGTTTGCCGGAGAATGAAATGGCTCCGAAGCCATTAATTGGAGACGAGGTTTATAGTCGGGTGGAAAGAATCAATGTCACTTTTGGTAAAAATCAAAAGACTATGGGTGAGAAGAACATATGGAAGAAGAGGTCAATTTTCTTTGATCTTCCATATTGGCGTAGTCTTGATGTGAGACATAGTATTGATGTGATGCATGTGGAAAAAAATGTATGTGATAGTTTTGTTGGTACGCTTTTGCACATACTAGGGAAAATAAAAGATGGAATTAGTGCAAGACTAGACTTGGTTGAAATGGGAATAAGAGAACGACTGCATCCACAACTAAGAGATGATGGTAAGAGAGCGTATATGGAGCCAACAACGCATACATTGTCAAAAGCCGAGAGAAGTTTGTGTGGGTGTTTGCACGGCATTAAGGTGCCACAAGGGTATTCTTCTAATGTGAGCCGACTTGTGTCAATGGAAGATTTGAAGTTAGTTGGAATGAAGTCTCATGATTGTCATGTCTTGATGCAACAACTATTACCAGTAGCTGTTAGAGGCATTATGAAAGATGATGTGCGAAGGACGATAACAAGGTTGTGCAGTTTCTTCAATGCTATTTGTAGCAAAGTTGTTGACATTGCAAGGTTAGACGAATTAGAAAATAAGGGTTATACTATTCTATCCCAACTAGAGATGCGTTTTCCTCCCGCATTCTTTGATATAATGGTGCATTTAATAGTTCATCTGGTAAGGGAGGTAAGACTATGCGGCCCAGTTTATCTAAGGTGGATGTACCCTTTCGAGCGATACATGAAGAACTTAAAAGGGTATTCTAAAAATCCTTATTGACCTGAAACCTCAATTGTGGAAAGATATGTCGTTGAAGAGGCTATGGACTTTTGCAAAGAATATCTATCAAGGTCAAAGGCCCAATCTCGTCATGAAAAGGGTACAAGTAAGGGAACACGAGGGCTCAAAGTGAAGAGTATGCGTCGTGAAGAGGTGTTGCAAGCACACCTGTATATCTTGAATAATACGGAAGAAGTTCAGCCGTACTTAGCCAAACACATAAAGAGTTTAAAGGAGATCTATCCAAGGAAAAATGACATGCAGATAGCTAATGAGCAAAATAAGACTTTCATAGAGTGGTTCAAGGATAAGATAGCGCACGAGACCAATGTGTCTGAGGCAATCAAATGGTTAGCTTGGGGGCCTTCTTTTGAGGTCATAACTTGGAGTGGCTTCGATATAAACGAGTATTCTTTCTATACAAATGGCCAGGATAACAGAAGTACTATGCAAAACAGTGGGGTGATGGTGGTAGCCGAATCAATGCACTTTTCTAGTTCAAAAGACAAAAACCCCATTTTGGCATCCATGGTCTATTATGGAGTTATTGAAGACATATGGGAGATAAGCTACACTAAGTTGAGAGTTCCTTTATTCAAATGCAAGTGGGTTAACAATAATGCTGTTGAAATAGATCAATTTGGATTCACCTCAGTTGATCTTGAAAGAGTCGGTTATAAAGATGAGCCATTCATTTTAGCAAGTCAGGCAAAACAAGTGTTTTATGTCATTGATCCAGTAAATGAGAAATTGTCTATTGTACTCCAAAGTAAAAAACATAAGGATGGTGATCCGAGTTTGAATCTTGACGACATGCCGCCTTTCACTACAAATCCGCCTATGCCATCTGAAGTGGAATTGGTAGATGATGATGAATATGCAGCTAGAGTTGATCATTGTGAAGGAATTTGGGAAAACACTTAAAGTAAGATTTTGAATTGTTTAAAGTATGCATGTAATTTCAATTTACTTATCATATGTCACATTTATTTCTTAGTAAGATTATGAATTGTTTAAAGTGTGTATGTAATTTTACTTTACTTATCATGTCACATTTATTTCTTAGCAGGATCATGGCAAGTTCAAATTCGGGCGACTCTGTTGGCTCACCGGTTAAGAAAAAGGTTAGAGGAAGCACGAAGCTGTGATCGTTGGTGGCACGTCAAGAGGAACAACAGGCGAGCAGGATTCACGTGGAATTTGATGCTAATTTGAAGCCACTCGGCCCAGACGGAGACACGTTCATTAGCTACCTTGGCTTTTTGGGTCGGAGCAAAGTTAGCGTTCTAATTCTTACTTGGTGGGAAGTTTTAAAGGAAACGAAGCGTATGATTTGGGAACAAATTTTGGTATGTAAATTTGTATTTGCATCTATATTTTTATTTCTATTTGTTCATATATAACGACTACTATATATTTTGCAAGGTATTAAAACCCGGACCGGGCATTGAACCAGTCGGGGTACTGGGTTAAGGGTCAGTGGGTCAAACCGGGACCAAACCGGAGCTAAACCGGGACTAAACCGGTGATAAATTGAAAATTTTAGACTTATAGTATGAAATTCTAAAGGAAAAATTTAAATTTTTTTTTTTTTAAAAAAGCGGACCGGGAACGGACCGGTTTCCCGGTCGGTTCGCCGGTTCCAGGGCCGGACCGGCCGGTCCGGTCCGGGTTCCATTACATTGATATTTTGTTTTGTAGCAAACCTACGATGTTCCCAATACGAAGGAGATGTACAAGCATTGGATGGGGGAAGTTCGTGAGCAGTGGAAAGATTTCAAGTCCACGCTCACAACCAAGTATGTTCGAGGGCCAAGGAGTCATGAGGATCCTTGTAAAGAGTATTCGCTTCTTTCTCGAAATGACTAGAGGTTGTTTGTCGAATCGCGGCAGGATCCCAATTTCCTGGTACATTGTGTTCATCTTAGTGTTAAACATTTTAGTTGAATTTACTTGACATCGCTAACTCAGTTATCATTATTCTTTGTTTATATAGAAATTGAGTCAAGCAAATCAAAAAAGGCAAGCGAAAAACAATTATCCTCATTACATGTCGCATGGGGGTTATCGAAAGCTCGAAAAGAAGATGATGCAGGCTGAATTGCAAAAATTGGAGGAAGCAGCCCGAGCAGATCCTAGTATAGTCGTGCAGGCGCCACCTCCTCCCCCCTGTCACAAAAAATGGAAAGCAAGGAGGATAAAGGGAGAGAAATATATAAATCCAGTCGTTGCTGATGTCGCTAAAAGGATTGTGAGTATTTAATAACAAGTATATTTAAATGTGTTTCATTTTTCTAACGTTGGTGGCATGTAATTACTTTCTATTTATCCATTATATGCCATAAGATGAACTTGAAGAGCAGAGCAGCTAGGGTTCCTTCACTCAAACTGGAAGGATGGACATCTTAGCCACAGCGCTTGGTAATCTAGATCACCCTGGTCAAGTTAGAGGGGAGTCAAGGGGAGTTGGTCTTTCTAAATACTTTGGACGAGGTTCACAAGCTTATGAACGAGGTGAAATGAGTCAGGAGTTTGTGGCCAGGGTTCGAGAGGAAATCCGAGCAGAGCTACGTCACTCACTTCGAGATGAGCTTAAAGAAGAGTTATTGAGTGAGCTACGTGGTGAGATGAGTACGATGGTGTTGTCTCACATGCAAGGCGGGATGTGTAATGTGGCGTCTAGATCTGAGGTTTGTAACTAATTTCATTTAACATTATATTAAGTTTTTCCTTACGTTATTTTAATTAATTCTTTCATTTCTCTTACTCAGGAATGCCCGGCCTTTCCCAGCACCAAAGGCAGTTACAATCCGCCAGAGGTTGGACATGGCGACCCTGGTCCTTCACTAGAGCCTGGAGAACCATGCACTCTGTATTTGGAAGTCCCGTACCTGCGTGCTGTTGCTAATGCTATTGTATACAGCCATGCCACCACCCACCATAATAACCAAATCTGGGACGATCAACTTAAGGTCAATGTGACAAGTGTTCGACTGGGGGAGGAAGGTGTAGATGTCCCATTCCCCGATGGTGAGGTTGCCAATCTAGGTCAGGCAACAGGATCTTTCATCTTGTGGCCTAGACATCTTGTTCAGACTGTGCCATTCCCTCTAATGGTAGGAAACGCCTTACTGTTACTTTATCCTTGACATTCTACTTATAATCTTTATTTTGTGTGTTACTAGGAACAAGATGATGCGACAAAATTTCCCTTTTTAGCACGACTGCAAAATATTCATCAAGACATAAATAAGGTCGACTTGCAGATGCCTTGTGAGATTGTGGGTCGCAGAATCTCGTATAATTATGGACTTGATAACAAAGATATTAAAAAGTTCCTATCTTTGGAGGAGATTGACGTAGGATGGGTCATATTTGCAATCATGTCAATTTAGTTATAATTTTTAATTGTAATTAATGCACTGATATTTAGGGATTTTAGGTTTCTACATTTACTGTGTCATTTCTCATTTCATTTATGTGGTAGCTGCTTCCACAAACTGTGTGCCGAACGAGGGCTTGGCACTACATATGGCTTTTTATGTCCTGGCACTATGTCACGACGTAATAGCCAGAGGTTGGAAGATCGGATGAGCTATGTAGGCTATACAATAGGCGAGACTCAGCTGCCTTGTTATCTGGCACCAATTGTTGAAGGGCAAGTAACTTTATTTGATATATTTATACACGTTCACTTTGCTAAACAGTATCATGTTATCTAACCTCATTTTAATCTATATATGCATGTGATTATAGTTATCATTGGAGTCTTTGTGTTCCTTGTCCCTCGATCAACGTCATCTTTTGGTTTGACTCATTGGGTCGCAAGCCAAACGCAAAGTTCAAAAATATTTTTAACACGTAAGTAAATTTATTTGTCCGTCATTGATTTTTGATTTTACTCAATTGTTTTAATGTCTTCTGTTTATCATTTTAATTATTACAGTGCACTGAAGACATATTATATAATGGGTGGGAAGCGTGAAGGTAAAGCTGGTCATACAAAGTGGTTCCAACCAAACATAAGTTCTTTACATTCAAGTTCTTCGATTGACTATTGCTTTACATAGGCCTTTATTCTTTTTTACCGTTTGCTTTTGATGCATAGTGTCCTCAGCAAGCAAGGAAAACTGAGTGCGGCTTCTATGTTATACTATATATGTATAACATCATTTTCTCTGGCCTTACTACAAATTTTGAACAGGTGATCATTTCTTGATTCTCAATTGAATTTCAGTTCTTTTCATGTGATTGAATTGTTAGTTATTTCATTCAATTTATTTATTTATTTATGTTAACATATTCTCCATTTTGCGCACAGATTTTTGGTGATCAGGACCCCTACACAATTGAAGACATTAATTTGATCCGAGACCTGTTGTCAGGACATCTTCTACAACACATAGAGGGGTGATGATATGTAGAGGTTTTTTTACATAGTGCAGTGGTTTTGTACAGTGCTATATAAGTTTGCATATTCGAATACTTTTCCTAGTTTCTTATTTATGAGTAGTTTGAATTTGTTAAGGCTTTATGCTTTACAGAGAACACTTTGGAAAATGATGATGAAGAGTAGGGATTTTCATGGAAGCATGTCATCATCTCTTTGGCCATATGCATGTCATGATTTACATTGAAAGTTGAAGTTTGCACATTGAAATGATGTTATGATGATATATGCACTATATGTCATGATAGAAAAATTAACATATGATTTTCACTTCCATGAGTATTAGGGGAAGCTAGAGAGTTAATCATGAGAGAATGGTTCATGGATCTGGTTTTTTCTTTCAAAGATAGCAATGTACAGGTTAGAGAATTCGTTAGGATAGGTTCACCAACTAGTATGGAGGCAGCGAAGATGGAGCCGGTGGGAGGGGAGACTTGTAGTAGTATGGAGGCAATGGTGAAATTGATGGAGCAAATGGGAACTTGTAGTAGTATGGATCCTGTGGTGAAGGGGATGGAGGATGTGGGGACTTATAGACACATATGGTGGAGGAGCAAGGGGGGATGATGTAGGGAGTAAAACGTTAAAATTAAAAAAAAGAGAGGATACAACGAATGTTTTGGGGAAAACAGTCGTTGTATCTCCCATACTACGACTGTTTTTTAACGGTCATCTTTTCCTGAATTTTCAACGACACTAAGATAGACGTCCCCCTGAAAACAGTCGTCTAAAGGGCAAAAAAACGGTCTTTAAAAGTCCCTTTCGTAGTAGTGATCCAAACACAAATCACATCTACATTTTGACTTTTTTCTTATCTGACTTTTCTAAAAGTCAGATATAAAAAAAAAGCTACTTTTCTTCCGCTAATTTAAACAGGCACATAGAAAATTATTGACCAAGAGCAAGATAAAGTAAGCAAAATGGTCAACATGTCCTCTCCCATTTTGAATATTGATTTCGTCCAAGCAAAAGGAGAAGAGGGAGGAAAGAGAAACTTCATCAAATGGAATTTTTCAACACCCTTATTTATTCCAATATTAACTAAAGTAACAATGCGCAGTTTAGTGGGCACACAGGAATAACATAGATATACTGATAATAAGTATATGATTATATTACAGGAATCCTAACAGGGGGTATTCATAATAATTACAGACTTTAAAATAATAAAAAGGCCCTTAGATAACTAACTATTCTGCTTATATTGGTCTGGAACCTCTAGTTGCCGGTAGTTACACTTTTGTCCCTTAAGCCCCTGCTTGTTGCGGAAAACTTTATACATTTATGGAAAGAGTGAGATTCGAAAGAATCTCAATAGTAACAAGCTATCAATCATATAGAATGCGATAAATAAATATGCCAAGCACCATATAATGCAACATGATAATAACACTATAAAACTCATACTCGGAATGTGCACATATTCAGGGACAACTACTGTTAGAACCCCTACTTGTCCATACCTCAGCTGGGCTTACGATGACAGACTAGGCAATGTACCCTCTTGGTACTGTGTCTCATAATTGGATTCCCTTTGGGCCGTTGGGGTACTTGTGCTTTTCTCGCTGGATGGTGTTTGTGCTCTTCCCACAACAGTTAGAGACTGCATTATGCATATATATTACAGAAGATGGTATACACAAAGATATACAACTTCACATAGTAAAGTAGAGCTACTGGGACGTCAACTCTCAAAGGTGGTGCATTGTAATGAGTCTCCCATTGAATAAGTTATCTTGAAATGAGGGTTTGTGTGACCTAGTGAATCACCATGGGGTGCTCCAGTATCGTTTGTGGAAAGAAAGATAAGGAAGGAAATTAATGAAGAACATGCTCGACGGTATATAGGAAAGCAACTTTTGCTTTCGTATCTTATACTAACTCCGGTTCAAAATATAAGACAAAGTTGATTTTTTTGGAGAGAGATTAAGGAAGCTAAATAAGTTACTTAATCATATCATATGTTATGTATCTTTAAATAATATATTAGTTTATTAGTCAAACTAATTAATTTGGAGAAAAAAATATAAATATAAATAATCTAGAGTAATTTAATTAGCTTCCTTAATTTCCCCAAAAAAGTCAACTTTGTCTTATAATTAGGACCAGAGGGAGTATAATGATTCTGCATGTATGTGTTTAACATCGTATATATTCATGTTATGAATATATGATGGGCAATAAGACCTATTGGGCTAGCGTGTCATTAGGCAGTCAGACTTGATGGGCAAAGGGCCGAGGCTATAAGTCCCGTAATACCTATGGCATATGGGTAATTATTTAGACAGTAAGACCTGATGAGCATTCAGAATTTATGGGGTGGTCGCTCAGGGCCTATTCCATGGGTGAACACCTAAGCCATGGAGATATCTATTATGCACAAGCAATCTCCAGGGGTCTATTATGCGGGTGGACACTCGGGGCCATGTGATTTGTATGTTATGCACGAGTAGTCACTTAGGGCCTATTGCGCGGGTGGACATTTGGGACCATATGATTTGTTATGATATCTGAATGTTCTATGGATGATTATGGTTGGATGGTTTATTTAGCATGCCTCGTGAACATTGCATAAGTGTATGAATGGCTTGAGTAGCAAGAGTTAGAGCCTAGGATGTATTTAAAATGCCTAACAGACTGTGTGTCCTGAGGTAGTTAGTCTCGATAGGCATTTAGCTAAAATGATGGACCGAATGTCTTGAGGCCTTAAGACTTGAAGGACTAGTTAAGTCCTTAGGCTGGCAAAATGTGATGTATTTGAGAATTGTGCAAGTTTGCATAAGGCGGTGTCTCTAGGTTGTAAGACCTATGTGCTTAGTACTATGGTTGTTATCTAATACGGTGACATTAGACCAGTGTGTACAGAGTACACCATGAGGTTGCAAAACATTCAGACTGTAGCAGTTTGTAACTGAGGCAGTAAGTCCCGTTATGCCAATGGCATGGGGGTGATTCCCTGGGTAATAAGATTGAAATATGCAGTGCTATGGGAGAAGAATGAGCCGTTAGACTTGATATGCTTATAGTGTGATCCGGGTGACTTGTGAGGCTTTACCTAGGACATTGAACCACCTTATTTGGGGTCCTAGATAATAAGTAATGATTTTTCAAAGTTGAAGGTCAAAACGGGAAAATTAGGGTTGACATACAAAATAGTAACTTTTGAAGGGAATTCTAGGAATCAGAGACAAGGCTTACTTTCATGACTCTAACAAGTCATTTGGTTGTATGTCTAGGGTCATGAGGTGATAAAGAAGAAGCATCCTTAATGGTTGAAAAAAAATAATAACAAGAAGAGGACATAAGTCCAAAAGGTAGGGAACTTTCCTAACTTGCATAACTTGATGTGTGCTTGTGTATTGATGTGTTAAATGCTTTGACGAATTGTATGAAACATATGTGAATGATGAAGCTTTGTTTTACTTATACTATGACCTTTAGAGTAATGTGTTAAACATTGAGCATACATACATATCATTATGTTGGCATGAATTTATATAAAGAAGCATGTCATGCACAAAGCATTTCTTGTATACATTTGTTAGCACTGTTCGCTATTGGGATTTTCTTGAATCTCACTCCCCCTCACCAACCATATAGGTAGGTAAGCTCAGAAGACGAATGTAGGAAGATGTGCAAGAAGAAAATGCGATGGCGAATTGAAGATTAGTATGTGATAATTAGTTATGTGTAAATTATCACTACAAGAGAATACTTGTATAAACATGCCTAGTTGAATAGTCTTGAGGAATATGTAAATGAATGATTTAAGAATGAGCAGAGAAATGAGTAACGAATCACTTTGATTGAATTAAATGAAGATAAAAATCGATGAGTAATAATAAAGTTGCGAACCGCTAAAAGACGCTTACGCAAGATTTTGAAATATTAAGAAAAACCCACTCAACTACAGGTTCGAATCTTATGTTGAGGTTGGGAATTGAAAGAATTACAAAAGAAAATCGATTAGTGGTTCAAATTCTTTGCCTAAAACTCATCGGATCGATTATGGAAATATGTTGTTACATCACCTGCCACGTGTTGCTGCTCCATATTTCCTAAAATTGCATCTCCTCTTGATCCCTTGTTGGTTCGCACCAGCACCTTCGTCCGTGCGCACGTGAAGTCTTACCAGTTGGGTTGGAATGCTTTAGCAATTTATTAATGCAAAATTACACACACACACACACTTATATATAATCTTATATATAATCAATTATTTATAAATATATATTTGTTTTTTATACATACATATATGTGTGTGTATATATTATCAAAAACTAAATATAAATTTAATAATAATATAAAATAATTTCCATATATTCTTATAATTTTTAATATAAATTAATTTTAAATTAAAAAATTTTACATCTTATATTAATTTTCATATGACTATATTTTTGTCCAATTTCTGAAATTGAATTTTATTTGTGTTTTAGAGAGCAAGGTTTAGTCGTGAAGAAGAAGATTCAGAAATAATGGCACTAAGATCTTTAAGACCGGTGAAGGAATAATAAACATGAAGTGCGTACCGGTAAAGTCGGATCGGTAAAGTCGGATCGACTTTGAGAGCCACGTAAGGATTAGACTATAAGAGGTAAGTATTACTAGACTATAAGAGCCTAATCAGGGTTTACACAGTAGTGTACCAGAACAAGTAAGATGGTAGATAAGAGGGAATTGCCAGAAAGCTCAATGGCAGGGGTGGTTTGTAATGCTAGAGGCATACCCTATTTATAATGATTAGAGTGACTACTAATTAAGTAGGGTGTGCACCCTTTTCTTGCTCTCCAAGTTGGTAATTTAATTTGATTGATTCTCAATCGATTTCTCAATCATGGCGATTTGTTTCTTAATCATAATCCCACAATTAATTGCCAACTTATTTACCAAGCAACAATCTATGTTGATTGATTAATTATTTGATAAGACAACTTATGTCCTTAATCAAATAGTTCGGCCCATCAAGAGCGGACTTGGACCCAAATTCCAACAACCGGTTATATAAAACAACGGTCTTAAAATAACATTTTAGATTGGTTCCAATTAATAACCCGTCTAAACAGTTTCACTTTTTAAACCGGTTAAAATTAAAAAGTGATCTAAAAGGTAGGGATTTTTTTTTTAAAATTGCTTTTAAAGATAAAATATTATTTAGACCGGTTATAGAAAGAACTGGTCTAAAAAATATATGTTTTTAGACCGATTTTCTCTATAACCAATTTAAATAATATATTTAAAATCTTATATTATAGGAACCATTTTAAAAATGTTCTCCGTAATTATAAAATTGCTACCGGTCATATCTTTTAGACCTTATCCTCTGTGACCCATCTAAATATGCCGGTCTAATACACCTTTTTTATATTAGTGATCGTCAATGAGAAGTAACTTTAGATCTCTTCTTTGCCTCACTGTCTCTCCCCTAGTATTTCATACTAATGAGCATTCCAACGCACAACATTCTGTGTTCGATTTGTAAGGGGAAAGGGGGAGACTTTAGCATTTAAAAGGAATAAGAAATCGGCGGTATGGGAAAAATATAGAACCTTACTTGTCTTGATCTCTAGATAACGATGAAGATAAGGGTTGACGGGTGAGGAACAATTAATGTTGCTCAGCCCATACTCAAGAACATAGCAGAGAGAGAGAGAGAGAGAGAGGTTTTGGGCTCACCACACACTGTTAGCAGACGCATCAACAGAGGACGTAATGAAGGAACAGGGGAAGAAGAAGAGAAGAAATTGAAGCTTGGTCTCACACAAATCTTAGCTACAAAAGAATAGGGACGAGGCACACACGCCAGCAGCAAGGTAATGACAGAGGAGTGACGTGAGACGGAGTAGATCATAAGAAGCTATGGAACTCACAGTAATCGCGCGACAATAAAAAGAGGGATTCAGATCTATTCATTTCAGGGATTCATCGTTTAGATCGGCTATCTTGAACATTAGGTATAAAAAGTTCATATTTTAGATTGGTTATTCAATCTAAAAAATAATAAATATTTTATTTTTTAAATATTTTTAACACAAAAATTATATTTAGATCTGTTATATAAATAAATGATCCAAAATATTAAATATATTTAAACCTGTTATATAAATAAATGATCCAAAATATATATGATTTTTTTTAATTTTTTTAATCTTTTTTGGAGCATGTGTTTGAAAATCGGGTCTAAATAATATATTTTAGACTTTATATGAAAGGAACCGGTTTCAGAAATTCATCATAATTACAAAACTACCACCGGTTTCAGAAATTCATGATAATTACAAAACTACGACCGGTTATACTTTTTAAACTTTATCTTTTATAATATGTTTAAATATGGCCATCTAAAAAGCCTATTTTGTATTAGTGCAACCATTGATTGACCGTTAAATCACATCATTAACCTATCCTTTTGACCAAAATGCCCCTCCTTAACATAAATATTATTTAATAACCATCTTATCACATATTTTTCACAAAATAAAAAAAATCAATATATATTTTCAAATTTTTTTGTCATACTGTTAAATTGATTAGCGTATCAAAAAGTTAATCAGTTTTATAATTATACATGTTTTATTTCTCAACAAATTTAAATATTTAATCTCATTTACTTATGAAACTTATTTATGATGTAATTAATATTTTAAATGCATATGATGGATAAAATAAATTTCATTAAATATATGTTTTTTTTAAAAGCATTACCCAAATTTTTTATCAAGTTGTTGATACTTTTCACATAAAAATTACTTAATTTTTATTAAATTTAGTAAAATATTATTAGATTATTAATAAATATTAATGTTAAAGGCTATATTAGGGATTTGTTATAATGAGGGGTACTTAGTGAAAAAATATAGTTCAAGAATCCTTTTGAAATATTCTTTGATAGTGTTAATGGTTTGGGCTAAAGTATATGTTTCCAAAACAGAAGGGAGACCTGTATGATTGAGGCAAAACAAAATAATGGTAAGAGTATTTTACTCTTAAATTTAACAACGGTATACAAAAATATAACCGGTAGTATGGGCTCAGAGACTTTTTTCACTTGACATTAAATTTTTTAAAAAAGGGTTAGCATTGCACTTATTCTGAAAAATAATGCCATTTTAAGCTGTAATTTTATTTGTCAAGTGCATTTTTTTTTTAAGGGAAAATGATAGTGAGGTCCCAGAGACTAAGAGACTAAACAAAATACTAGTAAAATCTTTGTAAAAAGAAATAACAATTCGTTGAGTCATTTTTATAATATATTGAGTTGTAAAACATGCTTAACGAGTTGTTATTTCTTTTTACAAGGATTTTACTGATATATTTTCTTTGATTATTGAGACCTTACTACTATTTAACCTTTTTTAACCTTAATTGTGAAATGCATTGAAACTATAATTACAATAGAATTACTATAGGTTGCCTGGCAACTTATCCAATTGATTCAAGGCTTTCAGTTAAAAGTCCAATAAAAATACGACAAGTCTTAGGAAATAACAATATATTTATATTACTCATTTGTTATTAAGATTTTTTGACAATTAAATTTATTCCTTAGGTTTTTATCGTATTTCTCCATTTTTTTCCCCACCTTTTGGGCTCCCGAACCTCCAAATTCACTATTGTGACTTATCAGAGCAAGATAGTACTGAAGATACTTGGGAAAAAATTATTTAAATACCATTTAAACTTTAAAATCCTAAATTAGTTTTGTTAATAATAAGAGTAATGAGATTGACGAAAAGAGTATATCAATTGATAATTTAGGTTTTCGAGAAATGATTAATTTAGGATTTTGTAGTTCAAGTGGTATTTAAGTGTTTTTTTTTCAAGATACTTTTTGTTAAAAAAAAAAAAAAAAAGAAAGAAAAGAGTACCGAAGCTACTTTATCCATTGGGGATTGGCTTCTCTCCGTTGCGGGTTATATCCGCTGCCATCCTTTACTTCCCAACGATGTCGTTTTATGTGCAGAGTGGCTTTGGGAGCTTGCTTTCGTGTCCCCACAGTCTTAACTAAAATCTATTTTTCTTAACTAAATGAATTTATATCAATTCCACAGTAAAATACTGTTTTTCAAAAAACCAAGTGAACCTCTATCAGTTCTTATTAGTCATATATATAAATAATGGAAAATTTAGCTGAAAGGGATAAAGGACAAAAACAAATAAAAATAGATAAACAATATTTATTTATTTTATCCTATTAATATTTCATATGTTCTTATAATTATTATTTCGTTGAAAAAATATGTTCTTATAGTTATTATTATTAGTTTGATTTTTCAATTTTTCTTGAATTGCAGAATTGTTTTTTTTTTAAAACCAAAATTATACATATTTTTTGGGTTAAGGTGCATCTAGCATCTTGAAGTATTTTTCGAAGTGTAGCTATTGCCTTAAAGTATTTTGTAGTACACCCAATATCCTCAAGTATTTTTTTTTAATGCACCGAGTACCCTAAAGTATTTTTTCAATTGCATCCAATATCATAAACTATTTTTTTCGTTCATTTAATATCCTGAAGTATTTTTTTTTAGGTGTTTCTATAACCCTAAACTACATAAATTATTAAGTCCAAAATTGCACCACAAAGTATTTCAAGGTGATGGATACTCATGAGAAGATACTTCCTGGTGATGAGTCCACTACAAATTACTTTATGGCGTTGGATGCACTTAAAAAAATACTTTAGGATGCTGGTTTCACCTTAACCCTTTATTTTTTTTCTCAATTTACACTAAATTACAATTTAATAATTTATTTTATTAAATTATTGTTAGTTTGTAAATTTTAAAATGAAATAAAAATTTTTCTCCTTTAATGTATTGTCAATTTACTTAAAAGAAAATTCTTACATGATTTCATAAAGCTAAATTGATTTACGTAATAAAAATAATATTTTTTTTTTTCAATTTCAGTTTAAAAATATATATTTGTTTTCCAGATATTTTTCTAAAAAAATATTATATCTAATTTTATTTGTTTAAGTAAATTAGTATGTAAATTTATTAAAGAATCATAAAAATTGAAAATTTTATAAGAAGATGAAATGTTTTACTCTATTGAAAAATAAAAACATAAATTCGAAACATACAATCATTACTATTAACTATAAAAACATCACCATGAATATTGGTCAAGATTGTGGGGAAGGCAAATTCCAAAAGCCACTTTGCACATAAAAGATAAAACGACGCATTGGAAAGTATAGGATGGCAGTGGATATAACTTGCAGTGGAGAGAAGCCAATCCCCATGCATTGGCCCTCTTATAAGTTGCAAGTGGTGGTCATGAAACCTCCACCAATCTTAATTCCTGAGCCAGAAGTCAGAGGGCCTAATTTAATTTCAGGTTCAAGTTTCTAGTTGGTGCTCATACCAGCACTTTTTGCTGCAACCTATAATAGCACTGTTGGTGATCCTTAAAAGTTCTTATTCACATAAATTGAGATAAAACTCCTCTTTCATATTTACCTAGTATATTATAAATTATGAATGTAAAGCTGCTTTTGAAGGTTCAAATCTTTATTTCAAAAAGCATTCTGTGAAGGTTCTCCAAGGTCCAATGTTTTTCACTATTTTTCCAAAACACTTTTAAGCTGGCAAGCTGCATTTGGTTACAACTTCCATATGCATAACCAATGAGGGGTGGATCTAATTTCTCACACTATAATAAACCAAAGTTTGAATCTCTGTTAGGATAAGTGCATACATTTAGTGATTCTCCCTCCAACTCTTATTATAAAGACCTCTTGCATATTTTAAAATATAACATGTTTTGTTTCTAACATTAAATTTTTGATCTAATATCCCTAATTAATTAAAAAACTTACCTAACCAAGTAACCTAACTCTAACTAATAACTTTTATAAAGGGTAATTTTGAAATTTTTATGCGAAATATAACTAATTTTCTTAACTTAACTTAGATAAAGTATTTACAAAAATTAATGGAAGTTTATTAAAAGGACTGAAGGAAGTGTATTATACTTGCAACTTGAATTTTAACTTGATTTCACCTCCATAAAGCATATTAATTTGACAAAATTTTAGTCACCTCAGGGTCAAATATAAAATATTTATCACAAGTTAGAATGTAACATAGTGTAAACAATTTGGGGTCGTTCTCTTATCAAAGAGCCTTTATTTTGAATTCTCTTAGTTAAACTAAATGCTAAAAACATGATTAGAAAGAATGGTTTAGGGTTTATATAATGAAATGAGTCTTGGTAGTAAAGTTGGTGGCTTTTGTAGCTTCTTAAAATTATTCGGAAGTTAATTTTGCATCAAGTCTAATTTAAAATCCCAAACAATCGCACTAGGTTCAATTTACCGAATTGATGACCACTCTTACAATCGCACTCATAGTCATCTCTTAGATAAATTGTTAAAAACTATTTGATGTGTATTTGAAAATCATTTTAATGCACTTGCATCCTATGATGAGAGCACAATCGCAACACTCAATTTGAAATAAATCCATCATACACACTAATAATTACGTAAAATGTATAACTTCATTAATTCAAAAGGAAATAAGTTTAATACAAAATCCAAGTACACCAATATAAAATCCAACACAATAGTAATTCATCATAGACAAATATCACCCATCTAAGTCTCACAAACATATAGCAATACAAAATCAATTCAAACAAATCATCATATATGAAGTGATCTAATGAAAAACTAATGAACTCCCCTTTATAGTACATTGATGCTCTAGCCACCTTTTTCACCACCAAAACTCATGAAAATCAGTCACTCATGACTTTATTGACAATCACAGCTTCTTCAAAACAGTGGAAATTCATGGGATTATGAGTAAACGGGCCAATTTAGTGGAGAAACTGAGGGGAAGCAGTCACCTTCTTCTCCAAGTTCGGTTCTCGGTTCCCAAGTCTTATTAGTCCAAGCTCTGCTTTTTTACAAGTTGCGGCCATTTCCCTTGGCTTCTTTCCCTCTGCTTTTGCTTGGGCCTTAACTGGCATTTGTAAAATTTAGGTCCTTAATTTTCATTTTACAAATTTGCCAAAATTTCTTCCAAATGTTCCTATAATACAAAATTAAGTATGAAGTAGTATCAAAAGTCCACAGAATCAATTGTATAAATAAATTAACAATTTATGATCATTTTACCCTTATTTAAACTTAATCCAATATAAATGTTTCTTTATCAAATTAGTACTTAATCATACAATAATGACATAAGAAATGCATTAAAATCCCCAAACTAACTATAAAAAGCATATCAAAATATGGTTCGATCACATATGCAACAAGACATATCTTTGGTTAAGGCTCAAATTATAATTGAGATCGAGCAGCCTCATACCTGATTTGTGATATCAACCATATACCTAATCATACGGGAAACTCGAATTTTCCAAGTTGGGCACAATTTCCACCTGGAGCATGATACATGTATCGATGATCACATGAACACTTAAAAACTAAGGGAAATGATTAATATTTAGAAATACAACAAATCATACGAGATAAGAATATTAAAATTAAAACAACATAAAACTATTGTTGCAAAAATCAGAAAAGTAAACATTTATATTTAATCATTGTTTGTAGTGTCACGCACCACTCCAATGGACTTTGGGGCTCTACCACTTGTTCTTTTTTCTGACGCTCAGGCTCCGAGGGCCTTAAATCATTGTTTTCATCGTCTCCATGCATTTCTCTACCTACAAGAAACAGAGGAATTAACTAACCTTGAACCCACCTAAAGAATAAGGGAAATTACAATTAACAATAATCTACTAGAATCTTTTTTCCTGAAACTAAAACTAATCCAAAATTTTAAAGCTGGTGCAAAATTATAGTTTTAGGGAACCAACAATACTTGATAATGGTGGATCCTCATTCTGTTCATCAAACGACTCGTAATATTTTAAGTAGACTGCTGTTCTTTTCACAGTAAATCCATTACCAAAAACTGCATTGATCTCTACTTGGTCATCAGGATCTAGATTTGATATTATTTTCTTCCATTTTTCTTCTTCAAATGAAGTCACCGTGCCTCGCCTATATGGCAGAGTGGTCATCTTTGTATAATTTATTATCAACATACTAATGAAAGAGTCAAACTCCGTGTTGCCCATATCACTTGAGGGGTAATATTCCCAGCAAAGAGTCATCCCTTTTAACTCACAACTACTAACTAGAGGTACTTTAAATTTTACAGAAGCCTCTTCACCCTTGAAGCATTGCCAATAGGGGTGTTTGTCACCGGGCATAACAGAGTCATCATTGTAATCCCTGAGAGTCAATCCCTGGTTAATAATACAAGCATCAGCTCTAATTCAACTATATAATTGTGCAAGCCGAACATCATTTCCAATTTTATCAAAAGAATTACATAATGAATAAGGACTTGTTTAAAAAATTAAACATGAATTATATATATATAGAGAGAGGGATAGAACCTGTAAAATGCACTCTGAAAGAGCATTAGTGACTTGGTCATGGTTTCCAATGTGAATTACAAGGAATGGTGTTGAGATACCAACTTGACTATTTTGATCAGCCAAAATTGAAGATTCAATCTCTAAGATTTCTGAAGTATTTGGTGTTGTTGTCAGGTCTCTACATCTTGTGGCATACGAGGAACCCAATATTTTTGCAGCACCTTGATTTGCTTCTACGCCATTGTCAGATGCGCATTCCAATAGAAGTCTTGGTGGCTCTGGTAGGTTGTCATAAATTGATGAAGGACCAGGGATAATGCACTTCAATATATCTGAGGAAATTGAGGATGGCATGGTTGCATATGTTGGAATAAGAAATAGAGGATTATTTGTTGGAGACATCCTTGACCAAATGAGAGATGGAAACACATGACGTGCTAATCCTTGATAACCACAAATTGATATATATCCAATGCTTTTTGATCTCATTAAAGAAATGGGCACTTGAGTTATAGCTGTGTTATCCGCAATTAGAGTTGACAAAGAATCCATCTGCTCTATGTCCTCCTCTAAACTTTCAATCATCAAACAACCAGAAAGAATGAGAGTTTTTAAACACCTCAATTTATAAATACTTCTTGGGAGACTAGAAAGGTTAGTGCAATCTTTTAAATTTAGTAGATGAATTTTATCAAGATGCCCTATCGTATGATGTATCATGGACAAACTTGGACAATCTTTAAGTATCAATTTTTCAAGATTTGGTAGTTTTGAAAAATCAGGAGTGCACAGCAAGTAAGGAGAGTGGCTAAGATTTAGGATTTTTAGATTCTCCAATAACTACAAGAAAAAAAACATTCAAAGTGTTAGAGAAACATCTTGAAAAAAGTAAAATAGATGAAAGCAATATGTAAAATCATTTATCTAGAACAATTAATTATATATCTTCATAATACTTCAATTGAAATTTATGCTTATACAGAATTTATCATGATGGTGAAGCAAGGAGTAAAGAAGAAAGTAAATGTTGATGAAAACTCAGCTGCTCAATCCAAGGATAGTGTCAAAGACATGAAGATCTATCTATAAGTTATGAAGTAAAACAAACTCTAATACTATCTCTAATATTAAATATAAGACCTAGTTGACTTTTTTTTGGAGATATTAAAGAAGCAAAATAAGTTACTTAACTATATCATATGTTGTGTATAATTAAATTATATATTGGTTTATAAGTCAAACAAATTAGTTTGGAGGAAAAACAATAAATATAAGGGTTATGGTGCAATTTTACCAATAAAGTTTTTCTCAAGGGACGCCTAGTACAAATAAGTTTTGGAAGGGGCAAAAATACCAATAAATAATTTAAAAAGGTGTAAATTCACTAAAACCATTAAATTTCATCAAACACCGTTAGGGTTTTCTTCTCTTATAATTTTAACGGCTGTTTGGTCAAATTTAACGATTTTAATAAATTTACATCCTTTTAAATTGTTTATTGATATTTTTGCTCCTTTCAAAACTTAATTGTGCCATTTGTTCCTCAGGAAAAACTTTATTAATATTGCATCTTAACCATAAATATAAATACTTTAAATTAATATAATTAACTTCCTTAATTTCTCTAAAAAAAGTTAATTGGGGCTTATATGTAAGACCGAATGTAATAATGAATTTAGTACATACCTGGGTTTCCTTCCAAAGTCTAATGCTATTGTATTTTAATTCAATAGCGACTAAACTATTTTGAAAGAAGTTAGCAGGGATGCATTTCAAAGAAAACTTTTGCCAGCATAGCCATTTGAGATCTCTACTAATGTATTTATAGTCTCCATCAAGTTTCACATTAGTAAGACGAAGCAGTCTGAGATTCTTCATCTTTTTAAATGCTTTGGTTAAAAAATAAACTTTATCATCTTGAGACAGATTCAAAGTTAGCCCCTCAACATATTCTGTACCCTGCGAATAAAGAGCATATAAAAATTTAAGTGTACTTCTCATTTGCTTGCTGAAAAGCAAAATGTAAACTTAGGTCACAAGAAAGTTTCGAGAACAACTAACTAAAACAATTAGGTTTACAAATGAATTATTAGTGCCTGGGAGAAAAACAAAATACAAATATGCTTAATAATAAATTTCTCATGATAAGTTTTGAAACTATTTGAGATTTATATGCCCAATTCATTATCTTCATTTGACTTCCTATTTCATTCTACTTTTTCTTATAGGATGATGCATATAGCATTGAAAAGTACTTACTGTATGCTTTGATAATACATTAATCACATCTTCAGGAAACCATAACCTACTACGCTTTCCAAATTCTTTTGGTGACATTGCACGGATTATTTCTCTTCCCATATCTCGCAATAGATCATGCATGCCAAGCTTATTCTTCTCATCAATGGTTACGAGGCTTCTCTCTACAAGGACACTAATTCCAATGTCCGCGAAAAATCCACTAGCATTCAATATTTGTGTGACATCATTCCTATCCATTCCAACAAAGAAGCAAGATATATCAAGAAAGATTTCTCTCTCCATATCATCATTTAAACCATTGAAACTTAGTTTTAGCTTATTTTGTATTTGATCATTGGGGATTTTTTTCAGTTTGTCCAATACACTCTTCCACTCTGTTGCTTCCCTATCAAATAGATAGCAGCCAAGAATTTCAAGAGCTAGTGGTAGTCCTCCAGAATAAGCAACTATATTTCTAGAAAGGTTAACAAACCCTTCTTTAGGACTTGATTGCCTAAATGCATGCCAACTGAAAAGCTCAATAGATTCACTTTCATCCATGCACTTCATTCTGTATACATGGTGCACATCAACGTTAAGGAACCTTAGTAGATGTTCATCTCTAGTTGTGATGATTATTCTACTTCCTGGGCCAAACCATGTATCACTTCCAGCTAAAGCATTGAGTTGCTCCACCTTATCAACATCATCAAGAACAACAAGTGCTTGCTTTTGGAGAAGTCTTTCTCTTAATATGCCTTTTCCTGATTCAATGCAATGTATTTTCATCTTTGTTGTTTTACAGATTCGTGAAAGAAGTTGTTGTTGCAAGGAAATTGGACCATGATCTAGCTCCCAAACTTCCCTAATATTTGAAAGAAAACATCTGCTCTCAAATCTTCGACCAATTTTATTGTAAATGGCTTTGGCAATTATTGTTTTACCTATACCGCCCATCCCCCATATCCCTTGCAAGAGAACATCATTTTGTGGATGGCTTTCTGACATTTTAATCAGATCTTGCATGCGAGTGTTCACTCCTACAGGATAGTTAGGAACAAACAAGTCTTTCTTGTCCAATATTTCACAAACATGCTCAACAATATTCTTGATATCCTCACTCTCATTCCTACAATAAAAACAAATATGACAGAAAATGAGCACCAATTAATGGTTATGTATATTTGATAGCGTTGATGTGAATAATATGACAGATATTTGATAAAGCTTTTAGGAGAACAGAGATGAACAAATAAAATTTGTCAAGCTATCAAAAGCAACATGCATCAAAATTAGAGCAGCCATCTTGAACAAATCGAATATAAACCATATTGGCAATACCTTGGACTACTGGAAATGTCAATATCAAACTTTAAGTAGCAAACTTAAAAAAAATATCAAATGAAAGTTCATTATATAAAATGAAAGTTCATTGCGAGAAGAATATGATAAATATATTTTGAAGACCGTGCTGAAAATTTAGACCACAACAGAACATTCAGTTAGGTCCTCATGAACAAGCATTTGTTAAACACTTCAACTACAGACTGAACTAAAGGTAACATGGGCTATAAAAATAAAAAAAGGAACTCGGGAACAATTATGCTGCAATTTTCTCTTATTAGCGGCAACAATAAGCAGAAAATTTTCATTATCAGAGGATCACCGCAAATCACTGGTAGGGAAAATGAGAATAGAGAAAGAAAGATGATGAAGCCACATGAAAATGTGAGGCCGGATCTCTCTTTTTCCCCACATTCACAACAAATCCATTTGCAACAAAGCCATTTGCCATCGACCAAATATGGTAAAAAATACTTTATCTCAGCTTCTCCCCTTTTCTAAATAAATTTTCTGTGCACCAACTACCAAATAATGCACAATAAATTTTATAGGGAACAAATTGAAGGGAGTGATCTTTACTGTACTAAAATATATTTAATCACTTGCTTTTACACAAGATGGCATTTTTCAATGCCTTAACGATTAATCGCTGCTAAAAAAATTTCAGTATATAAAAATAATATAATTTGAATAATTTACAGCATCGTAAGAGTAAATGACATGTCAATGTGACCAAATTCAAAGCAATAATTTAAAACAAAACATAACATTTGTGCTTGTGAAATCGCTATCCTCATATTAAAAGCAAAAGCAAAACAAACTTTAAGCTAACTAATAATATACTCAATATTTGACTTCAACATAAAGCTTATACTTTGTTAACGTATTGCTGTTATTTGTTAGACACAAAATCTTCTCATACAATATTAAAAGTGACTGATGGTGCACATTGCAGCAGAAATCTCGTGTGAGTATGTTTAGGCTTAGCAAAATCAAAAAGAAATAAAAAAACCAAATATTTAAAAATTACTTGGAATTGAGCACAACAAACCCTGCAATGCCCCCAGCTTCACGAAGATCTGTCCTCCACCGTGACACGTCCATTGGTGAACTTCTTTGTATAAGATCCTTAAACATTTCTCCAAAACTAGAGGTTTGATTACGAACTTCGGACGGATCCACACCATAGAATATTGGCAAAATGGCTCGACCATCTGCTCTGTGAAGCTCCATGATTTTTGAGAGCTCATTGAGGCACCATTTAGAATTAGCATAATTTTTAGAGAAGGTAATGATTGAAATTGTAGAATATTCAATTCCATATAACAATTCGGATGAGATATCATTCCCCCGACGAATATCTACATTATCTTTGAAAACAAGAATTCCAGTGTTGCTTAAAGCATAGTAGAGATGAGAAATGAAAGATGCCCTAGTATCTTCACCTCTGAAGTTCAAGAAAACATCATGTCGGACCCTACCAAACAATACATTAAAAAATCACAATGGCACGTGAGCATATAATAATTAAAATACTCCACAATATTAATCACTTCAAATAATTAAATTATTGAACTAGAAATGAAAGTTAACTCATTAAATATTTTTTAAATAGTTTTTTTTTTCAGCCTTATACATCTTAAATGAGGTTTTGATTAAGAGGAATAAAAATAAGGAATCACATTTAAGTAATTGTTATAAGGAAAAATTTTTGATAAATAAGTATTAATTACTGTACATGTAACTTATGTAGTTATGTTATGGACTCAAGATTTCTTTTAGAGGTGACTAGAGGGAGTAGTGTAACTTAGTTAAGGTATATCATCAGGTGTGTGTGTGTAATTTTAAAATTCTATTTAAATAAAACATTAATTTATAAATAATAAAATATCTAGGAAACTTTCAATAAAATACCTCTTGAAATCCCAAAAAAAATGAGTCCATTTTTTTTTAAAAAAAAGGCTTGTTTCGGGGTATTTCCCATAACAGATGCGGAATTTACTACACCATTCTATTGGAATTTTCCTAAAATGTAAGGGCATGAAGAAGAATTATTCCCTATATGAAATTTAAAACTTATTTACTTTTAATAACTCTGAATTAAATATATCTATTAACCTATTGGTACTTAAATTAAAAAAACGTAAATTTACAAGTTAAACAATCATTGATTAACTTTTTAGGTTTAGATATTTGTTAATTTATTCGGAAAAAAATAAAACCACTACCATGGATTTTTCCAACTTGCCTCATAGGCCCTTGTTAAACGTCTGTCCTTCTGACTGTAAGGAGACCTCTCATCGCTTTCACTCATTGACACTAGTATACTAACTAGTATATAATTAAGAATTCGGAGAAGGAGGTCCTGTCAAGCGCCACCGATGCAAAGAAGCTTGGCCTCTTTCTGTCACTAACCACTCTGACTGTGTTGAATCTTTATGGCTGCAAATGAGAGGCGTGAGTTGTTCAATCGTCAATTAGTTGTTCAATAATTTTCAAAATATAGATATTTCAATGATAACTGTTTGAGTATACACATAATTTTTATTTATAAGCCACTTTCAACATGTTTTACACATATTAAAAAAAAACTTAAACTCTATTAATCCTACTTTAAAATTAAAAAAAAAATTAATTTTATTCTTATTTAATATGCAATATACCTTTGAAAATGAACAACAAAATCAACATAATAATAAATAAAAGGTAGAATAATATATTTATATAAAAAATTTAATTATTCCACTTATAAATGGAAGCAAAAAAAAAAAAAAAATTCTCACTTTACCTTATAAAGAGGATCAGATGAGATGAGTAGACTTTCTTTTACTTAAGTTTTTTTGGATTAACTTCTTAGAAGCACAAAAATTTTTTTATATATATCGAAACAAAACTCTTATTATATTCTTACTTTAAACTATAAGTTCACTCTCAAACATCTAATCCAAACACCCTTAATCATAAAACTTGGAAAGAGGAAATTACAATCTTCTCCACATGGAAGAGAACACCCAAACTTCACCGTTGATTTTTTTAGGATTTGATCTCCCCTACTAAGAAGAGGTGCAAGTGATGGCATCAACCCATTAAGGCAGAAAAAAGATACTCTTGTATAGGAATCGTAGCCATTGCTCTAACAATCTTCAACGGAATTGGTTTTTATATATCTGGTCTTTTTTCGGAAAGAAATCCGTGAATTGAAATTAAAACAGCGGATAATCTAATAAGACTCAACAATTGATGCATCAAGGAGTGGATTATGAGAAAACCAAACATCAAAATGAAAGGAAGAGATTAGATCTGAAGTTAGTTACCTGCGTGTGAAGCTGGGGCGGATGGATCTGAAGAAGAAAGAGAAATAAGAGGCTTACAATTTGCTGCTGCTAATATCTCACCAGGCAAGAATAACGGTGTGATGAAGGCTAAGGAAAAGTAGTCATCGGCCAGGAAAGAGAGCTTTTTCTGTTTATAAGTCTTGCAAGTTTGGAACATGAATCAACATAAAAAAAAAACAAGGGGAAATGGCGTTCATTTTGAGACAGAAAGGCGAGGCCAATCAATGAACCGTCATGCTAACAATATTTTTAAAATACCATTTGCACTGATAGAGGTTTAATTTAAAGAATAGCGTGCCGGCACGGCACGGCTCGTTTCCTTAAGGGCTCGTTTGTTATAATGAAACTGATTTTGATGAAAATGGAGATGGATATGAAAATAGAGATGGATATGAATACGGAAATGAGATTTAAAAGTATATTTGATATGTCATGAAATGGGTCTTGATTTTTATGTGAAAAGACCAAAATGCCCTTATAATTAAAAAATAAAAAAAATCAAATCTTGCTGTTGCTCTCAATCTCGTGATGGCAGCAACGACGTTGTTTGCTCTCAATCTCGCAGGCCTTAGCAAAACACTCTTTCTCCCTCTCCTTCTTCCACTCCGACCATGCCTCGCCGAAAGGAAAAAAAAAACAACATAAAAAGGAAAGTAGTCATCGGCCAGGAAAGAGAGCTTTTTCTGTTTATAAGTCTTGCAAGTTTGGAACATGAATCAACATAAAAAAAAACAAGGGGAAATGGTGTTCATTTTGAGACAGAAAGGCGAGGCCAATCAATGAACCGTCATGCTAACAATATTTTTAAAATACCATTTGCATTGATAGAGGTTTAATTTAAAGAATAGCGTGCCGGCACGGCTCGTTTCCTTAAGGGCTCGTTTGTTACAATGAAACTGATTTTGATGAAAATAGAGATGGATATGGATACGAAAATGAGGTTTAAAAGTATATTTGGTATGTCATGGAATGGGTCTTAATTTTTATGTGAAAAGACCAAAATGCCCTTATAATTTAAAAAAAAAAATCAAATCTTGCTGTTGCTCTCAATCTCATGTATATTTGATGGTTGTTGGTAATTATATTTGTCAGTTGTTGGTAATTAACCATAAAATATATGTATATACTTAATGGTTGTTTGAAAAAACCGTGATATATATGTCAATATATGACGGTTATTAGATAATAACCGTGAAGTATTGCGGACAATTTTTTAAAAAGAATTGAGGTTCATTTTCGGTAAGCCCTCATATGCATATTACATACATATACATAAACCAATTAACAGATCCATTACCAGTTATCAAAAAGTATGTACATTACATAAACAATTAAACAAATATATTCCAGTCATCAAAAAGTAAATATACACAAATACCTATATATTACAAAAACTAAAAGCTAGTCCAAATTATCAACCAAAAGAAAATCAATTAAAGCAAAAGAGAAAACAAAACAGAAACTGAAAGCAGGAACCAAAATAGAAGCCAAAACCAAATCTGAACTAGCTAAACTAAAAACCTAACATACACTTAAACAAAAAAAATGGTACTCTATAGCTAACTCTATTATGCTTCCATCCATTGACGATAAACTGTCATAGCCAACTCTTCCATAACTTCTTCAATTTGTCTGGGTGAATATTGCTAAGAATAACTGTCCTCAAAGTACTGCACGCAAGAACAAAGTATGTTAAAATATATATGACTTGACTTTTAATTTAATTTAGCACATATACATGCGCGCGCGCGCGCGCGCACACACACACTTTAGTATTAATTGAGCTAGGATTGTGGGTGACTATGTCCTTCATAAACTTTACAACACATTACCACAATAAGAGCTCCAATCTAGTTGCCGTAAACACTATAAACAAACAAATGAAATCATTACTACAAACAGTTGATTTAATGACACAAATTAACGACCGTTCTTAAAAAACAGTAGTAAAAGATGAAGTGGTTGCGTTTCAACAACTGTTTCACAAAATCAGTCGTTGAAATAAGTGTTTCAACGACTGTTATAACAAACAGTCGTTGAAGATGGAAGCTATTTTTTTAAAAAAAATTTCCCATGATACAACGACTGGTTTCTATACCAGTTGTTGAAATCTTATATACAACGGCTAGTTTTAAAACCAGTCGTTGTATCTTCTCCATCCATCAATAAAAAAACTGGAGATACAACGACTGGTTTTAGAAAACCAGTCGTTGTATCTTCTTTGCAGGAGTCAAAGATGGCAAAGCATGTCAGAGTAGCGTAAAGAGTATAGCTGTTTTGTTTGCCAAAGGCTCATTTTTTCTCCATTGGCGCAATTTGCATTTCTCCATTGGCGGTTCTCCCTCCTCTCGTTTAAACCAGAAGTGGTTCTGCTGTCTCCGTGTTCTTCGTTCTCCTTCCTCTTCTCAATTCACCGTAGGTTCTGCATGTAGCTGTTTTGTTTACCAAAGTCTCATTTTTTCTTCATTGGTGCCATTTGTATTTCTCCTTTAGCGGTTCTCCCTCCTCTTCTCCGTTGAAACCAGAAGTGGTTCTGTCTCTGAGTTCGCAGTTCTCCCTCCTCTTTTTAATTCGTGGTAGGATCTATAGCTGCTGGGTCCATCCTCCCGTTTTTCCTCTTCTCCGTCCCGTGACAAGCTAGGTAAGGCAGAACTTAAATTTCATTTGATGGGGTTCTTCATTTCATCCTCTGAGCTTGCAATCTTGATTTTTTTCTTGCTTGATGCTACATTATTCAAGTTTAAGTATGTGTTTTGTGGCTTCGTTTCATCCTTTGAGCTTGCAATCCCTATTTTCCCTCTTCTCCAACAAGCTATATATGTTGATTGTTTGATTTTTTTTTTGCATCCGTGTTTGTTGCTTTTTTTACTCTTAACTGGTAAGTTGCGAGATTGGAATTGCTCATTTGGAATTTCACTTGTGACTTGTTATTTTGGCAAAAAAGAAAAAGAAATTACTTGTTACTATGATGATAAACATTTTGTAGCTTTCTTCCTCTGAAACCTCCTTTCTCAGTCATATGGATATCTGAAATTAAAATGGTTAGGTATCTGTTTTTTTGGGGATAAACTAGGGTCATTGCTCATTCATTAGGGCTATAAAGTTAACTCTTGTGAGGGTTTTTTGTTTCTGTTATGTTCTCATGATTAAAATTGGAGGTTTTGGTATTTTCTTTATCTTTCTTCATGTGTTTGTATCAAGTATATAATTACAAACTACGTGTAACTCATGTACTTATATAATGAAAAATAAATTCATTTGACGTTATTATATGGATTTCATTAATTTTCACTATCTTGTTTTAATGCTTCCTTTCTTGGCCACACTTGTAACAATTTGAGAAAGACTATTATTCTATAAATATAATAGAAGATATGTGGAATGGCAAGGGAAGACATAATAATGATGATGAAGAAATATAGAATATGATATAAGAAAAGGTTATGCATACTAGAATAAAGATAAGAACTTTATGCTCATTTTAGAGTTTTGTTTAGTAATTATATAGATAGTGAGCTTAAACAGAAAAGTGATTCTACATAAACAAAATCATTCCCTAGAATAATATCCAGATTCATAGTAGAAGCTAAAGATGGTGTCTTTATTCGACGAATATTGAATCATAGCTGCTGATTTCATGAGGGGTCATGATTTTGTTATTTTTATTAAATTTAAATAACAAACCGTCATATGTCATTATCTTACCCTTTCCAATAGGTTGATCTAAAATTGAGTATTTTTAAAAATGGCATAGGTGGTAGTAAAATGGGTCACCGTTGGATGAATGCTTTGAGAACTAGTGAAGAATATGAGAATGGGGTGGAAGAGTTTATTAAATTTGCTAGAATGAATGCACCTAGTAAAAATGGGAAGTATTTTTGCCCATGTGTGAAGTGTTTAAATGAGAGTCTACGTGATATTGATGATATAAGAGATCACTTAATTTGTGATGGAATAAATCTTCGGTATAAAAGGTGGATATGGCATGGTGAGGAAGTAACGGCTTGTGCGTCCCATGAGAAGGAAGTTTTAGAGGTTGGACATGATGATAGAATAGAGAAAATGATTCATGATGTTGAGGTAGAATGTTTTGGACAATCGCCTGTATATGATAGCGTACAGAGTGATGCAGAGACACCTTTGTACCCTGGGTGTACTAAGTATACTCGCTTATCTAGTATTTTGCACTTGGTCAACTTAAAGGCAACTTGTGGGTGGACTGATAGTAGTTTCACATTGTTACTTGAATTGTTGTGTGATATGTTTCCAGAGGATAATGTACTTCCAAATCGTATATATGAGGTCAAGAAAATATTATCTACGATGGGTATGGAGTATAAAAAGATACCTGCTTGCCCTAATGACTGCTTATTGTACAAAAATGAGTATGAAGGCTTAAGTAAGTGTCCTAAATGTAAAACTTCCAGATATAAAGTGAAGAAAGGTAATAGGTGTGGTGATGAGACAATTAAAAAGCAACCTTTAAAGGTTTTGTAGTATCTTCCAATCATATCGCGGTTCACATGAATGTTTGCTAATGCTAAAGAAACAAAGAAGTTGAGATAGCATTATGATGACAGAGTTTATGATGGAAAATACCTTCGGCACCCAGCTGACTTTCCATAATGGAAGAAAGTAGATGAAACGTATACCAGATTTGGTAGCGAGCCTAGAAACCTTTAGCTTGGGCTTTGTACAGATGGAATCAATCCTTATGGTACTTTTAGCAGTACACATAGTGCATGACCGGTTCTGCTGGTGATTTACAACTTACCTCCCTGGTTGTGTATGAAGCGCAAGTATATGATGCTTTCTATGATAATTTCGGGACCAAAAAGCCAGGGAACGATATTGATGTCTACTTGGCACCTTTGATAGAGGACTTAAAGAAGTTGTGGGAGGATGGTGTAGATGTGTTTGATGCATATAAACAACAGTCGTTTAAGCTATGTGCAATAATTTTCACCACAATTAACGACTTCCCTACATACGGGAACTTGTCAGGTTATAGTGTTAAGGGTCATAAAGCATGTTCGATATGTGAATCAAGCACACACTTGCATCAACTCAAACATGGTAGAAAAATGGTCTACCTTGGTCATAGACGATTCCTTCCTCGGTTTCACCCGTACCGTAGGCTAAAGAAGGCTTTTAACAGTTTTCCAGAGAATGGAATGGCTCCGAAGCCATTAACTAGAGACGAGGTTTATAGTCAGCGAAGATAGAGACAAGTTCATTAGCTACATTAGCTTTTTGGGTCAAAGCAAAGTTAGCGTTTTAATTCCTACCTGGAGGGAAGTTTAAAAGGACACAAAGGCTATGATTTGGGAACAACTTTTGGTATGTAAAGTTGTTTTGTTATCTCTATCTCTATCTCTATTTTTTCATATATAACTATTATATATTTTGTTTTGTAGCAAAACTATGATGTTCCCAATACGAGGCAGATGTAGAAGTATTAGATGGGGGAAGTTCGTGAGTGATGGAAAGATTTCAAGTCCACGCTCATAACCAAGTACTTTCGAGGGCCAAGGAATCATGAGGATCCTTGTAAAGAGTATTCGTTTCTTTCTCCAAATGACTGGAGGTTGTTTGTGGCATCGCGGTAAGATCCCAAATTCCTGGTAAATTTTGTTCATCTTAGTGTTAAACATTTTAGTTGAACTTACTTGACATCGCTAACTCAGTTTTCATTATTCTTTGTTTATATAGGAATTGAGTCAAGCAAATAAAGAGAGGCGAGTGAAAAACAATTATCCTCATTACATGTTGCGTGGGGGTTATCGGAAGTTCGAAAAGAAGATGATGCAGGCTGAATTGCAAAAATTGGAGGAAGCAGCCCTAGTAGATCCTAGTATTGTCGTGCAGGCGCCACCTCCTCCCCCACGTCACAAAAAATGGAAAGCAGGGAGGATAAAGGGAGAAAAATATATAAATCCAATTGTTGCTGATGTCGCTCAAAGGATTGTGAGTATTTAATAACAAGTATATTTAAGTGTGTTTCATGTTGCTAACAAGATTGCATGTAATTACTTTCTATTTATCCATTGTATGTTGCATGATGAACTTGAAGAGCAGAGCAGCCAAGGTTTCTTCACTTAAACTGGAAGGATGTACATCTTAGCAATGGCTCTTGGTAATCTAGATCACCCTGGTCAAGTTAGAGATGAGTCAAGGGGAGTTGGTCTCTCTAAATACTTTGGACGAGGTTCACAAGCTTATGGGCGAGGTGAAATAAGTCAGGAGTTTGTGGCCAGGGTTCGAGAGGAAATCCAAGCAGAGCTAGCAGTGCAAATGCATCAATCACTTTGAGACGATCTTAAAGAAGAGTGTTGAGTGAGCTACGTGGTGAGATGAGTACGATGGTGTTGTCTCACGTGCAAGGCAGGATGTGTAACGTGGAGCCTAGATTTGAAGTTTGTAAATAATTTCATTTAATATAACATTGAGTTTTTCCTTACGTTATTTTAATTAATTCTTTCATTTCTCTTACCCAGGAATCCCCGGCCTTTCCCAGCACCAAAGGCAGTTACAATCCGCCAGAAGTTGGACATGGCGACCCTGGTCCTTCACTAGAGCCTGGAGAACCTTGCACTTTATATTTGGAGGTCCCATACCTGTGTGTTGTTGCTGATGCTGTTGTATACACGCATGCCACCACCCACCATAATAACCAAATCTGGGATGATCAACTTAAGGTCAATGTCACAAGTGTTCGACTGGGGGAGGAAGGTATAGATGTCCCGTTCCTCGATGATGAGGTTGCCAGACTAGGTCAGGCAATAGGATCTTTCATCTTATGGCGTAGACATCTTGTTGAGACTGTGTCAGTCCCTCCAATGGTAGGAAACACCTTACTGTTACTTGATCCTTAACATTCTATTTATAATCTTTATTTTGTGTGTTACAAGGAAAAAGATGATGCGACAAAATTTTCCTTATTGGCATAACTGCAAAATATTCATCAAGACATTAACAAGGTCGACTTAAAGATGCCTTGTGGGATTGTCGGTCACAGAATCTCATATGATTTTGGACTTGATAACAAAGATATTAGAGAGTTCCTATCTTTGGAGGAGATAGACATAGGATGGGTCACATTTGCAATCATGTGAGTTTAGTTATAATTTTTAACTTTAATTAATGCACTGATATTTAGGATTTTTATGCTTCTACATTTACTGAGTCATTTCTCATTTCATTTATGTGGTAGCTGCTTTGACAAAATGTGTGCCGAACGAGAGCTCAGCACTACATATGGCTTCTTACGTCCTAGTAATATGTCACGGCGTAATACCCAGAGGTTGAAAGATCGGATGAGCTATGTAGGCTATACAATAGGCGAGACTCAACTACCTTGTTATCTAGCACCAATTGTTGAAGGGCAAGTAACTTAATTTCATATATTTATACACATTCACTTTGCTAAGCAGTATCATGTTATCGAACCTCATTTTAATCTATATATGCATGTGATTATAGTTATCATTAGAGTCTTTGTGTTCCTTGTCCCTCGATCAACATCATCTTTTGGTTTGACTCATTGGGTCACAAGCCAGACGGAGATATCAAAAACATTTTCAACACGTAAGTAAATTTGATTGTCAGTCATTGATTTTTGATTACACTCAATTGTTTTAATGTCTTCTATTATCATTTTAATTATTACAGTGCACTGAAGACATATTATATAATGGGTGGGAATCGTGAAGGTAAAAGTGGTTTAACAAAGTGGTTCCAGCCAAAGGTACGTTCTTTACATTCAAGTTCTTCGATTGACTATTGCTTTACATAGGCATTTATTCTTTTTTACCGTTTGCTTTTGATGTATAGTATGGTGGTAGCGAAGATGGAGCCGGTGGGAGGGGAGACTTATAGTAGTATGGAGGCAATGGTGAAGGGGATGGAGCAAATGGGGACTTATAGTAGTATGGATGCTGTGGTGACGGGGATGGAGGAGGTGGGGACTTGTAGACATATGGTGGAGGAGCAGAGGGGGATGGTGTAGGAGATGGAAATGGGGGAGACTTATAATAATATGGAGATAACCCACTAATTGTCTGGGTTGTAAGGAGTAAAATGTTTAAAAAAAAGATACAACGACTGTTTTAGAGAAAACAGTCGTTGTATCTCTAATAATACGACTGTTTAAAAAAAGTCATCTTTTCTTAAATTTTCAACGATACTAACATAGAAGTCCGCCTGAAAATAGTCCTCTAAAGGGCAAAAAAACGGTCGTTAAAAGTCCCTTCTGTAGTACTGAATGTATCAGTCTAACACAAAAAAACTAATTCTGACAAGTCTAACACAAAATGGTAAGTATTGGTGAATTCCGCTACTCACTTTCATTTGTACGTAGATGCAATGCCTTTACCATGTAACACTTGGCAGTCGAGGCCTTTGTCTGCAGCATAATAGTAAACAACTCTGACAATATCACTATAAGAAATTAAAGCACCAAATTTATAATAGACTCTGACAGGACAATAAGAAATTAAAGTACCAAATTTGTCAACACCCGTTTCCATTTCAATATAAGCAGAGTAATAGAGATCAAGTTCCACAGGCATATAGAAAAGTACATATATACTGATAACAGTAATTGTTTACAGTCCAAAGTCAAAATATGGAAGGCAACAATATTTACAACATTTACTGAATATTCAAAAGTGTCTTAAACATAGACTATCTATAACCACAGACTTTAACTTTGCCTCGAGACACGTGCTAATCACTTCCCTATGTCTATGCCTTTGCCTTTTGATCTACTGACATCCCCTGAGATGTTTGGTTTAGAAAAAAGGGTGAGATTCCAAGGAATCTTAGTAGAAACATGCTATCGTTCATATAAAATGCATAAAGTAAATATGATATGCGCCATGTATGCACCAATTAATGAACAATATAAACACTTTATCATCATGTATACATGAGTAGGGCCCAGTACCACTAATCATACACCGGTTGGATTCTTACCGAACTCCTAGTGTAAGTACACCTCTGGCACTAACTGCCCTTCCTAGGCAAACCATGTCGAGTAATATAGCACATTTATAAATAATGGCAACCATATAATCATATGAACTATGGCATGATGTATGAAAGATAATGTTCCTACCTTAAAGCTCTATCAACCCCTTATCACGTGCCTTGTAAACGGGTTGACTTTTGGTTCCCGACTCGACCGTAAAATATTAAAAGTACAAGAAATAGGTCATAACCTATCCAAGTATCATTTTTGACACTACCATAGTGTTTCTTGTGGTTATATTAGCCTATGGTGAAAATTTACCAAAATGCCTCTGGAACCCCAGCCCGGCCCCCCGTACCCAGCCTGACTGTACTTTTCCTGAAATTTTGACTAAGGCTATTCTAATATATTTTTGCCTAAAGAATCCATTTCAGGGCTCAAAATTATCAAATTCAATATCAAATTAAGAAATTGCCCTTGACATCCCTACTTTTAGGGTTTTAGGAGCATTTTCGTAATTATGCTTTTTCGGGCTTTTCCGAAAAAGTAACTAACTGTAACCCTACCTAATTTTCCTTGCTGAACCCAATGGAATCATCAAAATCATTGAAAATCCAACTCTTTCACCTCAGAATAGTGCTGGCTGAAATATATGCAAAGAAAAGGGAAAATTGCATTTTGAGATTTAACCCTTAAAGCTTATGCCTTTCCACTTCTAATCCATTATTAAGCCATTTAAACACATACCAATCATGATTTAGAGAAATTTGGGTAGCATAACCCCTTAGAATTAGGACTTTCCAAATTTACAAACTCAACCAAAAATCACCAAATCCAACCATAAACATCAACAATAACAACATACTAGTATGGATTTGAGATTTGTGAAGTTACCTCTTGAGTTCTTAAACTTTCTCTCTCTAGGTGTCCTCCTCTGTCTTTCTCCTTGAGCTTAAGATGAGCTTGCTAAACCTTATATTCCTTAAAGAAGAAGTGTTTAGGGAAGATCTCATGCAAGATTAGAAGAAAAAGCTTAAGAATCATAAGCCTTATCTTGATCTTTCTCTTCCTCCTTCTCTCTAACCTTGAGTTTTCCTTAAGGTTTTTATCTCTCTGTCCTCTCTTGAGCTTTGGACAAAATGAGCAAGAAAAGATGAAGCTTGGCTTCATAAAAATCTTACTCATTTTCCCTTCATTTAATAATTGGTGGTAATTTGGTTTATGACATCACTTTAGTACTTAGCCTTATCTACTTCCAACTTGTGTCATAAGGTCCACTTGAGTTTGAACTAATTTCCTTCTCTTCCCTCCTAGCCCAAAACGTCCTCTAGGTCCTTAAGAAACCAAATGGGCTTTCATTCCACTTGTCTTAAGCTTCTTGTTCCAAGAAATTAATATCTTAAGCTAATAACTCATGTGCTCATATTCAACAAGTATTATTTATTCCTCTTGACTTGGATTAATGACACTTGGCATATCATAATCCCAATAACTATTTTTCCCTCCCATTTCCTTAAGCTAGGCGAAATTTATAAGGAAAAAGGGAATAAAAATTGTTCCAACATTTTCCATAATTTCATTAATTGATTTATGCACAAGTTCCTTCTAACTTTACAAATCTTGATTTATTTGACCAAGAATATTGCAAATATACATTCTCCTTTATTTTCCTTAATTAATTGAAATTAACTTCAATTAATTGGAAAATAATTAGTCTTATGCTAAATTAGCAAAATTACGATTTTACCATTACCTTTATAATCTAATTTCTTTTCTTGAATTAATTTGGCCAATTCCCATATATTTTTAGATAAAATATTTCCTCTATTATTTCTCCATTTTTGGACCTTGATATTGGGCTTCTTGAATTTCCCAAACTAATTCCATAATTATTTTGCCCATTTTCTCATGAATATGAACAATTCTAAAATTCATAAGTTCCAAATTTATGAATATTCACCATTTTATTGAATTTTTTCAATAATTACAATATATTTGGTGAATATAAAATTTGGGGTGTTACAAAATTTAAATCCATCAACTTACTTATTGAAAACCTCGACCATCTGTGGTTAATTGTTCGCATCCCTATTTACCGAATCAAAGTACCAAATCTTTTGCTTGAAGGGATTGAGCACGATGAGCATCCAATGACCCCTAAATACAATAAACATAATGAGAACAAAACTAAGAAGAAAACATAATGAGCATCCAATTTAATGAAGTAGTATACTTACCTTTGGCAATACGACACTAAGAAAAAAATGTCCTTTTTCTTTAGTGCCCTTCTAATGACTATATCTGCCAGTTCCCTCACTTTTCTCTCTATAAAATCTTGTTTATTGCCTACATCTAACATTCCTAAATAGTGGTGGAGGTTGAGGAACATGAATGTGTCGTGCAGGCCATTGAGGGCTAAGTATTCCTTGTGAAGGTGCGTTACATACAAAAATGTTATGAGTAGCTAAGTATTCATTCGCAGTAGAAGAAATATGGGATATAAAGGTTACAAGTAGTCGAGGTAGCCATATTGCCCTTGACAATCTATTTCATTGACATCCGATTGAAAGTGTCAAACACATCTTCTTCCCCATAGATATCTTACTTAAAGGGGACTTATTTGGTGTAGTCTTCTTGCTCATGGTTTATTTTGGTGACTACACTATCATGTGCCTTAAAAGCCATCTAGTATTTATTAGAAATTGGCGGAACTGGTGGTTGAGGCACAGGTAGAGGCTCATCTGTATTCTTCAGTGTATAAGACACCAAACCATGGCTGGACTGAGGTCCCAAATTGCTCTTCATTCTCTTCGGCTAAACAAGTTGAGAAGTTAGGAAAATAGTTACTATAAACTTTATCAACAAGTTCAAAAGGCGATGGTATACCTTTTTTTCTTTGATGGTGTCACGCCCTTATTTTACTTTTACCTTTACCAGAGTATTCGCGGAAAACGATATGCGGTTCGGTAGGCAACACAGGAATAGCATAACTATACTGATAATATGTGCATGATTACATAAATTCCCCATAGGGGTTCGTACCTGATAAATTCAAATAATGTAGCCGCACAAGGCTACTAGGGTATCTAAACCCATCCCAGTAAAACAGAGACATATTCCTGACTTTGTTCCGCCACTGCAATCCCCTCGTGTAGTTCTCTTCTTTGCTCTCAACATATCTTTTGTCTTCTCCTGTCTAAATTGTTGGTAGGGGAGGGTGAGATTCGAGAGAATCTCAGTAGGAAACAGATACCATAATGCATGCATGATTGATGCTATGTGTACGACATGTTAGCTTTATCTAGATGTATGCCCCATAATGACATTTCTACATGCTCAATGTTTCATACAACAAGACTATGGCCACAGCGAAAACAGAAACAGAGGTTCATTTATTCAAATATGCTCTACACAATCAAGTAAAGCAATCACATATATCATTACACAAGCAAAGATATCAATTACATGCAAGTAAGGTAAGTCCCCTACCTTAACCCTTTCTCGCCTCGAAACGCGTGCCTCGTAATGCGTGCCAACAGCTCGGGGCTCCATATTCGATCCTACAATGTCAAATGTACTATTTAGACACTTCCATAGTGTTTCTGGGGGTTATATGAGTCTATCTAGAAAAATTACTACAATACCCCCGGGGACCCAGCCCCATCATACCCGGTCCGGCTGTACTTTTCTCGAAATTCTAACCTGGGCTATCTTGACATATTTTCGCCCAAGGAATCCATTTCCAAACTTGGAATTATCAAATTCAACGTAAAATTATGAAATTGCCCTTGGCAGCCCTACTTTTAGGGTTTTAGGGGCGTTTCCGTAATTATGCTTTTTCGGCCTTTTCCGAAAACGTGCCCAACTGTAACCCCACCTAATTTTCCCTCCTGAATCCAATGGAACCATCAAATCATTGAAAATCCAACTCTAAGACCCATTTAGACCCCTGACCGAAATATATGGGTTTTCCAGGGAAAATCGGGGTTTTTCGGTTTCGGCTCCGTAAACACGTTCCTTTCTACTCCTAACCACTTTATTGACTATTCCATTAGGTTACAACTACCATTTAGTATCAATTTGGGCAGCATAACCCCTAGGGAAACCTATTTCCAAAAATTAAAACCAATGGCAATCCGGCGAAATTTCACCGATTAAATTGCCCACAGCAGCTAGAATAGTCAATATACGAAGGTTTGGAAGTTACCTCAAGCTCCCACTAGCGTTTCTTCTTATGGCTGAAAACCCTAACTCCAAAACACCGTGAATCTTGCTTCAAATACCTCAAACAACATAGAAGAGAAGCTTAGGAGAAGGATTATACACGTTAGGTACGAATTCATCGAAGAAATCGACCTATCTTGTGAGATTTCTCCTTCCTCCTCTCTATTTCTTTCTCAACTCCTCTCTCTATTTTCTGCATAAAGCACGTCAGTTTTGGTGCTGAGGGAAGAAGAAGATGATTTTAATAATATGACCCCATTTAATTAACTAATTTTCCCAATTTCGGATTTTACAAACTTTTGGCAGATTTCTGCTCAAACTTTGAAAAATCATAACTAATTCTAGAAATATCGAAATGAGGTGATTCCAAAGCCTATAGAACTCTTATTGAGTCTAGTTTCAAGAAAAAATATAGACTTTTGCTTTATGGAATCACAAAATTCCCAGAATTTTAATCTTTACATGCTGTTTCAGAAATTTCACAGTTTTTCTGTGCTGACTTCAAAAATTCATATCTTTTTGTGTATAGCTATAATTGAGTCATATGACCTATCAAATTAAAGCTTAGGATGTCTACTTTCATCCTATAAAATTTCATAATTTTTTCTTATCATTTAGTCTCCCAAAACCTTATGATAAGCTCACTGCCTCATAGGCGATTTTATCGAAAACATAATTATATTCTCCAAAATTCACCATTTTACTTTCTTAATACCCCAATGATATTAGAATCATTAGGGAATATATTTGGGACATATACTAAATCGGGGCTTAGTAGTCCACTCAATTTAGGCTTATTCCAAAGCTTTCAATCCCAAAATTCGAGATATTACAGATGGTATGACAATAAGGTCGTCTGGCTAAACAACAAAGCCAAGTACAGCTCCTCCCAATATCCCAAATTTTGTTCACCAAAATTCCTTATATATTTGTTACATTAAATGGAATAAAATGGTGAATTTTGGTACACTTGAAATAGCAAAATATTAGAAGTAGAGGTTACTTGAAATTTGGCTAAGTTAAGACATAAAATTTTAATTTCTTGTCTTCTTAAAGGCATAATTTTGTAGCCCAAAATGAAGAAGAGAATAACACAATTTTTGGCCCAAATTGTTGCTCAATTTTCGTCTAAAAAATAAAAAGGGAAGAAGGAAGACAACATTTAATTCAAAAATTGAAGAAATGTAAGACAAAATGGTCATTTGGTTAGTAAATCAAGAAGCCTCTTACTTCTCCATAATTATGGAACCAAGTGGAAGCTTATGGAACTAAGTGGAAAGAAGAAGAGAAGGTAAAAAAAATCATGTGCACAATTCTATTAAATTATTATTATTTTAAGGAGGTGGAAGGAGATATTTTAAGAAGCTCTTAGACACTTCCAAGGGGATAAAATTTGGGCCAAACAGAGAGAGAAGAGAGAGAGAGTAACATCTTGAACAAGAAAAAGAGCAAAAGAAGAGATAAGGATTCAAGAAGCAAACCTAGGTAAGTTTGCAAGCAAAATCCACTTGCTCTTGTTTCTAAATCTTTAGAAACCTCTTCTAATCCTCATATACTTCTTGAAATCACATGAAGCAAGAAGAAAATGAGGGAGAAACAAGAAGGAGAGGGGACAGTTGAAGAGGAAGAAGAACAGAATCGGGAGGTAAATCATGAAACCTTGTCTTACTTGTTGATTTGTGGTTGTTGTTGGTGAATTGGTTGATTGGTTGGCTTGGTTGTCATGTTTTTATGATTTAGGAAACATAAACCTTGACGGGAGGTGCTGTCCAAATTTGAATTAATCATGTGGGAAGTGTAATTAAATGGTTTAAGAAGTGAATTAGGATGAAACGAAGGTGTTTTGTTGAATGAAAGCATGAAACTCCAATTTTTCTAATTTTTCATGAATTTCGGGCAAAGGTGATTTGCTGTGTTTAGACTGGAATATGATGGATTTGATGTTCCCATTATGTTTAGAATGAAAAATTGTGTAAGGAACATGTGAAAAGTGAAGTATGGAGGCTTTAAGGTGTGAAATGACCATTTTACGCCTAAAATCCTAACATATGTGGCTGCAAGGGTAATTTGGGAAATGGAGTGTGATTTTGGCAAAATTGAGGTAAAAAATGGATTCTGCACATAAAATTGTGTAGGAATAGCCTGAGTCATAATTTTTGGTAAAGTACAGTTATACCGGGTATAAAGGGAAATTAGACTAGATTCCTAAGGGCATTTTGGTAATTATGCATTTTGGTAGAGAAAACCAACCATATGAATTTAGGAATGAGACATGAATGAGTAGTAACTCATTATAAAATTTGGAATTTTAGGATTTGACATTTACCCGTGCCGGATCAAGAATCATTAGACCGAAAAGTTAGACAATTGGAAAGGATTTTAGGTAGTAACTCTATTTTTCATACATTATGTGATTGTTTATATGCTTTGTGTTGTCATATCTTGTGATATGAATTGTTTGTTACAAAACCTAGCTGTGGTGTGGGAAAAGCACAAGTACTACCGAGTAGGACAAGCACAAGTATCATCAGGCCAAGTGGGACCCAACTAAGGTAGTAAGACAGGTATGGACAAACAGTTATATGCTCCAGAACATTACAGCAAGTAAGGGTCAAACTGTCATTTGATCTTGAACAGTGTACACAGTGTAGCCAGTAGGGACAAACAGTCATTTGATCCTTAACGCCGAACAGACAAACATGTTTACAGTATATTTGTTTTGTTACATTATATGGTGCATTGCATGTTTATTTATCACATTTTATATGATTGATTATGTGTTACTCCTGAGATTCGTATGAATCTCACCCCTTTCCAAATATTTAAACATTTATTCAGCAAGAGACTGCGGTTCTAAGGGTAAAGAAGTAGATACCAGCAGCTGAAGATCCCAGATCTGTCCAAGTAGTAGTGTTAGTTATCTACAGTTTTTATGTTATTTTGGGTTCTGTAAATATTTTGTACAAACTCTGTGGGGATTCCTACAATATAATCAAGTTCTTTATATTAGTACTGTCTCTGCTCAGGAAACGTTGACGATACTTGGATCTGACTCAGAACCATCTGATAGTGGCTACTTCGTATCTCCCATAGATGAATTGGTGGATGGTTCTGGTCGCAACTGTGGCCCGTACACTGGCCTGTCTCGGACCCGCTTCCTGGGTGTCCGTAGCATCCTGCACCTCCTAGCGTAAGATACTGTATGTGATGTTGTCCTTTTGGAATCCATTGTTCTAATGAAAGCTGATTCACCGACAGTGGTGATCTATCCCGCTGGCATTTTCTCCTGTGAATAATTCCTGTCATTATGTAAACAAGACCATATCAATATACTATTCTGATAATGCTAGAACCGCTTTTAGCTCTGATACCAAAAATGCCAAACCCCTTAACATTGTGATATTCACAGAGTAATAAACGCATAGTTCAAGGGCCATACAGAATTAGCATAAACATACTTATACAAAGTGCTTGTTTACATTACAGGAAATCCCTATAGGGTTTGAAAAATATATATAAATCCCAAAATGTACAAAATTAAACTACTAATAACCATTTGCATCTCTAATCCGAACTGGAGCCCTCAAACGTTGGCATTTACGTTTTTGCCCCTAGAGCTGCTACCTTCTGTTAGAATATTTTAAATTTTGGAAAAAGGGTGAGATTCAAATGAATCTCAGTAGCAACACACAATCAATAATATAAAATGCGATAAATAAATATGTTATGTACCATATAATGTAAATGAAAATTCAACTATGTCCGGTGTATGCATAAAATTCAGGGCCAAATTCCCTACTTTATTGGGTACCTCAGCTGAGTCCCTGTCTACAACTAGGTAATGTGCCCTATGCATTATTCATATTACTGTGCCCCAAGCACTCTATTCAGCCACAGAATATGGAATACACAAAGCATGCAAATATTTACATAGTTTATGAAAGATAGAGTTACTACCTTAAGTCCCTTTTTTGCTCATTAACAGTTCTTCAATCCCTGATCTGGTTCAGGAAAACTGTCTGGTCTTAAAATTTCAAGTTCACAAGAATTGAGTTATTACTCATTCATGTACTATTTCAAGCTTATTTTGTTGGTTATCTTTACCCTTATAGTTTAAAGTAATTACATTTTTGCCATTACCTTTAATTTCGCAATTACTAAAACTACCAGATATGGTTATTACAAATTTTTAGTAATGCCATTTGGGTTGACCAATGCATTTGTAGTGTTTATGGATTACATGAATTGAATTTTCTATCCATATCTGGACAATTCATAGTAGTCTTCATTAATGATATTCTAGTATATTCATGAAGCAAAGTAGAACATGATGAGCATTTAAGAGAAGTACTGGGCATATTGAAAGATAAGTAACTCTATGCCAAGCTAAGCAAGTGTGAGTTTTGCCCTTCAGAAGTTAAATTTATAGGCCATGTATTTTCACAAGAAGGAGTCTCAGTAGATCCTAGCAAAGTGGAAGCAATATTGAACTGGAAGAGGCCAGAGATTGTGGCTGAAGTACATAGTTTTTTTAGGTCTTGTCGATTATTACAGAAGATTCATTCAGAATTTCTCTAGAAATGCATCGCCTTTGACAAAATTGACATAAAAAACTCAACCTTTCGTGTGGGACGATAGTTGTGAGAGAAGCTTCTTAGAGCTGAAAGATAAGTTGACAATAGCACCAGTGTTAACAATCCCTAATCCGCATTTGACCTATGTGGTCTATAACGATGCTAGCAGACATAGATTGTGAAGTGTCCTGATGCAGCAGGGCAGAGTTATAGCATATGCCTCTCGTCTGCTAAAGCCTCACGAACTAAATTGTGTTTGCATTGAAAATCTAAAGACACTATCTCTATGGGACAACCGTAGAGTTGTACTATGACCACAAGAGCTTGAAATACTTGTATGATAAAAAAGAGTTGAATATGAATAGCGCAAATGGATGGAGTTGCTTAAAGATTACAATCTGAAAATTAAATACCATCTAGGAAAGGCTAATATAGTGGCAGACGTATTAAGCCGCAAGACAGTGCAGGTGGCAACCCTAATAATTCAAGAGTAGAAACTGTTTGAAGATTTCAGGGATCTCAATTTGTCTAATCAGATTATGATTAGTGGCAACAATGTCATTTAGGTAGAAAATCATCTGAGAACAGCATTGAAAATGGTCAGATAAAAGATAAAGATACACATAATTAAGAACATGATTAAAAGGGAAGAAACCTAGGAATATGACCTGTCACCGAGTGGACTAGTCAAATACAAAAGGCGGATATATATTCCACCGCAAATAGAATTGAGACGGCAAATCCTGAATGAAGCACACAAGAGCAAATATACTCTGCACCCAGGAGTAATACATCCCACATGTCTTTAGCCGTTGGCAGTGTGTAGATCGGAAAATATTCCTTCTAGTTGAGGGTGCTCTATATCGTTAAAATAGCTTTGCTATTTAATGTTACCAACCGTTTTTCGTTGTCATCGTATTCCTCTGGGCTCTTCTTCACTACTCTATCTTTATCTTTCTTTGTTGGAACATAGTCACTATCTTGTATTACATTCCATAAACCATATTCATTGGCTATTATGAACACTATGAACTTAGCTTTCCAGAACGAAAAATGTTCTCTGACAAAACCAGGAGGTCTAATGATTGAAGCTCTATATGGAAGAATGTTCTCACCCATTGTTACTGTTTAATGGATCCTTCTTAAGCTGTAAAACTCTTTGGAGAACACTAAGCTCTGATACCAAATGAAAGAGGCAAGCTTTAACCAAAAAGGGGTGAATTGGGTGATGTGATAAATTTTTTACGTGTTACGGTGTTATGGAAATATATGAAGAGAGAGTAGAGATAAGACAATTGGCACATAAAATGTTATCTTGGTTCGGCCCAACCCTAGGCCTACGTCCAGTCCTCAAAGATCAATACCTCCAAGATTTTCACTAACCTTCCAAGATTCAATGGGCTCTCATAATGCCTCAAGACAACAAATTCCCTCGCAAGGACTACGAGCAGAAAGTCTTACGAGAAATTCTCTACAGCTTCCCCTACAAGGAATCTACCTTCTCAAGGTCCCTTTACCTTGAGATAAAAAGTACAAATGAAATGTGTTTACAAAACTCTCTCACATAGTGGATATAATAATCACTGAAGTACAATGTGAATATAGAGATGAATATGAAAACAGAGACTCTTATGAGTATTTCAATATATGCTCTTGTGATGTGTGTTCTTTTTTTTTCTATCTGTCTTTGATGCTTTGTATTTATAGCAAGTCTGAAATAGCCATTATGTAACGTGTTGTTGAGGAGCGGGATATTCCGTTATGAAATTGAATGTCACGTTGTGGAGCAGGATGTAAGCATTTGAGTTTTCAGATATTCATTCATAGTAGGTCAACTACATGTGATGGCATTTATCCGGCAGTCAGTATGTAATGATGTTGTTCGCCGTAATTGACTTTCTCATTTGAATCTGTAATCTGAACATTTATTTTCCTATTTCACACTTGGAATATATGTTAGACGACATTTAGGTATAATAACATGTGAAAACATAATGAGTAAATATCATTTAACCATATTCGGATTGTTCGCTATGACTCTGTATTGCATCCTGCTTTTGAGCTAGTTGAACTTGAGTTCTTCTTTCTTACTCGAGTGCATTTAAGTTCTCACTCAAGTATTACCTTTCATGCATGGCCTATACAAAATTATCTTGATCACACTTTCTAGTGTATAAGTTCACTTTCAAGTGTTGGGTGGTCACACTCGAGTTCTCAATCCTCACTCGAGTGCTCTTGGCTGATATCATTGTTTTAGGAAGTCTCTACCAAACACTTGCAAGAGTGATCTTTACACTTGTAAGAGTGTTCATGCCACACTTGAATGCACCATCTCAATACTCGAGTGCTCGGGCTGTTCAGCATCTTTTCACTTGGTTCCTGCAGAAAGTGTAAAGTTTGCATTGGAAGTGCAAGTCAACACTCAAGTGCCTTACCCTTTACTCGAGTGCACCATCACAATTAAGTTTAATGAAGTTTTCTGGTTCTGTTTTAGCATGCAAGATTACAGACGTTTACCTAAAAGTGTTGCTTCATAACTCTGGTGTTAGTCCCTTACTCGAGTGCATGTTCATGACACTCAAGTGCACTTTATGGTTTCAGCATCTTGTATCCTCTCTGAAAGACACTTGTATGGTTGTACTTTCAGGACTCGAGTGCACTTCTTACCATCACTCGAGTGTTGAGTCCCTCACTCAAGTACACTGGACAATTTTGGATTCTGCTTAACTCTCTATGAAACACTTGTATGGACACACTTCCTAGACTTGAGTGTACTCTGACACTCGAGTACATCAGTAAATTTTCATGTCACTTCAGTAACTTCTGCATTACACCTACAAGAGTGAAGAACCATACTCAAGTGTTTCAACCTTCAGGACTCGAGTGCTTCATCCTCACTCAAGTGCATCAGTAGAATTTCACTTTCTGAACCAGCTTCTGCCTAACACTTGCAAGAGTGTAAAGTCATAGTCAAGTTTTCATGCTTCCAATACTAGAGTGCAACTTCCTTACTCGAGTGCATCAACAATTTTTCACAGCAACTTTCTGTAAACTTGTGAAATGCATTTGATAATTAAATAGACTTAAGTTTACATCTTCAAAACATAAGTTCCTTTACAAAAAAATGTATTAACACTTTGTTATCATCAAAACATGGATTCTAACGTACATAACATAAAATCCTAACTTAAGAAATCCATTACATAGCTAAATCAAAAAATTAAAACAAATAACTCCCCTGAATGTATCTCTGAAGCTAAAACCAATCTTTCATCCCCAAGAAGCATGAAAGAATTTAGCCTCTCATAGAGTTTATCACAGCTACAGCTCCTTCAAAGCATATAGAATCCATGGAATGAGACAATGGAGGGAGAAGAAGAAGATGCAGGCGATGGTGGTTGATGATCGATGATGGTAGTAGGATGAGATGTTGGTGAAGGCTATCTCCGTTTTCTCCCTCTTTTCAAAGTCATTGCTGCTCTCTGAAGGTCGTTTGTGGCCTGCTGGTTCGTGACTCTCATCTGCCTCCTCCCTCTTTTAATTGTCTATCACTATCCTCTAAAATATTCGCCCCCTCTTAAAGTTTATGTCCGAAGGTATGGGCTTCAATAAATTCCTCAAAATCTAAGTAAATAAGCCTTAAAATCAGATTCAGCAAAGGAATACTCTGATTTTTGTAAATTTGAACCAAATTGGCATTTTGAAAATTCAAGGTACTAAACTGACAACAAATCTAGTTACTAAAATGTTATTTATGAAATTTGGGGTCCTTTTCTATAATTTTCTCTGATATTCTCTATTCTAAAAGTAACGCTAATATTACAGAGAATGCCCTTCTTTCTGTGAAAATTCCAATCTAAGCACATGCAGAATTTCATTTTTCGTTTAAGTCCTTATGCATCTTTTTTTTTTTATCCTGTAGTTCCAACTTTCCCAAAGTGACCCACAATTCAAATCAATATCTTGTAATATCTTTATTCAAAATTCAAATTTTAAAGAGCAACCACAAGATTATAACAAATATATCATCTTATGCTCGATTTTCACACAATCATCTGTAATTCAATTTAATCATAATAAATATTATTTAGCCCAAAATTAGTTATAAAATCCCTAAATAAAATATTAATTATTATGATAACATCAAGATATATCAGTGCTCTTCATGATATTTTTGTAATTATGATCTGTATGGATCATAATACAATCAAAAGGACATCTAATTGCTATTTAATGGTGTTTTTAAATTTCATTTATTTCTTTTTATGTTTCATACATTAATGCTTGCATATGACTATTCATATTCCGAGATTGTAAAGAGGTAATAATTTGATGGTCATTCATATTCTGAATAATAATAAATGAATGAATAATATCTTTGTATTCCACAGAGGTTGCATACATTAATGCTCGCATGTGACCATAAATATGGATCATCCCCCTTATAAACTATGATACACACACACACACACATATTTGATGACTCCCTATTTTTAGATAATTTTAAGACATATTTTAATTTATTTGGTGGGGTTTCATCTATAATAAATCAAAAGGATTTTAGTCATATTTTGATAAGATATCGATTTATAGGGATTTTATTATAAATATCAAAGTTTAGGATAAAAATAATGATTTTGATATTAAAGATAAAAATAATGATATTAATAATAAAAATAATAATTTAAGATAAAAAGGAAAAGACATTTCTGTTATTATTATTGTTATCATCATCATTATCATCATCATCATCATTTATTATTATCATTATCTAGTTTGTTTATCTTTTTGTTTGACTTTATTTTGTTAGAGGGATATTGCATGAGGATCTAGGAACCTGACCTATATACAGGGGGTTAAGCTTCTTCAGGAAGGGAAGAGGAGAAGCGTTTGAATTCAGAGACCAAGGAGAGCATTAGAGCTAAGGGCTAGAGATAGAAGATTAAGCAAATGGAGAGCCGGAGCTTGAAGATTTAAAGAGATTTGGTGCTTTAATCTTAGTTCTTTCATTTTTAGTTCTTTCATTTTCTTTTGTCCTTCACCTGGCTTTTGTTATGAACCAAATTATCATCTCTGGTTTTTGTTTGATTTTGACTATGAGTAGCTAAATTTCATATTCTATTATTGCTTTGAAATATTAGATGGACTAAGATTTTTTTTATTTCTGTCTTTTATTGATTAATGAAATTTATGTGTTGATTTTATGTCATACTTAATGTTTCTGAGTGATTGAACACCACTTAGATTGTTGGGTTCAACTGAGTGATGCTTGAGAAAGCTAATTTAATTGTATAACTTAAATAAAATCGTGCTAGACTTGAAGTTTAAGGGTTAAATGGATGGTTTATTAATAGAATAGAGATAAATCTATTAGTCTAGCATTGTCTAATTGAGGATAGAGCTTAATGAGTATTTTCGTTAACTGAGATAAGAGATTGTGCATGTTAATTGAGAATATAAAATTGGTTTTGACTTCAAAAAGCTTTAACAATTAATTTTGGACCTCTGACAAGCATATGTTTTCATTATCAATTTAAATTAGTCTTATGAAGTGCAATAGGGATAATTAATCTTGGGCTCCTCTTGTCTTGAAGTTCTTGAACAAATTATCTTTTAATCAATTAATTTTTAAATATAAAATCTCTTTCAAATTACTCTCAGTCAACCTAATTAAGAACATAAGTGTGATAATTAACTCATTTTTGCCTTAGTCCTCATGAGAACGATATTACTATACTACTTGTGACGATCAGTACACTTGCGGTTAAGCTAGATGACTAACAATATTTATTTACAAATTACAAAGGTATATGAAGGGTTTACAGTTGAGAATCAAATGCACTTGCTTCTCATTGACATTTACTATTTCATAGTTAGTATTCCAGTGTCTTTTTATTTTCCAAACGATTCATAATTAACATTCAAGTGACTTTTTTCTTCAAATAAAGTGTTTTGTGACTTAGTTAGCATTTACATTTGTCATATTGTAATATTTTCTAGTGTAAAAGTAAAATAAGTAGAAAGATTGTATGTATGTGACCACAAACATGAATCCTACCACCTATAGCCCGTGACACACACACATTTTCAAAGGCATATGAAGTGTGTATAGTTGAGAATCAAATGCGCTTGTTTCACATTGGCATTTACTATTTTATAGTTAGTATTCAAGTGTGTTTTCAGTTTCTAGATGATTTGTAATTAAACCTCAAATGACCTTTTTTTTCCACCAAAAAAATCTTTTCCAAAATTAAAAATCATATAGCTTTTCATTTTCTAACAAATTTATAATTATAATTAATATTCAAGTGACTTTTTGTAACATCCAAATTTTAGTCGCCAAAATTCCTTTATACATTTGAGGTATTGAAGGAAATAAAAAGGTAAAGTAATCCTATGGAATGACAAAATAAGGCAATTAGTAGTCACAGACAGTATGATTATGTTTGGAACACAAATTGTAAAATGAGGATTTCCTGCCAGTGTATTTTTCCTATGTGGTAGTCTGGTTGTGTGATGGTTTTGGATGATCAAATGATATCCAATGAATGTGAAATTTTTTAGAATAAAATAGACTTATCAAACTTTAATTTGATAGGTCATATAAGTCATTTAGAACTATACACAAAGAGTTATGTATTTTTGAAGTGAGCCCAGTGAAACTGGCAAGCTTCTGTGACAGTGTCCAAAAATAGAAATTTTGGGAATTATAAGCTTCCAGTTGGTTAAAGGCTATATTTTTCCCTAAAAATAGACTTAATAAGAGTCATATTACCCTTAGAACCATACCAATTGGACACTTGTGCAGTTAGATCTGAATTTTCAAAGTTTGATGAACATTCTGCCAGATTTTCCAGCAAGTACGAAAATGGGAAAAAAATGTATGGGCAAAATGGTTATTTGACCAATAAAGCAAGAAGCCATATGCTTTTCCTTTTAATTGAGATGAATTTTTGCTAAAGTAGGGAGCAAGAAAGGAAAGCAAAATACTTGGTTCATATTAACTTAAGAAGAGAAAAATTCTTGGCTAAGAAAAATTAGAGCTGAAAAGTCAAAAAAATAATATAAGAATTTATGGTCATTATGTGTAACATTCAAGAGGTAATTGAAGAAGTATATTTGACCACCTTGAAGCCTCCATTTTGGTCACTTTTGACAAAAGGAAAAAGGGAATTAATGAATAAATTCCAATTGTCAAGTTGAAGCAATTAAATCAAGCAAAAAGCTAAAGTTTGAAAAGTCAAAAGTTGATTTTATAATAAATGGTCATCTTGCCATTTATTGTAAGGGAATGGATGAAGTAATTGAAGAAGCTCTTTGGTTCATTTGGAAGCCTCCTCTACGTCATTTTAGTCAAGAGGAAACAGAAACAATAATGTTGAGTTAATAAAGGATAAAGCTCAAGCAAAACACATGTTGAAATTCCAATTAAATATTAATTCTTTAAGGAGGTAGAGTTGGATATTTTAAATAACTAACATCCTCTTCCCAAGCCTTCATATTCGTCCAACATAAGAAAGATAGAGAGAGAAAGAGCTTGAAGCACAAAGAAAGCCAAGAGAGCTCAAGAAGGAAAAATCAAGATATGTAAGTATGAAATTCAAGTGTTTAAGCTCTCTAGTTTATGTATAACCTCCTCTAATCTCCATGCCACCATAAACATCATGGTTAGCAAACAAAATCAAGAGAGAAGAGAGGGAGGGCAGTGGAGTCCTAGAGAGAGAAAGTGAAAGAATCAAGAGGTAATTTCAAAAACCCTAATCCTCTTAGATAGTATGTTGTTGTTGTTGTTGTTGTGATTGGCTTGATTTGGTTGATTTTGTGAAATTTGGAAAATGAAGCCCTAAAATGTTATGCTGCCAAACTTTCCATGAATCATGTTTATTGAGTGTTTAAATGGTTAATCATGTGATTATAAGTAAAAAGGAAGTGTTTAATCAAGAGACATCAAGAAAACACAACTTCTATCCTAAGAACCTAAGTTTCGGCTAGATGCAGAACATAAGGGTAGAGCTGGAATTTCAAAATTTTGATGGTTCCATTGGATTTAGAAGGAAAAATTGTGTAGGAATACATGTGTTCATGTGTAAACCCCTTCGTAATTATATCCGAAATACTCGATTAAAATAAAATAGAGACCAATAATAAACAATACCATTTTAAAATCCCATCTTTATGATAGGGTTTTCACAAATGCGTTTTGAAATCTAATTAATATGTCTCATATTCAAATTTCGAATACAATTACTATGCAAAGATAAATCACATTCATTACAAATATCAGAGTGCACAACATAATCATCCCGGCAACTCCCAGGTTCATACCTTTACATAGGCTTCATAGGGCACAATCACCCTTTACAATTTCTCAAACAGGGATTACAGAAATTCTCATTTCAAATACATATCCAAATATGCTAATCCGAATACACATACCATCCTATCCAACCATATATACATCAAAATATATACATAACCCAACTATTGAATCGATAACCAACTACCAAAATGACAACCCGAGGAGTAATTGTCGCCCTTGGGTGCTTGCTCCATCCTCGATCTACCTTGCTTGTCTAAAATGTTAGTAGGGGAGGGTGAGATTCAAGAGAATCTCAGTAGGAAACAAATACCGATATGCATGCAAAATAAGTGTCTAATGCATGACATGCTTGCAATACATAACTCATGCTCACACAATGACATATATGCGTGCTCAATTTTTCAACAACATACTCATGGCCATAGTATAAATAGAAATAGAGCTACAATTATTTATATATGTTCCACATAATCATGCAAAGCAATACATACATCAATACACCAACACAAATATCAAATACATGCAGAAGAGGTAAGTTCCCTACACTTGTTCTTTCCACGTATGCTCCAGCATCGGCTACTCAAGATCAGGGCGAATATCAAACCCTATAACCAAAGTAAAGATATAGGGTCAATCTTGATTCCAAATCCTTACTTTCATATCACTTAAAGTTTGTTACCATTCACAAGCTTTAGGTGGCTATAATAAGCTTAATGAAAGCCTAAAGGATTGGGAAGTACTAGGTTTGAAATCACCTTTCAAAATCACAAAATACTGAAAATGGGGGTTGGATACAGCCAAAACGTGCACAGAAGGTTTTTGGCTGCAACCAAGAATTTCTGGCTGCTGCCAAAATGCACACAGAAACTTTTGCGCTGCAGCCAAGATTTTTTGCTGTAGCCAAGGCAACTTCAAAAATTCATAATTAATTCCATAAAAATTGAAACGAGGTGATCCCAAAGCCTATTCATAAAAATCGAAGGTTTAAGGCCACCTCCCCCCTTCACTCGTCCGTTTGGCCATTTTGTTTCCTGAGATTCCTTTGAGTGTTTTCTTTTAGATTTGAGCGTTCAGGAGTCTATAGAAGAGTTTTTGCTGCAGAATTTCTCATTATTTGCACTTGAGGTACAGAGACAATACGTATTTTATATGTATTTTTATTTTTATTATATTTTTGCATAATAATGTGACTAAAATGTTTTTTTTTTTGAAATTTTGTAGTTGATATGGCTTCTAGACAGGATAAGGGGAAGGAGCCTGAGGTCCCCAGACCAATTTTGTGGGGCGACAGCAATAGATCTGGGGACAGAGGGAGGGGGCAGCGGGGAGGGAGGGCGACGGCGGCATTTCAGCCCATCCCCCCACAAGAGTCGGCCCAACCACAGGCACCGCAGACGATCCCACAGGAGACAACCGCACCAATGGTGCCTGATTTGGGGGAGGCAAATATCAGCTTCGAGGACTATGGCACAAACGAGGACTTCGACATCCCGATTGGGATTAGAGAGATGGAGCAGTTCCTCGATGAGGAGTTGGCGCGAGAGCAGAACAACCCACGAGGGTCGTCTTCGCGGCCTACTGGGTTTGAGGTGCATGTCCAAGGTAAATAAATTTTTTTATTTAATAAATTATTTATTTAAATTCAAAATGTTAAATTTGAATTACAATTTATCTAACGTGCGGTAAATTGTGCAGATGAGCAGGGGAACATGTCCACGAGGAGGCTGGACGTGGCCGGTCTGAATAGCATGGACTAGACACTACGAGTTGTAGTGCCGTGGAATGAGGCCACGGACCAGCCAATTGACAATGGGGATCACCTGTTCAACAGCTTCCTGAACGACCTGGGCTCGAATTGGATGCGGTTCCCCCTTCACTTCAAGACGTGGAGGCACGTTCCGAAGGGGTCGAAGGACGTGGCTTGGGAGAAGGTGGTTCAGGTAATTAATAGTATTTAATTAATATTTTTTGTAATTAATTCTATTTAATTAATATTTTTTAATAGGATTTTTGTAATTATTGATATTTAAATAATTTTTTTGCAGCTGCGGTTTGCCGTCTGGGCCAACCTAAAGAGGTACACCCTGGTGAAGATGGGTGACAGCTGGAGGAACAGGAGGAACCATCTCTTCCACAGTGTGGATAAGGACAGGACGATGCCTCTGGAGCAACTGATTGAGAGCGTCCCAGACAGCGTCCCGCGGAACGACTGGGCGAGTTTCGTCCAATTCAGGAGGAGCCCTGAAGGGCTGGTAATGTCTTTATTATATTATTTATATATAATTTTGTAATTGTTAAGTATTAAATTATATTTTAAATTTAATTAATTTTAACTTGAAATTTATTAATTTTAAATGTTTTATATTATTTAATACATTTAATATTTTTTTTCCAGGCGCTTTCTCAGAGGAACACTAGGTGCCGTGGGCAGCAGACGATCCACCACACAGCAGGATCGAAGACATTTGCTGTCACTTACAATGAGCTGGTAACTTTTCATAATATCACTGACTTTTAACTGGTTATTTCATAATACTAATTAAATTTTGTAATTTTTTTAGGAGATGAAGGCACAGCAGGAGAACCGTTAGACGGATTATGGGGAGTTGTGCGCTGTAACACAGACACCGTGACAGGACTCCGATCTCTCAGCAGGCAGAGGCGGCCATTGTAAGAAATTTCATTATTATAACTTTTATATAACCAACTTAATAATTAAAAATTCTAATAAGTAATTGTTTCATAAAATGGTAGGAGCGGATGCGGCAGGAGCAGATGCAGCAGTCGCAGGCTAAGCTGTGAGAGACCCAGGCCGAGGAGTCACAGGGGTCAGTGGACCCGAAAGACCTAACATGGTCTATGGCAGGAGCGCCGCCTCTGAGGCTGGCAGCTCTAGAGGGGTCAGACGTCTGAGGGACGAGTCTGTTAAGCAGCTGCGGTTAGATTTGGAGCGGACACAGGCTGCAGGGGAACAGCAGCAGCAGCTGCATCTGCAGCAGATGCAGCTGCAGGCTGATTTGATCTACGCTCAGCAGACGCAGTGGCATGAAATCACAAACAACATGCTCGAGCGGTCATGGAGTCTCCTGTTCCCAGACGAACAGCATCCACAGGTTCCCTCTGTCCCTCGGTACGTCATCTAGACTACTCCTCTTCCTCCTCCTGCTGATGATGATGGTGCGGTTAACTCTGCCCAGCGCCCCGATCCAGCAGCACCTGAGGGAGTACCAAATGATCAGCCCTCAGCTACTTAGTTTAGGATATTTTTTTTGTTCTTGAAACATTTGTAAATAAATATATATAATTTTATATTTCAGAAATTATATTCTTATTGTGTTTACCATAGTTATATTTATATGTTTAAACCGCGTTGTTGAATTTGTGAATTAATTACAACAGTTATATTTATATTCTTATACCGCATTTACCATAGTTATAGTTATATTTCTAAAACTTAAAAAAATAAATTATATATAGTTGTAGCGGTTATATTATAAAACCGCTACAAATATATATATTTGTAGCGGTTATTCATATTAACCGCTACAAATATAATTTTATTATATTTGTAGCGGTTTTATAATATAACCGCTACAAATATATATAATTTAATTTTTTTAAGTTTAAGAAATATAGTTCCATATTTATAGCGGTTAACACTGAAACCACTACAAATTGAAAGACAGGAGCGTGGCAAAATTCAAAATTGAATCGCTGACTATTTGTAGCGGTTATATAAATAACCGCTACAAATAATCAACTTTCCAATTTTGAATTCCCCCCACTAATATAACTTTGTAGCGGTTAATTATGTATGACCGCTACAAAGTTATATTAGCAGCGGTTTTTCTTATAACCGCTATAAGTTCAAAACAAATTCTTCAATTAGCTTCCTAACGGCTTGATAATTAGTAGCGGTTTTATACATATAACCGCTACAAATGTTTATCACAGTAGCGGTTACTATAGCGGTTATGAACTGCTACAAAATATTAAACGTTGAAAATTCAGAATATAAGATTCCAAGCACTCGTCATTCTCTATTCACTCATCTTTTTCACTATACTTTCTTTTCTCTCACTAATAGCTATGGATAAGTCATGGATCAGGTTGCCACGCAATTCTCTAGAATATTTGTACAGATTAAACAATTTCTTGGATTTCACATTCAATCACGCCAGTTGTAACGACAAGATCGTCTGTCCGTGTCGGAGATGCAAGTTCAAGAAGTGGCATGTACGAAATGTTGTTAAGGAATATTTGCTCCTAAAGCCTTTCCCGGAGGACTATACGTTCTGGGCAGTTCATGGTGAGAAGGCCGGCATTAGATATGATGATGCTCTTCCTCAAAGTTCTCAAGTAGGCGTTCAACTAGATGAAGATGATCCTGTGAATAATGCTGTGCGTGATGCATTTGGATTTCAAGGCGACAACTTCAACGAAGAAGTGCAAAGTTCTAAGCCGGTGTTCATGAGGAATGAAACAGCTCGGGATTTTTTCAGCTTGATGGATGAAGCAGATCGTCCTTTATATCAAGGTTGTTGAAAATATTCTAAATTATCTTTCTTGATCAAATTGTATCATATCAAGTGCTTGTGTGGAATCATAGATAAGGGAATGTCGATATTGCTCGAATTATTACAAGATGTATTCCCCGATGCTGAGATTCCCACAACATTCTATGAGGCCAAAAAGATTATCAACATGTTAGGGTTGAACTATCAAAAGATTGATGCATGCCCCAACGATTGTATGTTGTATTGGGGAGACGATTCTAGCAGGGTGACTTGTAAGAGATGCCACACATCGAGGTACAAGACAATTCGGAAGGGGAAAAAGTAGAAAAAGAAACCTGCAAAGATTCTCAGGTACTTCCCTTTGAAACCTCACCTACAAATATTATTTATGTCGTCTAAAACTGTGGAGCACATGAGGTGGCATGCCGTTGATAAGAATGAAGATGGTAAATTAATACATCCCCAGGATGTAGATGTTTGGAAAACTTTTGACAACGACTTTCCAGATTTCGCGACTGAGCCCAGAAATGTTCGGCTTGCATTGGCGACCGACGGTTTCAATCCTTTCAGGAATCTTAACACAAATTACAGTATTTAGCCGGTAATCTTAGTTCCCTACAACTTACCCCCTGGATGTGTATGAAACAAAACTCTTTCATTATGTCTATGATCATTCCAGGCAAAAAGGCACCGGGTAATAACATCGATGTGTATCTCCAACCGCTTATTGCGGAATTGCTTGACTTGTGGAATGTCGGCATCGAGACGTACGACGCTTACGGGAAGACTTTGTTCAACTTGCGTGCAGCCTTGATGTGAACGATTGGTGACTTTCCTGGCCTTGGCACATTATCTGGTTGGAATGTGCATACTGGGTCGGCGTGTCCAGCCTGCAATTTTGACTCTGACACAGTGCGCCTTCCCTACAGCCGAAAGTGGTGCTTTATGGGGCATCAGAGGTTTCTCGATGGAAGGCATAAGTTCAGATTGCAACGGAATTGATTCAATGGGAAACCAGAAAATTGAGGACCACCTCAGACTTTGTCCGGTACAGATAACTTACAGCAGCTTGAGCATGTTGACTTCGAGTTTGGAAAAAGCGACAATTCAGCACAAACTCGCCAAAAGACGCACAGGACTTCGGCGCCTTAGCATCGGAAGAAGATAAGTATTTTATTCACTCTTCTATGTTGGAAATCTAATTTACTTCGCCACAGTCTTGATGTCATGCACATTGAAAATAATGTTTGCGATAATGTGCTATATACGCTGCTTAACGAACCCGGCAAGACAAAAGATCACCTTCAAGCGAGGAAAGATTTACGCGCCATGGGAGTTCATGAAGACGCTTGGCCAGATGAGCATGACAAATTTCAGCCGACAACGTTTACCCTCACAAAACCGAACAAGGAAGTCTTCCTTGCGACGTTGAAGAAATTAAAAGTTCCTGATGGGTATTCAAGCAACATTTCTCGATGTGTTGACTTGCAGGCTCGAAAGATTGTTGGCCTGAAGAATCATGACTCGCATGTTCTTATGCAATAGTTACTGCCTCTGGCTATAAAGAATGAACTTCCTCCCGATGTTTCCATCGTTTTGGTGGAACTTTTTTCTTTCTTTCGGAAGTTGTGTTCTAAGGTTTTGATTGTTGAGGAGCTCGATCAGCTGCAGTCTAAAATCATTCTTACGCTTTGTCACTTGGAGATGATCTTTCCTCCATCCTTTTTTACTGTGATGGTTCACCTCACAGTCCACCTCGTTCATGAAACAAAGCTCGCTGGCCCAGTACAATATCGATGGATGTATCCGATTGAGAGATACTCATTTTAAATATGTGTTTCATTGTTAGTTCTTATGTTTGCTAGTCGTCCTTTTCAGCATTTAGTATCAATTTTCTCTTCTTTACTTCGTAGGTTCCTTGGGAAATTAAAATCTTACGTAAGGAATAAGGCGTGGCCAGAAGGTTCTATAGCTGAAGGCTATATAAGGGATGAGGTGCTATATTTTTGTTCAAGGTACTTTGATGACCTTGAGACAACTTTCAACCGCCCACCTCGTGTTGACGATTGTCCTGAACCTGCGCCAACATCAGGAGAATTTATCCCTCGTCTTGGTAAACCAGTTAGAGGAATTAAGAACTTCAAACTAACAACAACTGATAAGTTGCAAGCACATAGACATGTCTTGATTAATTGCACTCAAGTTGAACCTTTCATATAGTAAGAATTGTACACTCACATGTTATTCTATATCTTTCGTAACTTTTTTCACTTTCATTTCACTATCGCCTTTCTATTATTAATTGCAGGGAATTCAGAAGTCATGTTAAGCATCAACTCAGGATCCATACACAAACATCCTCTGAAGTTGACAAAAAGGTCCACAGAGAATTTCCGACCTAGTTTGCGCGCAGAATACTAAATGACCACAATCCACACTCACCAGATTTCAGAGCTCTCGCAATCGGCCCTCTTGATCATGCAAAAAGGTTTACAGCATACAATATCAATGGTTTTAAGTTTTGCACGGTTTCACAGGATCAAGGATTGCAAACTCAAAATTCGGGTGTTTATGGCACATTTGGGACAAGGAGTTATGCGAGCAGCAGTGACGCCAACATGCAGTTCGGAGGCGTCCCTTACTATGGAAAGCTTCTTGATGTGGTCGAACTTAATTATCAAGGTCGTTTCACCGTGACGTTGTTCAAGTATTTGTGGGCAAATACCACTACTTTTTGGGGACTGACAACTGACGACTTAGGGATCATATCAGTCAATTTCTCAAGGCCAATTCATACTGGTACTTCTCAAGATGATTAGCAGTATATTCTTGCTTCAGAGGCACATCAGGTTTATTATGTCGAGGACGAGAGGTACAGGGATTGGCACATGGTCGTTCATTTAAAGCCACGAGACCTTTACGACATGGGTAAAGGCGATAACATCGTCTACGAGAGTGAGCCATTTCAGCCAGCCGATTTTGAAAACTACTTCCCTAAAAGCGATGACAATTTACCTCTACTGCGGTACATTTTTTTAAGTCCACATCATTTAAATTAATTTTTTTAAATTTAATAATACATCACTAACAATAATTTTTCTGCATAATTTCTGTAGGGATGGCGAGGATAAGTGATCAAATTCAAATTATGTTTTTGTCTTTAAAAAAACTGAAAAAAAATATTTAAAAAATAATAATAATATTTGTAGCGGTTTTTGAACCGCTACAAAAATAAAAATAACCGCTACTAATTAAAA